>CM062805.1:567879878-568390621 GCA_031772625.1 Pinus tabuliformis | reverse complement strand
AAAAAGTCATTAGCGTTAATGTGGATTAAGGCTGAAGATAGAGATTGGGGTTTTTGCAGGTAGTACCAGATTAAATACCGATTTTGTGATCGCTTATATTTCTAATTAAAGCCAACATGTTATTCCATCCAGCATTTACGCAGCAACTCCGGTGTTTTTTTAACCAAGCATGTGAATTTTTATTTTTTTTCGAAATTTACAATTTTAAAAAATTTTGTGATTTTTTCTCTAAATTTTTAATTGAAATTTATAATTTTATAAAATCTATTTGAATATTTTCTCCAAACTCTTAATTTTAGTGGTTTAAAATGTTTTGAAATTTATTTTCTACGATTTATCTTTCTTTCAATTTAATTGTTTATTTTCCTTTTTTTATATATAAATGAATTTGAAATTCCAAACCATTAATTGTTTATTTTTATTTTTTAAATATATAAATGAATTTGAAATTCCAAACCATTTACATGATTATGTGAATTTTTCCTCGAATTTAATGGTTTAAAACGTATTTTCAATACACAAATGAATTCGACTTCTCAATGTATACTTACGTTTTTTCAAGAATAAAATACATCATCGCCAGATAATCTGATACATCATTGCTGCGACACCATACCTTCAAGAAGTGGCACCATAACTTCAAGAATAAAATACATCGTCGCCAGATAATTTGAATATTTTCGATACACAGTTTGCACAAAAAAGAGAATTTACTAGAAATACACATTATGAGGATGCGTTGGGAGAAAACCATTGTGGAGGGTGGGTTGGGAGAAAACCATTGTGGAGGGTGGGTTGGGAGAATGCAGCCTGCTCATGTGTATTGTAGTCAATATGTTCTACCTGTTCATGTGTGTTGTAGTCAATATGTTCTACCGGAGTCCCTGGAGCCCATAGGTGGTTGTTTGTTTGCTGGATTTGACCCTTTGTGTGTTGTAATCAATATGTTCTACGAGTCCCTAGAGCCCATAGGTGGTTGTTTGTTTGCTGGATTTGTTGCCATAGGTGGTTGTTTGTTTGCTGTATTTGTCGCCAAAGGGTCGTCTATTGAATCCGGGTGGAGCTTGTTTTGGTTGTGTTGGAGGTTGTTAATGTAGGGTGGAGTTTGTTTTGTTTGTGTTGGAGGTTGTTAATGTAGGGTGGAGTCTGTTTTGGTTGTGTTGGAGGTTGTTGATGTAGGCTACCAGTGCATTTTGATATTATAGTGTTGTTTCCTCAGAGTCTCTGTGCTCAGATGGAGATTATTCAATTGTGTTGTAATGGAGTCCAAGGTGGTTGGAGCCTCTTTGGCATAAGAACAGCTAGTACAATTGTTGTCATATCCCCTTCTGTTGTCTACCCACAAACTTGGGGGCGTGCCAAGGAAAGAACCAAGACCCCAATTCTCAGCCTTTTTCCAAAGATAGAACCAGAGTGAGGAAGGGGAAACGAATGCACGCCAATTGCTCTAATTATCCCGTAAAGCCTATGGCTAGATTGATTGCAAGTTCTAGTCCCCTGCACATCTGTTTGCCCTAAGCGTATACTGCGTTGTTGTTCCAAGCCTTGTAAGCCAGAACAGCAATACCTCACTACTCTGTGGCACCTATGACTCTGAGCCAGAACAGCAATACCTCACTACTCTGTGGCACCTATCACTCCTTCCCCATCGCCCAACAATTGCAAATGGCCCGGAATATACTTAAGTTAAATGCTTTCATCTTCTCAATATATACTGCAAATGGCCCGGAATATACTTAAGTTAAATGCTTTCATCTTCTCAATATATGCTTTGGTTTTCTGAATTTTTCTTGTAAAATTTTATTTTTTCTTCTAAATTTTCCTGAAATCTCTATTTTGTGAAATTATCTTCTAAATTGTAGTAGTCGTTTTGTGCAATTTTCCTCTAAATTTTAGTAATCGTTTAAAATGTATTTTAAATATACAAATGAATTCTAACAACTTCTCAACCGATAACATATTTATTTACCCTAAAGACTATTCCTCAAAAACTCCTATGCCTAACTCTAATAACACGCTCTATATAAACTAATCCCAGCAAGCAAGATACCGACGACAGAAGTTTATAAACTGATTTCCAAACACAGATGACACGGAATGTAGTACATAAACTGATTCATCAAAACACCAATGCCTAATTCTATTAACACCAAGTGTTCATAAACTAATCTTGTCAGGAAAACTACCAATGACACAGGTGCATAATGCTAAATAAATAAATCACCATTAACGCAGGATATGTGTAATGCCAGATAACTGATGCAAGAAAATCACTGATCTAGCAAGAAAAGCACAAGATAAACTGGTTTGGCAAGACAAAGGATTCCATAGAACATGGAAAGTACTGAATTTGTACATGAAGGCGTTTATTTAGGTAGACATTGAGATCCTTCATTTTCAACAATTCCTCCAAGCGGAGGAAGAAAGTGCGTCAAGATGGTGGTTAAGAATAAAACCAATGCTAACATCGGTAAATTGGTAGATATTAGCAAAATTAAGATATCATAAAAATATATTTTTAACAATTGGATTTGAACTATAGGGATTAGTTGGCCTTAATCTAGAAGTTAATGTTAATAAGATTTGAATTCTAAATCTAGGGATTATAGTGGTTATGGGATTTGAACGCTAACTCGAGGGATTAGAGTGGTAATGAGATTTGAACCTTAGTTTGTTAAAGTAATGTTTAAGATTTCTCTAGATTCAAAAAAGAAAATAAAAGGAATATCATACTTAGTGTCTCCAAATGGTTATAAATGAGTTAGCTATTTCATCAAAATTGTTTTAAGTGAATTAACCATTTCTTCATCATTAAAATTAATGAGAAAAAGAGGGATGGTAGGTTAATGAGAAAAAGAGGGATGGTAGGTGTTGGGGTTCCAAAGATTAGAGTGGTAATGGGATTTGAACCTTGGTTTAGTGTCTCCAAATGGTTATAAATGAGTTAGCTATTTCATCAAAATTGTTTTAAGTGAATTAACCATTTCTTCATCATTGAAATTAATGAGAAAAAGAGGGATGGTAGGTTAATGAGAAAAAGAGGGATGGTAGGTGTTGGGGTTCCAAAGATTAGAATGGTAATGGGATTTGAACCTTGGTTTGTTAAAGTAATGTTTAAGATTTCTCTAGATTCATAAAAAGAAAATAAAAAGAATATCATACTTAGTGCCTCCAAATGGTAATGGGATTTGAACCTTGGTTTGTTAAAGTAATGTTTAAGATTTCTCTAGATTCATAAAAAGAAAATAAAAGGAATATCATACTTAGTGCCTCCAAATTGTTATAAATGTTAACTATTTCATCAAAATTGTTTTAAGTGAATTAATTGTTTCTTCATCATTGAAATTAACGAGAAAAAGAGGGATGGTAGGTGGGGGGGTGTGTTAATTAATTTTGGAGGACAAATTGACTAGTTATTTCTTTTTAACCGATTTTTGGTCCAAATTTATATGGGTTAGGTTTCCATAAAATTTAAAAATCAATTTATTAAGTGGAAGAGAGTCATTTGTCTCACTAACAAAAAGAGCTTTATACACCAATTTTATTTCTAAACCATCTTATAGAGTTATAAGAATAATAATAAAAATAAATCAATTATTATTAATTAGTAAAATATTATTAATGTAAAATTATAAACTATTGTAAAGATTAATAAGAATAATGTTAAAAACACAAGTTAGACTATTAAGATTGGTAAAAGATTGTAATACAACATCAAATTACTACACAAAAAGATTTGGCTAGTAACTCATTTTTATATTGGTTTGAGCGGAAGATGAATTTAAAGTGATTATATGTTAAAGGTGTAGTTTAATTTATGAAATAGTTTTTTCACTGGAATTCATCAAAATCTTGCAATACAATTTCAATATTTTTGTTGTTGTTTAAAATACATTTTTGAACGCATAAATGAATAAACTTGAATTATGCAGATTAAAAAAAAATTAAACTCAAACTTTAAAAATCTATGTCAGATTTTGATTATAATTAACTAGAAAACTGTGGCGAAAAATGCTATTTCATCTATAAATTGAACAACATCTTTATTAAATCTTCAAATTCTTTAATAAAAAATATAAAGTAATGAAAGTTCCACCGTGACAAAAACAATAAATAACTACTCTCTAACCGCCAGATCGTATCTAACCGCCAGATCGTACCTGCATGCCAACTTTGAGAACAAAGAACCAACCCTGCAAACTTTGAGAACAAAAAACAAACAAACGATAACGGAACCAACCACCAACCTAAGAATCAAATAAAATTTGAAAATGAAGGTTGATATAAAAGAAGTGAAGGCTGATTAAAACAATATTACGTGCATTCTTCGCAACACACAAAAGTCAAATGATCTAAATTTCAAACGGTCTATTATTCTCACCACACAAAGGTGAAACAGCCCTCAAATGCATTCTACAAGTTTTGTGTGTAACATTTTCCTTCTCGTAGAAATAATTTAGGACAATGTGTAAGCGATGTTTTTTTTGTATTATTGGTGAGGACCACATAAGATGAAAAAGGGAAGAGAAGGGTGAACAAAATACATGGGTTTATTTTATTTTATTTGTGAGTGTATCATTAAGTAATATTGAAAATGGAAATATATAAAATAAAATGTAAAAAAGGAATTTATATATAGGGTTATATTGGAATTTTTGGGAGTACAAAAACAATGGTATAAGCTATGGGGAGAGCCGCGACCTGGTGAAAATGGGGGTTTGCAGTTCACGGACTCTTCAAATCTTGGGTTCGAAACTGGAAAAGAACAGGGTCAGAGTGGCAGAGCTATACAGAAGAGGACAGATCTGACTTGACAGATGGTAAACAAGGGGTCCATAGGGACCCCATCTTTTAAACAAATAATGATGCACAAACAGAGAGCACAGGAAGGTGTGCAAATAGTTGGGTATGAAAGGTCACAGAAAGAGGACGGGACCAGCAAGGGAAGGAAAAGATATGAGGGCAAGGAGGAACACAATACTCAAAAGCTGAAAGGAAAGGAGGACGGTGGCTGAACAGAAAGCAGAGGTAGGGAGAAGGCAACACAACTACATCCCGCCCATGAAAACAAACAAGAAAAAAAGCGGACAGAAGAAGAATGGGCTCTGAATAAAGAGAACGAGGAACAAGGAGACAAAACAGAAACATTCAATGGCAAAAAGACTTAAGGTCCATGTAAACCTAAGGCGGCAGAAACCTAAAGGGTGGTGATAACAGACCCAGAAATTCAAGCCTACCGAGATCACATGACCGAACATGCAATGATCTGCAAGTTCATGGGACTCTGGCCGACAGAAAGGGCGCTGTGCCAATGGATAAAGTAGCAATGGAAACCCAAAGGTGATGTTAGACTGCACTTAGGAGCTAAAGGTTTCTTCATTATCATTTTCTCAAATCTAGAAGATAAGGATAGAATATTTGATGACGGACCTTACTTCTTCGCTTCTGCGATCCTATACATCAGGCCTTGGAAGCCCAATTTTGTGCCAGAAAAAGAAACCTTCAAGCAGGTACCTGTCTGGATACACCTCTTCTCCCTGCCAATAGACTATTGGGGATATGCAGCTCTAAAACAGATAGGTGATAAATTAGGGACCTTCATCAAAGCTTCAGAAGCCACTCTGCAGAGAAGATACACCTCCTGTGCCCGAATCTGTGTGGAAATGGATGTGTCGGGGGCATTGCATGAGGGACTGTGGCTGGAATATAGGGATGAGGACTATTTCCAAGCCATTGATTATGAGCAAATCCCATTCCGATGCAGAAAATGTCATGAGCATGGACATTTAATCAGAGAATGTCCATTAAATAAAACAGCGGAAGACCTTAAGGTAGATAAGGCAGAGAAGAACAGGGAATTCTTCACTCAACCAAAAGCGAGACAGAGCCAACAGGAAACGCCCGACCAAAGCAAGCACATCACAAGGGAATAATAGCAATGATTTTGAAGTTCTGGAAACTGAGACCGAATGAGAGGACAATAATAAGGAACAAAACACCTCTGAAGCAAACAAAACTACAACAGAGCTTGAAACTAAAACAATGGAGAAAAATCCTCCAAGCATTATACTACAGAATCAAGAGGTAACAAAAGGGGTAGATGAAGACTCAAAAATGCTCATAAGTGACATCGGAAGTGATGAGATGGAAATTACTAACATACTAGAGCAAGAAGGAGTTAATCTACCAGACATGGTGGAAAACTGGAAAAAGAAGGGGATGGAACACATATCGGAAGAGAAAGTTAGGAGAGTTAATGATATACTAATAGCACGACAAAGAGCAGAAATCGAAATGCAAAGTAAGAACCTGGGCGTAGCCAAAGGAATGGGACTTCGAACAAAAGGTCTACTTCAAACCTCCACAAGCTCCAAACAAAGGAAAAAGAGAGGGCGTAGAACCAATAATGAGGCATTGTAGGAATTGGGACAAATGCTCTTAAACTCTGGTAAGATGAAAGCTCTAGAAGTTTTTTCTCTAAACTACTAAATCTTGTTTTAAAATAAAAGTCATCTCTTGGAATGCTAGAGGGCTTAATAGCCAAATAAAACGACGACTTTTAAAAAAGAAGGTCCAAAAGGAAAAACCAGACATTATATTTGTGCAAGAAACCAAATGTGCAAGTAGTACTATTCATAATGTAAGAAAAAAATTAGGCAAACATATGGAATACTTGGAAACTGTGAGCGATGGATGGGAGGGAGGATTAATTACCCTGTGGGATCCGCAAGTAATCAAAATCCTCTCCTCTGAAGCAACCAGAGCTTTCATAGTTGTAGAAGCTCAGGTGGTAGGAAATTCGGAAACCTATTTGTGTAATAATGTATACGGGCCTCAGAAGATAGAAAAGTTTCTTTTTCTGAGAACTCTGCTGAATCTGAAGCTAAGATATCTCAGAGCGAAGGCAGTCATAGGAGGGGATTTCAATATGATAACTACCCTCCTGGAAAAGAAAGGAGGGATAAGGAAACTCAACAAAGATTCTGAAGCCTTCTTAGATTTCATCAAAATAGCTAAATTAGTGGATGTCCACCCCAAGAGTGGGGCTTACACTTGGAATAACAAAAGGGGAGGTGAAAGACAAATTGTTTCTCGACTAGACAGATTTCTAATCTCCGAAAGTATTCTGTTGGAGGGAGTGATAGTAGAATCAGATATACTCCCTAGTGGAGGGTCAGACCATTGGCCCATTTCTCTGATTGCTGCTATCCAGGGCACTCCAAGAAACAAGCAGTTTAGATTTGAGAAATTTTGGCTCACCCATCCGGACTTCACTCAACTCATTGAAAAATGGTGGAATGAACCGGTGGACATCAGAGGTACCAAAATGTACAGATTACAAGGCAAACTGAGATACATCAAAAACAAAATCAAAATATGGAATAAAATAGTCTTTGGGAACATATTCAAAGAAAAAGCCAAATTAGAGGAGCAACTAGAGCAGATACACAAAGGTTGGATCACCAGAGATATTAATCCAGAAACAGTAAACAAAGAAAAAATGCTGATGCAGCAATGGCAGCTTCGTTGCCAACAAGAGGAAACCCTATGGAAACAAAAGTCCCGGATTCAGTGGCTCAAGGAAGGGGAACAAAATATAAACTTCTTCCATAGATCAACAATGGACCACAGGGGAGCTAATAAAATCCTCAGTCTCAAAAATGAACAGGGAGCCATTCTACAGACACATCAAGAAGTTTCAACCTTGCTTACTACGCATTTCAGCAGCGTAGCTCAAGAGCTAGAGGTTGACAGAACAGAAGCAATTGATGAACTCATCAAATCCATTCCCAAGAAAATCAATAATGAGCAAAACCTAGCACTAACCCGAGAAATTTCTTTGGAAGAGGTGGAAGAAGCGGTGAAGGATATGCCAAATGATAAAGCTCCTGGGCCTGATGGTTTTACCATCAACTTCTACAAGGCTTGTTGGGACATTGTCAAAACAGAGGTCTGGGAAGTTGTGGAAGACTCGACGTTCTGCCTCAATCCTCAAGTCCCTAAATTCTACTTTCCTTACCCTGATTCCAAAAGAAGAGGAAGCCAACACCCCGACAAAATTTCAGCCTATCGCTTTGTGCAATGTTATATATAAAATTATCTCTAAATTCATAACTAACAGATTGAAACCAATTCTTCCGGGCCTCATCTCTGAAGAGCAATCGGGATATGTTGAGGGGAGACAAATTCTAGACAATATTTTATTAGCTCAAGAAATGATTCATACGCTTCGCTCCAGAAAGATTGCGGGTATGATGATGCAACTTGACTTATCAAAGGCTTATGACAAAGTCAACTGGAATTACCTGGAAGCAATTTTAAAAGCTTTCGATTTTTCCAATCAATGGATAGCGTGGATTTTAGCTCTGATCAAATCTACTAAATTTTCTATTCTTCTAAACGGTGCTCCTGCCGATCAATTCTCCCCCTCACGAGGGCTCAGGCAAGGAGACCCATTATCACCTTTCCTTTTTGTTATCCTAATGGAAGGTTTACACAGACTCATTCGCAGCGCCAAAGAGGAAGGAAGTATCAAAGGATTGCAGCCCCTGCCTTCCATTTCAACGACCACTCACCAACAATTTGTTGATGATACGATGTTACATGGTACTCCCACAGTCAAAGAAGCCTTGGGCTACAAAAGGATCCTCAATATTTTCAGCAAAGCTTCAGGTATGGAAGTTAATCTATCGAAATCCACCATCTTCTTTTTCAATACTCATTTAGCAGTGCAAAAAAATCTCTTTACCATTCTAGGCTTTCGGAGAAGCAGCCTGCCCTCTAGGTACCTAGGAGCTCCTCTAACGGATAAACCCTGGCAAAAAATTCATTGGGAGAAGATCTTAGCAAGCCTGGAGAAAAGATGCCATCATTGGACCCATAGGGCCCTCAATTTTGCTGGTAGGCTAGTCTTAATCAAACAGTCTTGCAAGCTATTCCTCAATATATGCTCTCCATAATTCCGGCTCCCAAAGGAGTCCTTCAACAAATGAGGATGATTCAGAGAACTTTCTTATGGTCAGGAAATGCAGAGAAGAAAAAGTGGGCACTAGTAGCATGGAATAAAATGTGTAATCCCAAACAACTGGGAGGGTTAAACTTGCTAGACCCCTCCACCATCAATAGGGCTTGTGGGGCTAAGTTGTGGTGGAAATGGCTGAAGGAACCCAAACTTTCTTGGGCTAGACATTGGAAGGAAAAATACGCTCCAATGCATAGTATTCAGCACCTGATCAGAATGCAAGAGAATCCAGAAGGCTCACCGATCTGGAACCTAGCAAGAAAAAATCGACACATTATACAGGAAAATAGCTTCTGGGAAATTCGCAATGGGGAAACTGCCCTTTTTTGGGAAGATGCCTGGCAACAACTCTCCAAGTTAGAAAGGCCTGAGTTTGTAGGTCTTCAAAGAAATTACCAGGAGCTTGGGAGAATGACGGTGAATCACTATTGGACTCCTAATAATAGGGACCAGGAGTGGAGAACTTGGGCAGTCAATGAAACAGAGCACATGACCGAAGCAAACAATGACATTAGGAACTTGCAAACATTGTTAAACAAAAGAAGAATTAGAATGGCGGAAGACAATGACCAACTAAGATGGGGAAAGCAAGGAGGGGGAAATTTCACGCTCAAAGAAGCCAGAAACTTCATCGAAGATTCGGAGCAAGAAGAAAAAGTTAAATGGAGCAACAAGGTCTGGGATTCTCAGTTCTGGCCGAAAATTAAAACCTTCCTTTGGCTCCTAATGCACAGGAAAACTCTCACTTGGGAGAATCTCCGAAAGAAAGGGTTCTGTGGCCCATCTAGATGCCCCATGTGTGAAAAGGAAGAAGAAACAATGAATCATCTCTTCAACACATGCGAGTTGGCAAACCTCCTGTGGAATTGGGCAGAAACCACTTCGCAGCAAACGGATAGAATAAGAGATTCCATTCAAGAAACCATCGAAAATTGGCGAGGCAATTTCTCTAGCAATCAATTGGTTAATATCATTTGGAAAACTATGCCAGGGTTCATTACATGGTCAATTTGGAAGGAAAGGAATAGGAGAGTATTCTTAAACGAAACCAGAAATATAAATCACTCTATAGAAATTATTATACAAAATATCAGGCAATTGGTTCTTGTCAAAAGCAGACCAGAACAAGATACTAAATGAATTGGGGACTTACAAATCTTGAAAGCTTTCAACCTAGATAAAGGAACCTTCGCGGCTACCGTGAATCGCCAACAGGAGATAAATACCACTCTAAGTATCTGGAAACGGCCACCTTCAGGCTTCCTTAAGCTAAATTTCGATGGTGCTTCTCGAGGTAATCCAGGGCTGGCTGGCATCGGAGGCATTCTCAGGAATAGTGAAGGAGAAATTCAGTACATCTATAGCAGAGCCTTAGGGGAAGGAACCAATAATGAGATGGAGTTCGCAGCGCTGAAACAGGGTCTGAGAATTCTTGGGAAATTACAGGCGGGCGCAACAGTAGTATAAGGGGACTCCCAGCGCGCGATCACAGCAGCGAGAAGGATGTATGCGGGAGCCAAAGCAAGCAAAGTTACATAACATTGGAGACTGGCCAAGGTGACAGAGAGTATTGCCGAACATCTTGGGCGTTTGAATGGTTTAATCTTTCAAGCCGTTCACCGCAAAGCTAATACCATTGTGGATCATCTGGTGAATTATGGTATAGAGAACCCCACCAGCATCATGGACAGCTGTTGGCAGGATGTCACCTGCCTGGAAGTAAGAAACAAGTGTACCCTGCTTGCGAGGCAGGATATGGTAAATGAAAGATAAGGCCAAAGGGACGACGCTCTATGTAGGTAATGGGATATGATTACTATATCGTACTGCGGGGAGAATTAAGGGGCAGCATAAGAATGAAGGACAGGCAGGAAATGGGCATTCAATGCACAAGCAAGCAGGAGTCACTCCCATCAGCTCCATGAACGAAAAGTATGAGTTCTGCTGGCGCCCATATAAAAGTATGGACACTTGGCACACTTTGGAGAGGTTCAAGAGGGGCAAACTTAAGAGCAAAAATACGAGACATCATCGAAAGTGTGAACCATGAAGAAAGGATAATTATGAAGGGATTTGCGGTCAGCAGGTGACAAGATGGAACGCAGCAAGTGACTCACCCACTCTCTCCTCTATATCTTCAGTCCCCAATAACGGTAGCACTACGGTGTATTCGGTTAGTCTGCAGAAACTCTTTTCCTCGGCCCTTAGAATACGGTGTTGTTCGGTGCTTGATTTCAAGATAATGGCGGGCGAGGGAAGCAGAAATGCTTCTGCCAACCGAGATCTCAAGCAAGCTCGGGAATCCTATGAAACAAGGACCTCTCAGAGGGAAAAACATAAGATTGAGGAACTGGAGGCTATAGTGGCTGAGGAAGAATGTAACTTGGAGGAGCATGAATTGGAGAATGATATGGAATGGGTCCAGGACCCTGGAACATCTACAACTCGAGCCACCCAATATGTCCGCACACAAGCAGAAATGTGGAGGATGAAGACGATGCTGGCAAAATCCATAAGCATGCAAGGTGATTATATCAGCCAGGCACGACAGGCTCAACATGCTATTGCTGTAACTTCTGCGGAGCATGCTGCGATCTTGGAAGGCTTGGACTTTAAAATTAGCAGCCTGGAGTAGCAATTCGATAGCATTTCCAAAAAGCTAACAGTCTTGATCAGGCTTCTGCATCACTCCATATGTCAGGAAGCTATGAGTGCTGGGGAAAAGGCGGAGGAGAAAACGGGCAACAACTAGGGCACACTCTCATCGCCACCTTAGGCGGACAGAGCCAAGGCTCCGACTGGTCAGGAATCCTCCAAGAATTATGTGGTTCTCGAGATGTAACGGGTCTTTGCTGCAAGCTCTGGATGAATTCCTGGGCATGGGTCTGTATATTCGATCATTGACCTTGGAATTTATCCGTTTTGTCAGTTTTTTCTGGTTTTTTTCTCTAGCTGTCCAAGGCTCTATGTGGGACTCAGTTTGTTTACTGTTTGTTTTTTTGTCAACCCCTGACTTTCTCTGCCGCCCTGTGTGGTGTGACCTGGGGTTCTGTAGGAGTTCATTTTGGTCATGACGGGGTGTATGCGGACTAGGAAAGCAGTCTTCTGTCTACACGAGCAGACCTTTTGCAAATATGTATTATTGTCTTAATATAAAATGCTGATTTACACACAAAAAAAATAAAATATTGGAATTTTTGGGTTTTTAGTGTGGTTTGATTAGAAAATGGAGGAGTGTTATTATCAAGTGAATGAAGTGGGGGAGAATGAAAATGTATTTGATTTTATAATTTCTTATTGTTTTAGTAAATGAGGAGTGTTATTTAACAAATGAGGTTCAAGGGAGTCGAGTGGGTGGGAGAATGAACATGCATATGATTGTATATTTCTTTATTTTCATCGATAGTGACTAATTTGTACATGGAATGGTTTGAAAAGTAATCCAATGTTATTAATCCTAAACCATGGAAAATATTTGTAGATGATATCTACATAATTTGACCACATGGAAAGTATCGCTTAGATATGCTTAAATATCAGCAAAATAGTAAAGCCGAAAGTATAAGGTTTATAATGAAATAGAAGAATAATGGCATCTTGTTCGTGCATGTCCTCGTCTATAAGAGAAACATTGGTTCATTGTCACATCAAGTATACTAGAAAAAAACTCATAGTGTATCTTCACATTGATTCCCATCACTACCTTTCTCAAAGTTTAGTGTCCACATTTGTGACCCCTATTATTGGAGTTTCAAATGATGTTGTATAACTATTATATGGAAACAATTTATGTTCAAATTGTGATTTTTTGTTGTTTAAGATTTGTTTTTGAATGTAAATATGGATTAAGCACCATTAAGAACCCCTGGGGTACTCATATTATGCAGAGTTCACAAATTAAACTTGTGATTCCGACAAATTCCTATTGTATTTTGGACAAATTTGACTATAAAATATACTTGAGAAACCTCCAAAACGTATAAGAGACAGACGTCAAATTTTTAGATGATAATTATGTAAAGTGGGGCTTGAAATGCTTCTATGAAGTTTTAAAAATAATGGCTATAAGGAATGTCAATTTAAAGAGGATGTCTTGAAATGCTTATATGAAGTTTTAAAAAACAATGGCTATAAGGAATATAAATTTAAAATGGATGTCTTAAAGGCTAGGTGAGGACACCACATCATTCATGAACCAAATGAAGGAATGATTATCACACTTCCTTATATTAAAGGAACGACAAACAAAATTGCAAAAAAGTTGAAAGCTAGGTAACATTAGAGTTATCTTTGCCCCAACTTAACATATTCAAGGGCATGTTGGATTATGATAGAGATGTCATTGATCCAAAATGTTAGATTTTTTACACCATTCCCTACTCTTGTTGTAAACATTATATTGGTGAGATACAGAGATCTCTACATGCCAGACTAAAATAATTTAACACTGATATAAATATAATGATGTTAAAATGTTAGCCTTAGTAGAGCACTCTCAAAACAATAGCCATCTCATTTGGATGGAGATTGTAAAAAGTATCACTAAGATGGATCACTATGGTAAAATAAAGGTTTTTGAGGCCCTTGAAATTGAATTAAACCAAAAGAGTATCAGTAAGGATGAGGGCCTTAGAATTAAAGAATCTCAGAGGTTGGTTATTCATCAATTAAAAAAATTCCAAAGAAACCTCAATTAATGTTACAATTTCATGGATATTTGGAGATCAATATTAATGGAGGTTAGAAAACTTTTGGTGACAATCCCAACTCAATGATTGAAACTATTTAAAGTTATTTGATACTAAACAAATTTCTCTAGCTCCATTCTATATTGCATAAGATTTTTTCAACAATTTTATTTTTGTAATGTTTTACAAAATGAAAAATTGTTATAAAAAATGACTCCTAAAGCATTAATTAGGAGCAAAACATCACAAATTGATGTTAAAACCCTATGAAGTAACATGTGGATGAAAAATAAATCTTACATCTTAGGTGACAGGTTTAGGTGTTGTTGACCCAAAAATTTGCTTTGAGTTTAACATGAAATTTTTCATTCCATATCTTTCCAGGGAAATATGAGTGATACCTTAATTAGTATTTCGAAGTTTAGTTTGGGATAGTAAGATAGTGTGAAATATCACTGTCATTTCTTTTTATCACATCAAATAATATTAAAAAGACAACATGGTTAACCATTTCATTTTTGCAATGACTTATTAGACACTAGATAAGTATCACTCATCATCAACGACTCATTTAGACATGGTAGACGATGTAGACATTGTTTTCGTTTCTCATTGGTCATGCCTCATGCACCAATCTTGGGCTTGAATAGTCAAGTTTTGAATTTGTACTTTTCCTAGCATTCTATGGTCCTTCTTTCATGTTTACAACAATTAAAATTATGGTGCTCAACGTTGTCTCCTTGGCATTCAATTAGAATCAATCCAACCTCTTTTTTCTAAATTCAAATACTAAAGATTTTGACATTTCAAGAGGTCATCTGAACCTGAATTTGGAGCTTTGAAACCCTCTTATACCAGACTTCGTAAAAAATAAAAGTAGTTTGCAAAATTTTCAACTTCAACCCCTTTTGTTGGGTCTTGCATAGAAATTATTGGATCCATTATAACAAAAACTAGTTGTACCTCACAATTCTTAGATTAAGTTTTTGAATGGGCTCTCATTTTCTCTATTTTGATTCCCAAATATTGAACTTGTGATTGCCAGAAATCACATTTTCTGAGATTGGTATAGAGCTTTTGCTCTCTCAGGAAGAGTAGAAACTACAATATTGCTTTCAAATTATTTTCATGCTCTTCTTTGGTTTTCGAGTATACCAAGACGTCATACATGAAAACTAACATAAAACTGTCCAAATATGGGCTAAGGACATTATTCATCAAACATATAAATGTGGTTGGGGCATTTGTGAGCCCAAATGGTACCACTATACACTTGTAGTGCTCATATTTTGTCCTAAAAATTGTGTTGTGGATGTCTTCGTCCTTAATATGAACTTGATGATAACCATACCTCAAATCTATTTTTGAGAACACTGTAGCCCCTGTCATCCAATCAAACCAGTCATCAATTGTGGAAAATGGGTACATGTTCTTCATTGTGTCTTTATTTAGCTACCAGTAATCAATGCACAACCGCAATGTACCAACCTTTTTCTTTACAAATATTGTTGGGGCTCCTCAATATGACACATTGGCCCTAACATATTCCTTGTCCAACATTTCCTTCAACTATAATTTCAGCTCCATTAGCTTCATCGTACTTACACAATATGGGGTATTTGAGACTGGCACTGGCCCGAGAAGCAACTCAATGGAGAAATTGATTTCTCTCCTGGGTTGTATTCTAAGGATTTCCTTTGGAAACACATAGCCAAATTGCTTTAAAATCATGTGATCCTTAATTCTAAGTTCACTACCCCGTGTACTGATGGTCACCTGGACCACAAATAGGGCACACCCATTTCGAGCACATCTCTTTACTTGCAACATTGATATCTACCTGACCAAAACCATCTTCCTTGTTTGTTGGAGTATTACATCTTTTCCCTTGTCGTTGTGGCATTCCAGTGACTTTCTATAGCATTCCAACTTAGTTCTATGGGATGCCATCCAAAGTCCATGCCCATTAATATATCATACGAGCCAAATAGAAAGAGGTTAAGGGTTTTTGTAGTGGACATGACACCCAGATTCATGAGGCATGATTCTGCTAAGTTTGTCACCTGCCTTTTGAATCTCGTGGCCAAATGGATCAACAATGATTTTTCATGAGTTTTCTTTTGCAAAGCAGATTTCTTTGTGACCTTTGCGCTGATATAACTAAAATTAAAACCCGAGTCAATCAGAATTGAAATAGGTTTCCTTCCATTTCAATCATCGAGGCTTGATGACCCATCTACCTATTTTCCAAGTCCACATAATTTGAGGAACACTCAAGGCCACGTAGTTCACCATCCCAACTTTTTAAATGTTAAATAGTTTCCTATTGTTCTGTTGCTGAAGAGGACAATCCTTACACATGAGGTTCTCTCTACAATTTCCAATACTCGAATGACCCTCTCTTAGAATCCTTGGCCTCTCCCCTTGTTGGTTGAATGGTTTGTTCTCTATTTGCAGTTGTGGAAATCCGTTGGAATCTGTCTTTTGTGGGATTGGTAAGCTCATTATTTCTCCCTTCTTTCTTATATCCTAAGGACTTCACCGCTTTCCTTTTGAAAATGGCTTTATATTTCCTTTTACAGTCTACTCAGAACTCAACCTTATGCTTGGATTGATGATAACAACACTTGTCCTTTCAAATGGTGTCCTCCAACGTTATTGGCTCATCAAACTCGATCATGTATCAGTATTGTTTTGGTATCCCACGGAGGTATCATTGAATCTTAACGTTCTCATATTTGATGTACAACACAAGCCTTAATAGTTCAAACAATCTATTGTTATACACATTCGTCGCAAGCTTCCCTAGCTTATTCTCATGGAATTCCTTAATTATGTTGTCATAGTACTTCTTGGATAGGTACTTCTCATTGAAATATTTTTCAAATATTCCCATAATAGTTTTTTCTCTCATATTCCCTTGACATTTCTCAAATCCTCCCACCATATGCCAACCTTTCCCTTCATTTTGAAAATGGCTACTCTAGCCTTCATATTATTAGAGTAATCATGGACTATAAAGTATTTATTCAGGCCTAACAACCATGCTTTTGCTTCTTCAAACTTCTTATTTTATCCATCAAAGGTAGGGGGTTTTGTCTTTCTTTAACTCATGTGGAATTACACATCCCTAACTTCTCCTTTAGGGATGGTGTCTTCTAGTTACAACACTGTACAATAGATTATGGTTTCTTGATTCTCTTTTTGCGGTGTTGAATTGGTGTCTCCCCTCACTGTGTCTTCACTAGCTTTCGTGTGCCTCTTCCTTAAATTACTACCTTCTTCTTTATTGGCTTCCAGTCCTTGCTTCCATATTTTAAAAGGAATTTTCTTGGATTTGTGTCTGCTTAGATAATTGGCACCAAGATCATCTTGCTTTTTCCTTTGCAAATATGACAAGCTTTGCAAGATCATTGCATTCACCTCTTATTATATTTCTTTTGCTCAGACAATCTTCTCATTATCTACTTTGCAACTTCTCAATTCAACTCTCAAATTCCTAAGTGTCTCTATCTAATCAGGGGAATTATTTTCTATTTTTTTTCCTGTTGAGTCCTCTTCATGAAGATGACAAGATCTGGGCATGCTATACTAGAGTACCATGTTATTGCTCCTTTATTTATTTCTTGTTAGAATTTTGTATTTTCTTATTTCTCTCTTTGTTGTTGCACACATACAATTGTTAGCCAAAACAAGCACAAAATATCTAAATCTACTCATCACCTTGGTATAATTGTAATAATCATGCTGATCTGAAACTAGCTGAAAAAAATCAAATCCCATGTTAGTGTGTAGGTTGAAAACAAAACAACATATCAAAAATCTATCAAGTCAACAATCATATCAGTTTTAAGTGTACATAACAATTAAATTACCAGATTAAATGTTTATCTTATGTGTGTGTGACACTCTTCAGGTCCAATGTTGAACCTCCACTCTAATACCACTTTGTAACCATCTCCCTTCCACCCCCTTACGGATCCTCGGGTTGAGAAAAGTGTCACTTTCTATTTGACCAGATATCCAAGGTTTTTTATGAAGACGGGGTTAGATAAAACCTTGTTTTGTTTTTTCAAGTCCATGGAAATAAATTTTGATGCCTCCATTGTGTTCAACTTGTCGAGAGCTTTTCGGTGATTTCACTCTTACTTTGATCCAAGCCTCAGATCAAAAGTTATACTAAATTGATGTTATGGCCTATCATTAAAGGCCATGTCATTAACTATCCATGTGACACCTACATGGCCTCCATGCAGCCCCAATAGTTCATCACAGTGGGGCTCTCTAGTCCAAGTCAACACCATGTGGATGCAATAGTTCGTTGTGTTGCTACCCATATTGGTTAATGTTAAATATAAGAAAGAGGCAATGGGTAGTCCCTTGATGGGGTTCCCACACTAGAACCAAGTTTGGGTGGCCCACTCCATCAGCACACATGTATTACATTCTCACCACATCACCCCAGTGAAAAACGGTGGTTGGAAACAAGGTTTCGTGGTAGAGTTGTAGCCAAATCAACCATCCTTGGTCGATGTGCCCACTCCATGTTATGACATTTATTGGTTTCGACAGTGAGCGGTGAGTGATGGTAAGTTTATGTTGCTCTTGGTTCCTCCTTGGTCCCACTCTCTTTCGCCTTTATGCTATTGATTTGAGCTAGCATCTGATGTGCTCTAGCCACGAAAATTGGTGGAAGGATAAGGCACATGAGCTCTCCAATACCCAGAAAGGGTTTGGGAGATATTAAAATAATTAATATTTTTAATGGAGTCCCTAAGTCTAAACTTAGGGAAATTAAAATATTAATGTGAATTCATATAAAACTGTGTTAGAATGGTTGAAAAGTCATGGATCAAGCTAGATGTAATCTTAGCCATTGATTAGGGGCTTAATCTCGGCAATTGATTTGCCAATTAGAAAAGTATAAGAGGAGGTTTGAGGTTCACTTAGAGAACACACCAAGAGATCAAGGTTTTGACTTTCTGGGGCTGGGTTTGCTGAGAAAGTTGAGAGAGTGATTAGAATTGTAGCTGAGGGGCAATGAATACAAAAGCAGAGAGGTAGAGACAACACCAAGAGGATCAATGTAGTAGCCAAAGAAAGGGACGCGGAAGCAACCAAGGGTTCACACAAAGGCATCCAGGAGCTACGCAGTGCCTCACAAGGCCAACGCGGATGACGCAGAGGGCCAGAGGACCGACACAGTGCCTCCAGAGGCTGACGCAGGTG
Source organism: Pinus tabuliformis (assembly GCA_031772625.1). Taxonomy (NCBI): domain Eukaryota; kingdom Viridiplantae; phylum Streptophyta; class Pinopsida; order Pinales; family Pinaceae; genus Pinus; species Pinus tabuliformis. The sequence goes on along the minus strand of CM062805.1, from coordinate 568,371,682 downwards.
AAGCCAGAGTGACGCTGGGCTAACGTTGGGACAAAGAGAGGCTGACGCAGTCCCTAGAGGCTGATGCTGGGGTTTCTTGGGGTAGATTGGAGCTATGGAGATGTTGGAGTGTTTATCTGAGGTTTCAGCGAGAATATCTACTTCCGAATAGAGTGGTACTAATTCTAAGATTTTTATATGTTGGGTGAGTTGGATTTGGCACCCAGATTGTATTCTGAAACTACTTAATTAATCAAACCCTCAGATAGCTACACCAGTTTTCTCGCATTGGATTTTTCCGGGAACATTAGTCCAAAAACAACAGTGTCACCTGTGTCTTTGTTTCTATTTCCTTTAGTTGATGATTTGTAATGTGTTGAGCATGCATTTGTATTTATTTCCAGTATGTACATGGTAAATAACTTGTTAATTAAGAGAACAAGTAGGTAGGAATAAATTAGTAAAGTGCATGAAGGGTTTCTAACATGTCAGACTTAGAAATTCCAATATGGTATCAGAGCGTGGTTGCAGATCATAGGAGAACTGAGGACATCAGACAAACATATCAGCAACAATAGAAAAAAGTTGTCCCGAGTGACAAAAGTTGTTCCTAGCAGAGTAGCAGGAAGGAAGGGGAGGCATAGTGCCTGCATCATCAATATTGAGCCCGGAAGAGGTAATGCAGAAGCTGAGGGAGAAAAGGTAGGCCCACGCAGATCCACACAGAGGCCAGGAGGGTTGACGCAGTTGGCTGAGGAGGCTGATTTTCTGGTGTCAGGATTGCATAGAGCCTAGGAGCTCTAACCTTCAGTTTGTTGGGGTTTAGGAGGTTGTGGGTAAGTTGCAGAGTGGAGCTGATGGGGTACTGTAGTCAGAACAATACCTAACAGGGTAAGACCAAGGTAGAGGGAGTTGCTGCCAAGGTGGATTTCTAGCCAAGGAATCCATATCAGTGTCGTAGTTGCACAGACAATTGGAAAGGGGAATCTCGACATTAGAAGAAGGGTTTCCAGGAGGGAAATCGAGGCTCAGAGGAGTCATACCAAGAAATTCTAGGAGGGAAGTAGAGGAGCAATGAAATGGCACTACATAGAGTAAGAGACCAAGACAGACTAGATAGAGCCTCAAAATTCGTAGTCTGGAAGGCCAAAATCTTTTCCGTACTAGATAGAAATCGTGTCAAGCACTTCGCCTTGAGGATGATAGCTATCCCATTTGACCCGACTAATAACGACATGTACGAGGATGCAATGGGGATGGCTAAGAGTATCATCCTTGACGAGATCAAGGATCATATAGTACCACATATTGTTGTGAAGAACATAGCACAAGAGATGTGGGAGGCCCTGACCAAGTTGTATCATCGTACTTTCGTGCAAAGGAAGATGCTACTAGAAAATCAGCTGCAATCATACCAGATGAAGAAGGGAGAACAGATCGACGCATTCCTCGGTCGGTTGAAGGAGATCCGAGATCAACTGACTTCCATAGGGGCGACGTCAGATCCAGAATTGATGGTTAGAACAGCCATAAATGCAGTCTCAAAAGATTGGAAGGTGTTTCTCCAGAGCATACTGGGTAAGGAAACTCTTCTAGATTGGGATGAAATGTGGGTTGCTCTTCGCCAAGAAGATATTATAAGGCTGAGCAAAGAGGGAAGCAATGACAAGGGGATTAGAATCAAGAAGGAGGAAGAGGAAGATGTTGCCCTAGCATCTGAGGGAAAGTAGGAGAAATAGAAGAAGAAGGACCTCTCCAAGGTCAAATGATTCCACTGTGGGGAGCTAGGTCACTATGCGACCCAGTGTCCAAGGAAGAAGAGTAAGGGAGAGACCTCCGAGACCAAGGTAGCGCCAACAAGGGTAGAGAAGGAAGTGGAGACAGACGATGATTGTGCCATGAGTGCTCATGTGACACTTCAGAAGAAGCGGGGAGACATCGAGCTGTAGTCAGGCGGACTACAGGCAATGAGGGGCAGGATCCTCGAGGTACCTAGCCTCTTGGATTAGACCTTGCTACGGGAGCCTGAAGAGGAGTAGCAGTATTGGCGATGTTAGTAGAGACAGATGCAGATGGAGCGACAGAGGGAGCTATAGTGTAGGTGATCCAAGTGGATATTGGTGGCCACCCACCAATTCCACTTGGACCCCCACCATTGCTTCTTTCAGTTTTTCAGTTTCCTTAATTGTAGCACAGTTTACTATTTTTAGCAGTTTTTCAGGTCCTAAACTTCCAGAGCCATTTTGAGGCCCTAAATGATGTTTTCTTTTGTCTAAAATTGTCTTTTTCATCATAGTCCTCGGAGAGATCTTTCCAATGGGCTATTATGCACGTCAAAGAAGATAATATGACCAAGTCGCGACCCCAGGAAGTTGGCTATCCAAATCACCCCAACGGGGCCCATAAACTCTTGCTGTTACATCTCCTCGGGTTAGGGTTTTGGTTGTTTATGGTTTGCTCTTATTGTTTAATAATAAAAAGACCCTTGAGCCTCATTGTAAGGCAGTTCAGAGGCATGTATCTGCCACATCTCTTCTCAGAGATAAGCTACCATCGCCCTAGCTGGTTTATTTCCATTCCTGTTTGTAAGCATATTTCAGTATTTTACCATTAATGAAATGAAGTATTATTTCCGCTGCATCTTTGTGTTTATGGTTATCTCTGTAATTTGTTGCGTTCCTGTTTAAATCTGGATCAGTGGTATCAGAGCGGTCTGCTTTTTTTTCTCTATTTTTCTTTGCATGTTTCCAACGAGGTCGGGATATAAGGAGTTAGGGCTTGAACTGGTCGAACCTTTGCAAACCAGCGTCGCAAATCTCGACGGCCTCCATGGCAGATGAAAAGAAAGACGAGGGGGCAGGAGATCCTATCAAAATCTTGCTCGAAGAAGACCTCAAGCGACAAAGGAACGTGATGATGGACAATTTTGCCTAGATCCTTCAGCAGCTACCCAGGGGCAACGCATCGGCTTCCAACAGCTACTCTGGAAATGTCACACCGTTTAAGGTACAAGTTAATTTTGAAATCTCCATATTCGAAGGTTAGATAGATGCAGATGCTGTCGATAAATGGTTAAATCTGTTAGAGGGTTATTTTTCTGTTCATGATTTTTCCAGTCGGGAAAAGATTATTTTTGCTCTTCTCAAAGCAGGCCCCCACGTCAAGGATTGGTGGGAAACCTACTGCGAGCAGAAGGATGAAAGTATAGGCTCACTATTTTCAGCCGCACTCACTTGGAATTCATTCCAGGATGCCATCAAGGAGCAGTACATCCCTGTCGGAAGCTATGAGGATCAATACATAAAGTGGACCATGCTGCCGCAGGGAAGGGACTAAGACGTGCCAGAGTTTACCAATATTTTCCATACCCTTCACACAAAGTTCTGTATCAAGGATACAGAGCAACATTTGGTACTAAAATACCGCAGCTTCCTACAAAAGTACATCCAGGGAGAAAGAGAATTCCTGAACATCTCCTCGCTCAGCACATCATACCAAGACATGGTGAAGGTTGAGAAAAAGTTTAAACAGAAAAAGCGAGACTTTGGATCTATGAATCCAAAGCAAGGGAAAGGTGCCCCCAAACCGCAGAACAAAGGACAAAGCCATGGTGGGGCAGCCCAAGACAACTCGCCAAAGTTGCAAGCAAAGAAAAATGCCACGAATCCGAAAAAGGACATGGGAAAGTGGTGTGAGTTCCATAAGAGCTCCACTCACAACACAAGTGAGTGTCGGGCCAAGCAGTGACTAGTGGCTGAGCTAAAGGTATCTGAATCAGATGCATATTCCGATCTGAGTTAGAACTTGACAAGGGGAATGACAAAGGGAAGCAAATTATCGATGCAGAGCCCAATGCCACCGTTTCCACCATGAAGATCCAAAAGGAGGAACCCAAAGATCCAGAGGAGGAGTGTCTTTTCCACTCCCAGATGTGGGTAAAGGGCTACCTGCTACAGTTTATTGTTGACAGCGGGAGCCAAAAGAAAATCATTTTTGGCAAAGGTCGTGAAGCGGTTGGGCTTACTGACTACAACACATCCACAACTGTAAACCATGGGTTGGCTTCACCAAGGACGAGATCTTCACATGAGCCAACAATGTCGCCTTCCATACAATATCAAGCCCTTCACGGATGAGGTATTGTATGACATTGCTCCCATTGAAGTTTGTGATGTATTATTAGGACAACCATAGTTATGGAAGCGACATGTTGTGTATGAATCAAGACCCCGTGTTGTTATTGTTACTTTGGGAAATAAGTTGTACAAGACACCAGAGGTAGCACCACCTATCGCCCTCCAGGAAAGAAGAAGACGGTGGCCATGACCTCCAGACAGGGCTCCTCTGCACGACAACTACAGATGGACAAGGTCGTGGAGGAGTATGAGGACATCTTCACCTCCCCCACAAGGGTTCCTCTGCACTGTCAGGTCTAGCACTCCATCGATCTAACCTCAGGTGTGACGCTGCCCAATGGACCAATCCATTGGCGCTCCGTTTTGGAGAACGATGAAATCAAGAGGTAGATTTAGGAGCTGTTGCAAAAAGGTCACATCCGTCCGAGTTCATCACCCTGTGGGAGCCCGATTGTGTTGGTACAAAATAAAGATGGGACTTGAAGACTCTGTATTGACTATCGGGTGCTAAAAAAGATCATTGTCCATAAGAGGTACCTGATCCCACAGATTGATGACCTCCTAGACCAATTGAAGGGGGCAAAATATTTCAGCAAGATCGATTTGAAGTCGGGATATCACTAGGTACCAATTGAACCCTCCGATGTGTGGAAGACTCCCTTCAAAGCCAAGGAGGGCCTTTTCGAATGGTTGGTTATGCTTTTCGGATTGACAAATGCTCCTGCAACCTTCATGAGGCTAATGGATGACATCTTACGGCCATTCACGAACTCAATTGTAGTGGTATACTTGGATGACATCCTGATCTTCAACTAGAGTTGGAAAGAGCACCTCCACCACATCCGACAGGTTCTCCAAACACTGCGACAACATAAGTTATGTGCCAATTTGGAGAAATGCACTTTTGGCATGACCCAGGTTCAGCATTTGGGATACATTATTGATGAATAGGGGGTGTATGTGGATCCAGCCAAGATCCAAGTCATTCGGGATTGGCCATATCCAACCACTCTGGCAGAGCTTCACAACTTTCTAGGTCTTACCAACTTCTACCGCAGGTTCGTGTTGGGATTTTCTCATATCACTTGGCCCTTGAGTCAAGTCACCAAGGGAGGAACGAAAGCAAAATTATTTTGGTCTGAATCTCAACAGAAGGCATTCACAAAGTTGAAAGATCGCCTCTGCATGACACCAGTGCTCGCATTACCAGACTTGCAACAACCATTTTAGGTCGAGACATATGCCTCTGACTATGCTATTGGGGCAGTCCTTACTCAACACGGGCATCCAGTGGCATATCACAGTGAGACACTTTCAGACACAGTATGGAAGTATCCCACTCATGACAAAGAGATGTATTCCATTGTGCAGGCCTACCGATAATGGAAGCATTACATTGTGGGGAAGGGAACGATTATCCACATAGACCACCAACCCCTGCAGTTCATACAGACCTAAGGGAAATTGCAGAATGATCACCATCAGAAGTGGTCCACATACCTGCAACAATTCCATTTCAATATCAAGTATAAGAAGGGTAGCACCAATAATGTTGTAGATTGCCTCAGTCGACCACTGTTCATGGCATTAACCACCGTCCTCACCTCTTGTGGGCACGAGACTTCTGATTGGCCACTTCTCTACAAATGCGACCTAAAATTTGGCCACACATACCAGACACTCTTGGAGGGTCAACATGTTCCATATTTTCACCTCTAGGATGCCCTATTATGCCACCTAGGTCACCTTTGTGTTCCTTCAAGTGAGCGTGGCAAGATGATTTGGGAAGTACACTATAGTCGGGCTGCTGGGCATTTCGGGGTTGAGAAAACAGTGGCAGTACTGCAAAAGTATTTCTATTGGCCGAATCTTCGATAGGATGTTGGGAAGTACATCAGATCATGCACTGCATATGCCATTTCCAAACCGACCATCAAGAAGCAAGGCCTCTATACCCCGCTGCCTACCCCTAGTCGACCTTGGGATTCCATCTCCATGGATTACATGTCAAGCCTTCCTTCCACTAAGCATGGAAATGATTGTGTTTTTGTCGTCGTCGATAGGTTCTCGAAGATGGCCATTATGGTGGCCTGCAAGAAGAATATCACAATAGAAGCCACTGCTAAACTCTTTTTTGAACGAGTGTGGGTACACTTTGGGATCCCATAGTCTATCATCTCAGATCGGGATAGCAGGTTCCTCAGTGCATTTTGGTCGACTCTTTGGTTGATGTTGGACACAAAACTCACTAAGTCCACAACCTTCCATCCTCAAACTGATGGCCAGACAGAGGTTTTCAACAGGATGATCGCACACATTTTGCGCATGTACAACACAAAGCATCCACGCACATGAGATGAGTGCCTCCCTTATGTTTAGTACAGCTACAACCAAGCTCTCCACAGCTCAACTGGCCACAACCCTTTTCAGGTGGGCTTGGGATTCCAATCACTATGTCCCATTGATGTGGCCATGCATTTGTAGCTACTCACTCAGATTCGGCTCATGTCCAGTCCGAAACAGATAAGGCAAACAACTTCATTGAGCACATCCAACATATTCGCCAGCAGTTCCATGACAATATGGAGAAATAAAACACCAAGTACAAGCAACGACATGATCAACATCATGCGCCACACAAGTTTTTGGTGGGCGACAAAGTCTGGTTGAATTTGTAAAAGGAACACCTTACCGGAGCCTATTAGAAACTCAGACCACTCCGATATGGTCCTTACACCATTACCAAGGTTGTGGGAGACAATGCATTTGAGCTCAACATTCCCCCATTCCTTGGCCTGCACCCAGTGTTCAATGTGGACCGCCTTCGACCATACTTTCCACCATCACTAGACACATCCGATATTGCAGAACAACTCACACCCACAGAGTTAAATCCAGATTGCATGGAACAAGCTGAAACTGATTAGATCATGGACACATAGATCAAGCACACTTGCCAGCAGAATATCCAACTGTATAAAGTTGTCAAAGCAGGCCAACTCCTTCATTAGGGCAAGTGGCTCACCAGGGACCAAGTTCAACAGAAGTTCCCTAAGCTCATGGAGGAACTCAATGCAATGGGGACCATTGATTCCTAAGGGGAGAGGAATGATCTAGGTGGATATTGGTGGCCACCCTCCAATTCCACTTGGACCCCCACCATTTCTTCTTTCAGTTTTTCGGTTTCCTTAATTGTAGCACAATTAACTATTTTTAGCAGTTTTTCAGGTCCTAAACTTCTGGAGCCGTTTTGAGGCCCTAAATGACGTTTTTTTTTTGTGTCTAAAATCATCTTTTTTGTCATAGTCCTCAGAGAGATCTTTCCAACGGGCTATCATGCATGTCAAACAAAGATAATATGACCAAGTCGCGACCCCGTGAAGTTGGCTGTCCAAATCACCCCAACGGGGCCCATAAACTCTTGATGTTACATCTCCTCGGGTTAGGGTTTTAGTTGTTTAGAGTTTTCTCTTATTGTTCAATAATAAAAAGATCATTGAGCCTCATTGTAAGGCAGTTTAGAGGCATGTAGCCGCCACATCTCTTCTCAGAGATAAGCTACCATCGCCTTAGCTGGTTTATTTCCATTCTTGTTTGTAAGCATATTTTAGCATTTTACCATTAATGAAATGAAGTATTATTTCCGCTGCATCTTTGTGTTTATGGTTATCTCTGTAATTTTTTGTGTCCCTGTTTAAATCCAGATCAATGGTATCAGAGCGTTATGCTTTTTTTCTCTCTGTTTTTCTTTGCATGTCCCCAACGAGGTCGAGATATAAGGAGTTAAGGCTTGAACTGGTCGAACCTTTGCAAGACCAACCTCACAAATCCCGACAGCGTCCCATGGTGGATGAAAAGAAAGATGAGGGGGTAAGAGATCCTATCAAAATCTTACTCGCAAAAGCCCTCGAGCGACAAAGGAACGCGGTGATGGACAACTTTGCCCAAATCCTTTAGCGGCTACCCAGGGGCAATGCATCGGATTCCAACAGCTACTTTGGAAATGCCACACCGTTTAAGGTACAAGTTAATTTTGAAATCCCCATAATTGAGGTTTAGATAAACGCAAATGTCGTCAATAAATGGTTAAATCTGCTAGAGAGTTATTTTTCTGTTCATGATTTTTCCAGTCGGGAAAAGATTATTTTCGCTCTTATCAAAGCAGGACCCCACATCAAGGATTGGTGGGAAACCTACTGTGAGCAAAAGGATGAAAGTACATGCTCATTATTTTCAGCCACACCCACATGGAATTCATTCTGGGGTGCCATCAAGGAGCAGTACTACCCTGTCGGAAGCTATGAGGATCAATACATAAAGTGGACCATACTGCGGCAGGGAAGGGACCAAGATGTGCCAGAGTTTACCAATATTTTCCATACCCTTCGCACAAAGTTGGGTATCAAGGATACAGAGTAGCATTTGGTACTCGAATACCGCGGCTTCCTGCACAAGTACATCCAGGAAGAAATAGAATTCTTGAACATCTCCTCGCTCAACACGACATAACGATACGCCGTGAAGGTCGAGCAAAAGTTTAAACAGAAGAAGCGAGACTTTGGATCTGCAAATCTGAAGCAAGGTAAAGGTGCCTCAAACTCTAGAACAAAGAAAAAATCCAAGGCAGGGCGGCCCAAGACAACCCTCCAAAGCGGCAAGCAAAGAAAAGTGCTGCGAAGCCGAAAAAGGACACAGGAAAGTGGTGTGAGTTCCATAAGAGCACTCACAACACAAGTGAGTGTCGGGCCAAGCAGTCACTGGTGGCTGAGCTAAAGGTTTCAAAATCAGATGCATGTTGCGACTTTGAGTTAGAACCCGACAAGGGGAATGACAAAGGGAAGTAAATTATCGATGTGGAGCCCAACGCCACCGTTGCCACCACGAAGATCCAGAAGGAGGAACTCGAAGATCCAGAGGAGGAGGAGCGTCTCTTCTACTCCAAGACGTGGGTAAAGGGCTCCCTGCTACAGTTCATTGTCAACAGTGGGAACCAAAAAAACCTCATTTTGACAGAGGTCGTGAAGCGGCTGGGCTTACCGACCACAACACATCCACAACCGTACACCATCGGGTGGCTTCACCAAGGTCGGGATCTTCGCGTGAGCTAGTAGTGTCGCCTTCCATACAACATCAAGCCCTTCACGGATGAGGTATTGTGTGACATTGCTCTCCTTGAAGTTTGTGATGTATTATTAGGACAACCATACTTGTGGAAGTGACATGCTATGTATGAACCAAGGTCCCGTGCTATTATTGTTACTTTGGGAAATAAGCTGTACAGGTTACCAGAGGTAGCACCGCCTACCGCCTTCTCTTTGGTTACTGCAAAACAATGCAGTAAGATCATTTCCAAAACCGGGAGATTTGTTTTCCTGATGATATGCCCTCAAGGAAAGAAGAAGACGGTGGCCACGACCTCCAGACAGGGCCCCTTCACACGACAACCACAGATGAACAAGGTCATGGAGGAGTATGAGGACATCTTCACCTCCCCTGCAAGGGTTCCTCTGCATTGTCAGGTCAAGCACTCCATCGATCTGACCCCAGGTGCATCATTTCCCAATGGACCAATCTATCGACACTCCATTATGGAGAACAATGAAATCAAGAGGCAAATTCAGGAGCTGCTATAAAAAGATCACATCCATTCGAGTTCATCGCCCTGTGGGAGCCTGATCATGTTGGTACAAAAGAAGGATGGGACAAGGAGACTATGTATTGACTATCGGGTGCTGAACAAGATCACTGTCCATAATAGGTACTCGATCCCATGGATTGATGACCTCTTGCACCAACTGAAGAGGGAAAAATATTTCAGCAAGATCGATTTGAAGTCAGGATATCACCAGGTACCAATTGAACCCTCCGATGTGTGGAACACTGCCTTCAAAGCCAAGGAGGGCCTTTTTGAATGGTTGGTTATGCCTTTCGGATTGACGAATGCTCCTGTAAGCTTCATGAGGCTAATGGATGACATCTTGCAGCCATTCACCAACTCATTTTTAGTGGTATACTTGGATGACATCCTAATCTTTAGCCAGAGTTGGGAAGAGCACCTCCACCACATCCAACAAGTTCTCCAAACACTACGGCAACACAAGTTATGTGCCAATTTGGAGAAATGCACTTTTGGCATGACCCAGGTTTAGTATTTGGGATACATTATTGATGAATTAGGGGTGCATGTGATTCCAACCAAGATCCAAGTCATTCGAGATTAGCCATCTCCAACCACTCTGACAGAGCTTCGCAGCTTTCTAGGTCTTGCCAACTTCTACCACAGGTTTGTGTTGGGATTTTCTCATATCACTTGGCCCTTGAGTCAAGTCACCAAGGGAGGAGTGAAAGAAAAATTATTTTGGTCTGAATCTCAACAGAAGGCATTCACAAAGTTGAAAGATCGCCTCTGCATGACACCAGTGCTCGCATTACCAGACTTTCAACAACAATTTGAGGTCGAGACAGATGCCTCTGACTATGCTATTAGGGTAGTCCTTACTCAACACGGGCATCTAGTGGCATAGCATAGTGAGATATTTTCAGACACAGTCCGTAAGTATCCCACTTATGACAAAGAGATGTATTCCATTGTGTAGGCCTACTGAAAATGGAAGCATTACATTTTGGGGAAGGAAATGGTCATCCACATAGACCACCGACCCCTATAGTTCATACAGACCCAAGGGAAATTGCAAAATGATCGCCATCAGAAGTGGTCCACATACCTGCAACAATTCCCTTTGAATATCAAGTATAAGAAGGGCAACACCAATAATGTTACAGATTGCCTCAGTCGACCACTGATCATGGCATTAACCACCGTGCTCGACTCTTATGGGCACAAGACTTCTGATTGGCCAATTCTCTACAAAAGCGACCTATAATTTGGCCACACATACCAGACACTCTTGGAGGGTCAACATGTTCTAGATTTTCACCTCCAAGATGCCCTGTTATGCCACTTGGGTCACCTTTGTGTTCCTTCAAGCGAGCGTGCCAAGATTATTTGGGAAGCACACTACAGTTGGGCCGCTGGGCATTTCGGGGTTGAGAAAACGGTGGTAGTACTGCAGAATATTTCTATTGGCTGAATCTTCGACAGAATGTTAGGAAGTACATTAGATCATGCACTGCCTGCGCCATTACCAAACTGACCATCAAGAAGCAAGGTCTCTATACCCCATTGCCTACCCCTAGTCGACCTTGGGAATCCATCTCCATGGATTAGATGTCAGGCCTTCCTTCCACTAAGCATGGAAATGATTGTGTTTTTGTGGTCGTTGACAGGTTCTCGAAGATGGCCATTATGGCAGCCTGCAAGAAGAATATCATAGCAGAAGCCACTGCTAAACTCTTCTTTGAACAAGTGTGGGTAAACTTTGGGATCCCACAGTCTATCATCTCAGATCGGGACAGTAGGTTCCACAGTATATTTTGGTCCAGTCTCTGGTTGATGCTGGACACCAAACTCACTAATTCCACAACATTCCATCCTCACACTAATGGCAAGACAGAGGTTGTCAACAAGATGATCATACACATTCTGCACATGTACAACTCAAAGCATCCACATACATGGGACGAGAATCTCCCCTATGTTCAGCACAGCTACAACCGGGCTCTCCACAGCTCGACTGGCCACATCCATTTTCAGGTGGGCTTGGAATTCCAGCCACTATGTCCCATTGATGTGTCCATGCCATTTACAACTACTCACACAGATTCAGCTCATGTCCAGTTCGAAATAGATAAGGTAAACAATTTCATTGAGTACATCCAACATATTCGCCAACAGGTCCATGAAATTCTAGAGAAATCAAATGCCAGGTACAAGCAGCGACATGATCAACATCGGGTGCCACACAAGTTTCAGGTGGGCGACAAAGTCTGGTTGCATTTGTAAAAGGAACGCCTTACCAGAGCCTATTAGAAACTCAGACCAATTCGATATGGTCCTTACACTATTATTAAGTTTGTGGGAGACAATGCATTTGAGCTCAACATTCCCCCATTCCTTGGCCTGCACCCAGTATTCAATGTGGACCGCCTTCGACCATACTTTCCACCATTACTAGACACATCCGACATTGCAGAACAACTCACACCCACAGAGTTAAATCCAGATTGCATGGAACAAGATGCAACTGATTGGATCATGGACACACAGATCAAGCACACTCGCCAACAGAATATCCAACTGTATCGAGTTGTCAAAGCAGGCCAACTCCTTCACGAGGGACCAAGTTCAACAGAAGTTCCCTCATCTCATGGAGGAACTCAACGCAATGGGGACCATTGCTTCCTAAGGGGGGAGGAATGATCCAGGTAGATATTGGTGGCCACTCGCCAATTCCACTTGGACCCCCACCATTGCTTCTTTTAGTTTTTCAGTTTCCTAAATTGTAGCACAATTTACTATTTTTAGCAGTTTTTGGGTCCTAAACTTTCGGACTCGTTTTGAGGCCCTAAACGACGTTTTTTTGGAAATCTACCGCCAACGATTTATGTTCCAAAATTGTCTTTTTCGTCATAGTCCTCAAAGAGATCTTTCCAACGGGCTATCATGGACGTCAAACGAAGATAATATGACCAAGTCGCGACCTCGGGAATTTGGCTGTCCAAATCACCCCAACGGGACCCATAAACTCTTGGTGTTACATCTCCTCAAGTTAGGGTTTTGGTTGTTTAGGGTTTTCTCTTATTGTTCAATAATAAAAAGGCCCTTGAGCCTCATTTTAAGGCAGTTTACAGGCATGTAGCCGCCACATCTCTTCTCAGAGATAAGTTGCCATCGCCCTAGATAGTTTATTTCCATTCCTGTTTGTAAGCATATTTCAGTATTTTATCATTAATGAAATGAAGTATTATTTCTGCTGCATCTCTGTGTTTATGGTTATCTCTGAAATTTATTGCGTTCCTCTTTAATTCCGGATCAGTAGGATTCCCAGGACATCACGAGGCTAGCAGGTTGCAATAGTGTGAGAGGCACGGGAGTGTTGCACTAGTGAAGGATGGCACAAATAGGTGTGCAACGATGCGAGATGCATGGAGTTGTTGCAGCGACGCAGAGGTCAGAGTGGGAGCACTTATCAGTGACAGAGGGAGCTTCAGCATCAGGAGTGTTTCTAGCCTGACGAAGATGTCAAAGTTGGGAGATTTACTTACTTCTCAGTAACTGAGTTGCAGTGCAACAGTTAGTAGTGGTAGTGCTATGGGCAACACGATGCAACATGATGAGAGGGGTTGCAGTGCAAATGCAGCAGTGGCAGTGGTAGGGCCATGGGTAGCAACACGGATGTAGAGGGAGTTACAGTACAGATGTAGAAATGGCAGTGGCAGGGCCATGGGTAGTAGTACAGGATGCAGCAGTGTAGAGGATGTTAGTCAGTAGGCCTAGCATAAGCACAGGGACCGATGCGAGATGATTAGAGTGATGATAAGTGAGGAGTATTACTAGAGAACAATCCTTGCTAAGAGGGAGTATTGATTTGTGGTAGCATTAGATGTGCTCTAGACATGAAAATTGGCAGAGAGGCTAAGGCACATGAGATATCAAATACCCATAAAAGGTTTGGACAGATTCTAAACAGTTTGGGAGATATTAAAATAATTAATATTTGTAATGGAGTCCCTAAGTCTAAACTTAGGGAAATTAACATATTAATGTGAATTAATATAAAACTGTGTTAGAATGGTCCAAAAGTCATGAATCAAGTCAGATCTAATCTTAGCTATTGATTAGGGACTTAATCTCGGTCGTTGATTTGTCAATGAGAAAAGTATAAGAGGAGGCTTGAAGGTCACTTGGAGAACACACCAAGAGATCAAGATTCCAACTTTCTGGGGCTGGCTTTGCTGAGAAAGTTGAGAGAGTGATCAGAGTTGTAGTTGAGGGGTAGCGAATATAGAAGCAGAGAGGCAGAGATAACAATGGGAGGATCAACGCAATAGCCATAGAGAGGGACGTAGAAGCAGCCAAGGGTTCATGCAAAGCTAACCAGGTCTCACGTAGAGGCAACCAGGAGCTGTGCAATGCCTCAGAGGGCTAGCATGGGTGACGCAGTGCCTCCAGATGCTGATGCAGGCAAAGCCAGAGTGACGTTGGGCTAACACTGGGCCAGAGAGAGGCTAGCACAGTCCCTAGAGGCTGACGCTGGGGTTTCGTGGGGTAGATTAGAGCTATGGAGTTGCCGGAGTGTTTATCTAGGGTGTCAGATGAAATCTCTGCTTTCGATGAGAGAGGTACTACTGCTGAGATTTTTCTCTATTGGGTTAGCCAGATTTGGCACCCAGATTATATTATGAAACTACTTAATAAATCAAATCCTCAGATAGCTGCACCGGTTTTCTCGCTTTGGGTTTTTCCGGGGACATTAGTCCAAAAACAATGGTGTCACTTGTGTTCTTGTTTCTATTTCCTTTAGTTGATGATCTGTAATGTGTTGAGCATGCATTTGTATTTACATGGTAAATAACTTGGTAATTAACAGAACAAGTATGTAGGAATAAATTAGTAAAGTGCATGAAGGGTTTCTAACATGTCAGACTTATAAATTCCAACATATGCATTAGCCTAAAATCTTTGTGTACACAGACTTAAGTTCAATGGTCGATATTTTGGTTAGTGATACATAGTTATGCTAAGTTAAGGTTCCACCAATGCTCCTACTGAGGTTAGACCTACCCACATACATATGAATTGAGCTTGGTCTCTTGTTGGTCCCGATGGTCGAAGTATAAGACAATAAATCCAAGGTTTGGTTGTATGAAATAGGGAGGGTGGACCCTTGGCCATGCCCAGCTATTTGAAGTCTTAAGGAAAATTATCGCCCAAGGCCTAAAGCCTCGAGCCCTCATCTCTGTAATTGTTATTACAAAGGGGCAACCCAGGCCACCAAAATACTAGGAAAAATATGGGCCCAAAGGCCCAAAACTATGAATGCTTGGTCTAGATAGGGTAACTGTTACAGGTACATGTTTTATTTATATACTTATTCACAAACTTTCGAAAAAAGTCTTAGTATTCTGTTGAGGCCCTGAAAATCGGGTCGACAACAAGGGGGATACCCGCCTGGTCCGGACCTTGGTTGGCAGCTCCTTATTCGTTTGGTATAGCGGGTCCGACTGGGGATAATGGGACCAGTTTCCCAATCTATGGGTGTGTGTGTGTAGAATTGGATGTTGCTGATCTAACAGTTCCTATCTAAGCTATTCTAATTCAAACTTTAACCTAATTCTATGCTATTGTAATCTAATAAAAACAGCACATCTAATCTATGCTAACCCGGGATGTAATTCTTCTATTATGCGATCTAAAGAGATTTCAAATAACAACTGGTAATAAAGATCATTCAACGATTATAAGGAAGGAAATCAATTAAGATGAACCACTTCGCCTAAAAAGTTAGACGAAACAATTGTGAACAGCTAATCGCATAATCAGTTATTCATACATTAAACATAAATAAATAGATACTACCGTACAAAAGTGCCAAATGGTAACTCAAGCATTCATTCAATAATATATAAACAACTAAAAACTATATATCACTTTAACATATAAGCAGAAATGGTCAAGAGATAAAAGTACCATTTATGACTGGTCCTACTCATAAGCTTCAAGTAATAATGATTTATCTCTCCTTGCTCTAACATCTACTAAGAGTATAGAAGTGCAACATCAGTAGCAGATATCAGATGCAAACATCAACAAATCTTGATCCATTCATTCACCAAAACCTCCTCTGAGGGTGCAAAAGTGCATGTTCCGAGGACAAGTTTTTGATAAATTTCTGGACCCTTCTCTAAATGCATGAGAAGGGTTTAAATACTACTAAATAAATAACTTAATTACACAGATCCACGATACGGTTTAAATGACCACCCTTTTTCTAAGCAAAACTATTTCTAAAAATTAAATCTAATATCTAACTATTTCTGCATTTTCTCCTTAATGTTACGAGCATTCAATATTTGCTTGGGTAGAGTCGGCTGACTGTCTTCCGCTTTTGGTTGAGCTAAGCAAATAGAAATGGCAAGAGCTGGCACCATCTTTTCAGCAAAATAGAAGATATACTTGAGAATCATCTTCTGGCTATGTGGATTTACTGTGTATGCTCAGTAATAATCCAAATTCCACTTGGTTAACCCTCAAATTGCCTCTGCCTTTGCTTTCTTGCGTTTTCTGGGCTTACGAGTGACTAAGCAGTTAGGGACTTTGCTTTTTGAGCAATTTTCTCAGCGATGTGCGATTAGCGCTAGGCGCTAATCGCGCATCGGAAACTGCCTCCGTTCTTTGATCCGGGCCTTTCTGGTGCGTTTTTCGCCTTTAGCGCCTTTTCCTTCACCGGGTATAAGCTTCAAAATTTTGTAAACATACTGCTTTCGTGAGCTTCTGACCTTGAGCGTTAAATCGCCTGTTGATATCAACATTGTTCAACTACCCCTTCAATCATGGTTCTGACTGAAAGATCTGTAATGGATAGCTCAGCAGCGCTCTGGAATTTGCGGCTCTGTTGCATGCGATATCCGTTCATGAGGGCATCTCTTCTCTGTTTTCTGAGCATTTGGAGCTTTACCCTTTTCCTTAATTGCTTCCTGCACATTGCTTCATGTTGTTTCTGTTTTTCATTCCTGCAGTTCACACATGAGGAGAGAGTAATGATAATAAAAATCGACAAGAAAGCTCTGAGCTCTACGGATGTACAAAAACATGCCACCTGACGTGAACTAACTCTTCGAAAAACACAAAACTGTCTTTCATTAACACTTGGCGTATGATTCATTAATTTTCATTAAAGCGCGTATCCAATTTTTGGTTTATGGACAGCTTTTCTTGAATGTTGAGCCGGGGAAAAATTGCGATGGACAATTTCTGCGATTCGCATCACAGCATCACATCATCACAGTATCACATTATCGTATTTTCATTAAGATGTGTTATCGTAGGGCTGCCCGATCGTGCTTATCGTAAAATCGCAGATTGTTGTATCGCGCGATCGCAAGATCGCGCTTATCGCACTGTCGCGTGATCGCAAGATCGTAGATTGCACTGTCGCGTTATCGTAAGATCACAGATTGCACTGTCGCGTTATCGCAAGATCACAGATTGTTACAATCGTTAAATGGTTATGTGTTTTTTATGCGATTTTGCGATATGCGATATCGCATATCGGCGATTTTTAAGGTTATTCCAATATGAGTGTTTCTTCATGTATGCGATGCGATGGAATTCGCGTTGCACTTTCACAGTTTATCATTTTACTCATAAGGAAATATCCTATCTTCTTTGCGCGATGTGATGTTTTCTTAAGGAGTAGAATACATAAGCCTTAATTGGATTTTTTGAATTTTTTACTAAGGGTCCCCACTTACTTAGTGTTATTGCTAATACTAAATAAGGAGGGGGGTTGTTGGTGGCCACAACAATTGGCGATTCACTTGGAAGAACCAGTTATCTCTATTTTTCTATTGAATTTTTCAAACTTCCAAAACAGAAATTTTTTCAAAAAATTAATCTTTGTTATGGGAAGATAGAGTATATTATGCTTTAAACTGTCAATGATATTTTGTTTCAACTTCTTTCTACTCTAATTATTTGCTTCCTTAGGCTAGTCCTTGTATTTACATCAGCCATTACTTGGTCTTGTAAAGATAAAATAAAGTCTCCTCTGTAAACCAGTTTTAAATATGCTCATTTGTCGTAGGTAGAGCCTCTGCTGCCAGCAGGCGTTTATAGCCTCGACAGGGTTACCTATTACCCAGCAATGATCTTGGATTCTACTTAAGGTGACCTACAACTTTCAAAGAAAAATCCATATCCACACTTATTGCTTTGATTTTCTTTTTTATTCTTAAAGAACAATGTCTTGGTTTGGTAGCCAAATTATGACACAGTCACTCACTCGATTCATAACTTTGTTGAATAAGCTGGCTCGTGATGAGACCACTTGTCTTTTGATTGCAACAATCTTGAGTCATTGCCCTGTTGTGGTGGACAGTATTGGCAAAGTCAGTAAGTTATAATATCTGTGATCATGATAAGCCGACTCGTGATGAGACCTCTTATTCTTCAAGACATAGTGTATCCTTGGATTATTCCTCTGAAAGCTGCGATTTCCTTAGTAGGGAGGAAGTCATTGTTTCCTTAAGATAGCTCTGGACGACAATAATAGAGTTTTTTGGAAATAGCTGTTCTACAGAGAATCTTTATTTTGTTATTGCTACCTTTCATTATACTGAGATAAAACAATTTCTTCACTAAAGGTTGCTTTCATCAAATTTTTTGAAGTTGAAACTAGTATCATATCTAGGCTAAAGTTTTTTTAACTGTATCTGTTAATAATAAAGATCAATTTTCAAAAAGATTTGCTATTTATACAAGCGAAAAGTTCAAAATCTGAAAGAGAATTGGTGTCTTTTTCGTAAATACCTAATGCAACCTCTTACAACTGGTTTTATTATGAAAAGAAAAACTATTCTACAAAAATAGAAGAATAATCTTCTATGGAAAATATTTCTTGAGGATTTGTCCATTAACAGGCAAAGGATCTCTCTTGCCTGCTAAATCCTGTAACACAAATGTTGATGGACCTATGACTTCAATAATATGAAAAGGACCAAGCCACATCTTTTGAAATTTTGTATGTTTGCCCTTTTCTTCATGAGCCTTATCCCACTTTAAAACTAAATCTCCCATCTGAAAATCTTTTCTGGTCATTATGTTTGAATCAAAAGAGGATTTTACTAGCGCTTGATGATGAGCATGCGTTTTCTTAGCTTGTTCTCGTTGTTCTTCTAATTTAATTATTTCCATTTGTCTTAGCTGTAAGGAGGAAGTGGGTACTTCATCAATGTATTGTACTAAAGACAAGGAGGGAATGGCTAAGTGAGTCGGAAGAACTACTTCTTTCCCATAAATTAAATTAAAGGGAGAAGTGCCGATTGAAGCTTTTTGCGTTATCCTATCTGCCCATAAAGCATATATCAAAGCCTTGTGCCAATTCTTTTGATTCTGGTCAACTGTCCTTTTAATAATCCTGATTAGGTTTTTATTTGTTGATTCAGCTAACCCATTACCTTGCGGATAGTAATTGGCCGAATATTTAAGTTTGAATTCTCTTTTAAGTGCAAATTCAGTCATTGCATTTCCAGAAAAGTATGATGCATTATCAAACATTAAAGCGAATGGCAATCCAAACCTAGTGATTATAAATTGATCTATGAACTCAATAATATTTTCAGAATTAGCCGTCTTGAGCGGAACTGCTTCTATCCGTTTAGTAAAATAATCTATTGCCGTGAGGATGTATCTATGCTGCTTAGAAGAGTGAGGAACGATCTTACCTATTATTTCCAAGCCCCACTGACTGAAAGGTTGCTCGATGTTTACCGGTTATAGTGGCAGGGACGGCTGCTTTTGTCTTCCAGCAGTAGTTTGGCAAACTTGACATCTCCTCACGTAACTGTGCGAGTCTTTGAACAGCGTGGGCCAGTAATATCCTGCGCGTAAGATTTTATGTGCAGTAGCATCTCCAGCATAGTGTCCGCCTGCTGGCCCATCGTGGAGTTCCTGCAAAACTTTTTCAACTTCAGCTTTCTCAAGACACCTAAGAAGAACAGAATCATAATTTTTTATGAAAAAAATATCATTTATGAGCTGATATTGCTTAGCTTTCAATCTTAGAGCTCTTTTCTTAGTATGATCAAGGTGTGAAGGAGCATACCCGTTCTTAAGATAATAAATGACATCAACATATAATGATTCTGCATCGTTTAGGCTTACCTCACACATTTGTACCTCTTCAGATGGAATTTCAGAAATTTGCAATGCTTCGGCCAGCATTTTGCAGAAGCCTTGACCTCTTACAATATTTGCTGGTTTGATCTCAAGGTCATATTCCTGTAAGGCAGTAACCCAATTGGCCCTTTTCTCACCTACATCCTTCTGTACTAGAAGATTCCTTACCGATGGGAACGGTATTATGATATTAGTATGGGTTTTAAGTAAGAAAGGTCTGAAGTATTTGACCGTTTTGAAAACAGCATAAGCCTGTTTCTCCACGTCTGAATAATTGAGCTTAGCACCCTGTAAATTTGAGCTAAAAAACGAAATTGGAGCTTCCGCTTTTTCTTGATTTGTTTGAGTTAGAATCGCAGCATATGACTTATCTGAGGCAAATGTGTATAAAATAAAAGATTATGAAAAATTTGGGGTTGCTAAAGATGGAGCATTAATAATAGCTTGCTTGATCAGGTTGAATGCTTCATGTTCATCTTGACCCCATTTAAAATTTGAATTCTTTTTAATCATGGTTTGCAAAGGAGACACGATCCGTGAAAAATCTGGAACGAATCTCTTTACAAAATTGATTTGACCAAGGAAAGATTGCATGGCTTTTTTGTTATGAGGTAGGGATATTTCAGAAATTTCTTTGATTCTGTCGGGATCAACGTGAATACCAGACTTTGACATAATGAATCCTAGAAGTTTCCCTTCACTTAGTGCGAAAAAAGTTTGGGTTAAGTGAAATTCCATACCTTAAACACCGTTGAAAGATTTGTTTCAGGTCTTTGAGATGGTCGCTTCACTTCTTGGAGTACACTGTTATATCATCCAAATAAATTACTACAGATTTATTGACTAAACCTTTGAATGCGATGTCCATGGCTCTCTGAAATGTGGCACCAGCATTAATCAAACCAAATGGCATCTTCTGATATGCGTATGTGCCCCATTTAGTTCTGAATGTGGTTTTTAACTGATCATCGGGATGTACCAACACTTGATTGTATCCTGAAAATCCATCCAAGAAAGACATTAATTTTGAGCCCGCCACCGCCTGCAGTATTTGCTCAATAGGTGGAAGAGGAAAATTGTCTTTTTGACAGGCTTTGTTAAGGTTCCGAAAGTCAATGAAAATCCTAATATCTCCGTTTTTCTTTCTAACGGGTACCATATTGGAGACCCATTTGGAATGTCTGATGGGAAAGATTATCCTGGCTTTTAGTAACTTATTGAGCTCAGTTTTTATCTGATTTTCTAAATTGGAGTGGATCTTTCTCAGCTTTTGTTGGATAGGTTTTTCGTTATCGATCATGGGAATAGTATGCTGAATGATAGAAGTGTCATATGTTTTCAGCTCATCATAATTCCAGGCAAAAACATTTTTATATTGTCTCAAAAGACGAATATACGCTAGTTTCTCTTCAGGGGCTAGGCCGAGGCCTAGATTAATGTTTTGTGGTTTAGCATCGGTCCCTAGGTTTACTAATTCATAGTTCAAGGTTGAACTGTAGAGTTTTGAATTGGTAGACCTCTTAAACCGATCTTTCAAATCGTATAAGTCTTCTAACTTGACCACCGACTTAGGTATAGCATTATTAGTGCTATTTTTTTGCAATTGTCGATCGTGCTGGTCTTCGTCAATTATTTGACTGGAGTAGGATCCTTCAGACATGAGGAAATTTATGATATCAGGATCGTCATTGAATACTCTCCAATTTGTGATGTTGTTAGGAATGGATAGTCTAAAGATTAATTCTATTGAGAATCTATCTGGACTAAAATCTTCGGAGGGAATAAGCTTAGAAGCTACATTAGCCAAAAGGTCTGCACTTGCGTTTTGGAGTCTGGGGATTGAAGAAATATTAAACGCTATGAAATGCTCAGTCAGATCTTGTACTAAAGATTGATAATGTTTTAAGTGACCTGATAAGCAATGTATAGTGTTACGTACCTATTTAACCACAATCTCAGAGTCTCCAAAGACTTGAAGATACTTGACGTCTAACTCGATTGCTTTGTATAGGCCTTGAACCAAAGCCTCATATTCTGCTGTATTGTTTGTGCAATCGAATTTGAGTCTGCATGTGAGCATGATTTTATCTCCTTCTAGACTAATCAGAACGCATCCTGCTCCTGCTCCTTCATTAGATCTAGAGCCATCAAAAAATAATTTCCAAAACAAAGATTTATTTACAGGTTTATCTAAAAAATTGATACATTTCGAACTATCAGTTCGAGAAAAATTTTCGATTTGGGAGAAAACAGAGTGTTCTAAATAGGGTGATGCATGAGCATTGAAATTGCCGAGGAAAGAATCTACCGAGTAATTGCCAATGATACTGCTGTTATACGCTACCGGTTCATTTTCTCCCTCTAACTCCGTTACTATGTACTTCTGGTGTAGCTCTCGTTCAACTTTTATTTGATTCGGTTTACCATTGTAGGGCAGCCACATATGCGACCAGTCGGTTGCGAAGTATCCATGGAGTTTCTCTGACCAATCCCTGCTAAGAATTAAGCCATAGAATTCTGGGATATCGGAAACTAGAATGTCAATAACCTGACATACCTTCAGGTTGGATGAAAATCTTATGGTTACTTGATTTAGTTCGTCGATCACTTCGACTTGAGATCGATCTAGCTGAACTATGCGCACTGCGGATTTCTGTGGTTGAACATTTAACTTGGCACATATAGATTTGGGTAAAATATTTGATGAAGCACCGGAATCTACCAAACAATTCTGCACATTTTTATTGAAGATTTCATAAGTAAGGAGAAACGGGGGAGTGTGAGATCTTGATCTTCCTCAAATTAAGGTGATGTCATTTGGATCAATCTTACTGATCGCGTTAGTTGGAGGTCTTCCCATGTTATGGGAAGCTTGAGAAAGTACAGCGGCAGGAAAAGGTGCAACTGGCACGACATGTAATTCTTTCATCATTATCTTCTGTTGATGTTTCAACTTGCTCAGTTTGTAAAGGGTGATATTAGCCCTAGTATTTTTCATGTCATCAATAATATTGTACTCCATTTCATCCGACATTATCAGTGTTTTCGATGGAGTCGTTTCATCTGCTTGGACTGGGCTAGTTTGAGTCGCTTTAGATGTCGTTTTCTTTGTTGCGACTTTATCCTTTGTTGCAGAGCTTGCGCTCTTCGGCTTAGGGGTAGTTTGGGGAGGATCAAGCTGATTTTTTCTTCGTGTGCTAACTGGAAATACTTCTTGATATTCTTCTTGTGGGATGATGAAATCCCACATTCCTTGTAATTCCACAACTTCTTCGTCATCGGTCTACCCTTCAGTGGCGATTTCCTCTTCCTCTTCCTCGAATTCAGCATTTGAAATGGCATTGGGTGGCTTTGCATCTGTTGAAGGACCTCTTTTAAAAGCTCTGTACGGATTTTTCGAAGAAGTTTCTGCTACTTGATTTTTTATGTCGACCATCTCATTGGACATGGTATTTAGAACTTTCTGCAATCCTTCCAAATCAAAAGGATATTTTTCCTATTTTTTCTTGGAGTCTTCCTTGAAGGTGACTTTTTTAGACTTACGTTCCTCTATCGCAGATCTCTTTTCCAGGGCTATTATTCGTTTCTCCACTGCTATTGCCTCTTTCATGTTATCAACTAAGGTTATTTTATTTGCCCTGTCCACGAAGATTGCTATGTTCGATGGCAGAGTGGTAATATACCATTCACATCGTACTTCTTCACTGGGCTGGGAAGCAGTAGGAATTTTGTTGAAAATTTTATTGAACCGTAAATTGAAATCCTTAATAGGCTCTCTAGCTTCGGCTTTAAGATTACATAGGTCATTGATTAACGTTGCCGTTGACCTGTCATCACCAAAATTGGTTAGGAATTGGTCCTTGAAGATGTCCCAACTTGTGATGGATCCGGAGGGTAATGAAAAGTACCATGACCCGACTGTCCCTTGCAATGTATAGGGAAAAAGCCAAACAACAACATCTTCATTAGTAACTCCATTGAGATTAATGGAAAGCATGAAGTTGTTTATGTGCTCTTCTGCTAGCAGGCCTGCCTCGGGATTGAATTTAGGCAGCCACTTCTCAGGATGGGCCGGTATTTGACTCAAGGGTGCAGGCATTAAGACTGCCCCAGGGTTATTCCATGGAGACTGGGCCATTATTGAACTGCTAACAGAGGAAAGTGCAGAAGATGATCCCTATGGCTGGGAGGATGAGGATACTATGATCGTAGATGATTGAAGAGGGGTTGTGGGGGTTCCAGTGGACGGATGGACGATGATCTGGAGTGGAGGTGTGGATGGTTGAATTTGC
The DNA here is from genome assembly GCA_031772625.1 of Pinus tabuliformis. Lineage (NCBI taxonomy): Eukaryota > Viridiplantae > Streptophyta > Pinopsida > Pinales > Pinaceae > Pinus > Pinus tabuliformis. The sequence goes on along the minus strand of CM062805.1, from coordinate 568,347,476 downwards.
GGTGAAGTAGTTGAGATGGATGATGTAGACGAAAGAGTCTCACTGTCAGACTCTTGCAGTGATTTCCTCGCTCTTTTCCTGGTGGGAAGAGGTAATTCGGTTGGCTGGACGCCAAAATTTTCACTCTTTAGCTTGGACAGGGGATGAGCAGGGTTGTACTGCAAAGTCACGCTGCCTTGAGATTTATCAGACCTTTGAGGAGAAATGGAAAATTGCTGAAGTTTGTGAATCAGGGATTCGACTTTAGGAGGTTCAATGGTAGATTGGTCTGAAATATCAGGGTGTGTAGCAGCGGTTGATACTCGAGCGACTTCTGACTCTGGATTTAAATGTAATGGGGAAGTCGGGGGAGATGATGAGGGCGATTTACTCTTAGAATGGTATTCATATTTGGATTTACTTGCCATTCATAGTTCAGGCCCTCCTTCTAGCGCCAAATATGTTGAGGCCCCGAAAATTGGGTCGACAACAAGGGGGATACCCGCCCGGTCCGGACCTTGGTTGGCAGCTCCTTATCCGTTTGGTATAGCGGGTCCGACTGGGGATAATGGGACCAGTTTCCCAATCTATGGGTGTGTGTGTGTAGAATTGGATGTTGCTGATCTAACAGTTCCTATCTAAGCTATTCTAATTCAAACTTTAATCTAATTCTATGCTATTGTAATCTGTTGAGGGCCCTGAAATCGGGTCAACAACAAGGGGGATACCCACCCGGTCGGGAACCTGGTTGGCGGCTCCGTGCCCGTTTGGTGTAGCGGGTCCGACTGGGGATAACGGGACCAGCTTCCCGATCTAAGGGTGTGTGTGTGTGTAGGGTTTGATTATGCTGTTTCTTGAGAACTTTTGAGAGCTAATTTAAATCTAACTCATGATTTGACTATAAGCTGCTGAAATCTAATGAAAACAACATGTGCAATCTATGCTAACCCGGGATATATTTTTTCCATCATGCGATCTAAAAAGATTTCATATAATAACTGGTAATGAAGATTATTCAGCTACTATAAGAATATAAACCATTTAAGATAAACCATTCTGCATAAGAAGTTAAACAGGACAGTTGTGGACTGCATATCGCATGATAAATCATTCATATGTCAAGCATGAACAAATGACTCCATCGTACAAAAGTGCCAAATGGTAACCACACATTTATACATTAACATATAAATAACATCAGCTGTATATCACTTTAAGCAAATAAGTAGAAATTCATCAAGAGATAAAAGTACCATTTATGACTGATTTTTACTCACAAACTTCAAGCAATAATGATTTACTTCTACTTACTTCTAACACCTACTAAGAGTACAGAAATGCAACATCAGTAGCAGACATTAAGATGCAAATATAAATAAATCCGATCCTTCCATTCATCAAAACCTCCTCTAAGGTGCAGAAATGCATGTTCTGAGGACAAGTTTTTGACAAATTTTTGGACCCTTCTCCAATGCAATGAGAAGGGTTAAAATACTATGTCCTAATTCTAATAATAGTATTATTACAAAATTAAGGATTCGGTTTTCAAACGACCGTCCTTTTTCTAATATAACTTAAAACAAAAAGAAACAACATTCTAAATAAAACTACTTGTGGACTTGGTCTTTGAAGTTGCATGTTTCTAACATAGGCTTGAGAAGAGTCGGCTGGTTAATTTCCGTTCTGAGCTGGGCTGCGAAAACAGCATCTATAAGAGCTGGTGCTACCTTCTCGGCTGCGTTCATGATACACTTTACCATCATCCATTGGCTATGTGGTTTAACCAGGTACATCCAGTAATTTTCCCAATTCAGTCTAGCCAGTGCTTGGATAGCTTTCCCTTTTGCCTCCATTCTGTCTCCAGTTGCAACTTGTTTGGTAGGTATCCCGGGGTGGTCTCTGAAATCAAATTGGCCCTGTGTAAATTTTCATTTACACAGTCGATAAGAATACTTGCCTGTGTCGCTGCTGTCTCTGCTGCTTGCTCTGCCTGCGTGATCTGCTCGTCCCATTTATTAAAGAGCATTTCTTTATGATTTTCATTAATTCTAGGTGCTCCTGCTCTTTTTCTCTCCTCATCGTCTTGCCAAGTCAGATACTCTGTCACCCTCTTGTCGTTCTGATCATATTCGCTTCGCAATTCCACCACCTGACTGGTGATTTTGTCGCTTAGCTCACAGAAGTGCCTCCACTGTGATATTTTACGCCCCAATTCTTCTTATTGCTGCATTAGTTGCTCGTTCAAGCCGATGGACTCTGAAATAAACTCTGCAAGCTTAGGTTCATCTTTGTGCATTTCTTGCTCCGTCTGCAGTTGTTTTTCTTTTTCTTCAAGACTCTTTTGGTAGCCTATTTGCATATGTTGGAAGTCTTCTTGGAGCTTTTTGAGCTGTCTGGAAGCTTCATTGTTTGCGTTGGCTTGCTGTAACTGTTGTTGTAGCAGTTGTATGTGATTTTCTTGTTCCTTTAAGAGCTGCTGAACTTCAGAGGCCTTGTCAATAGTTGCAGAAGCATACGCTCCTGCAATTTGAGACAGCTTCGTAAGATTTTTTGTTGGATTATTATTTGGGTCTTTCCATAAGACGTCTAAATGTTCAGCGTCTTGAGACAATGCATTTTCGAGATTTCTTTTCTTTCTTTGTCTTCTCACAACTGCTTTGTGCTGGGGACTGTAGAACACATCTAGTGGGGGAATTTCTTCTACGTTAAGTAGAAGTTCTGAGGATGGAGTGATGGAGAGGTCTTCTGCTTCTGTGGTAACGCTGACTATGGTTGGAGCAACTTCTTGCACCTCCTGTGTATCGTTCACAGGCGTCTTTGGGACTTGCCCTTCGAGGTTGATTAATTCATTGAAGGACTCCCACTCTTTATCTAGCTCTGCTGTGACAAGAGGAGCTTCGATAACCGGAGGGGGAACATCTCTTGGTGGCGAGGTGATAACTTGTTGCTGAAACATTACACTTGACCGAGCTGTATCTTTGACTGCTTCTTTGTTAATTCCTTTGTCATGCACAGACTCTTCAGGATGTTCGGAACCTTCTTGCGTGGCGTTGGACTTAGATCTGGAAGTGCTGGAGTTCTCACTGAGGCTGATGCTCGGAGTTGGCTCTCTAGTAGGTATTCGCAGCCTTTCTAGTGGAATGTTGGCCAGCCTTCTATCTCTATATGACGTGAATTTCTGGAGGTCACCTGGAGATAACCTTGACTGAGCTTCTTGCAAAATCGCTTTGAGTGAGCTCTTACCCTGAAAGAGATCGTCAAACAAATCTTTGTGTCCGAAGAAAACTCTTATCTTGACGTTCGTAGTAAACTCTTGGGCAACTTTATTTGGTTCGAATGGCCTCACCGGAAACTTATATAATTGAAGGCACGTCACGTTTTCCACCTTACCAAAAGCGTGTCCTACATCGAATAAAGAGAAGGCCCCACAATTGACGGGAAATTGAGGCCAAATGGCCTTTTTCTTATCTTTTAATTCTTTGGTTAAGCCGCCTTCAGAGCAGGTTTGATAAGTGATTTCTCGAGCCAAAAGCTTATCTGGGACATACAAGGGTAGGACATGTGGAGGTACAGTGCTTCCATAAACTCGAATGTAAGTAAACCATTCTTCCCCAAACCATCTTGCGATGGGGATGATGTCTGCCTCGGCTTCGGGAGAGCACCTTGGGGGGTCCTTATCATATATCATTCTATATATGGGCAATATAAGCCCATGGCAAATCTGGTAAAAATGAGGGGCAAACTGGGAATCCCACAAGACTTTGTGATAGACGTGAATAGGCAACGGGTCTTGGGTAGTCCATTTCCATCCCATAATGGGGAAATTAGATACAAGGCAAACAGAATCCATAACATAGGCAACCAAATAGAAAGGAGGATAGACCCTTTGAGAAAAGGATCTTTTGGACTTGTAACTAACCACAGCCGTACATAGAGTATCGGAAAGAATTTTAGCCCAATCTACTATATCGGCATTTGTGGCAGCGTCAATTAATGGCAGCCACTCAGATGAAAACTTGTTGATATCGGGCATACCAAACGACCTACACAACATGGCTGCAGCAAAACAATATGGAGAAGTAAGGGAACCAGTGCTGTACATACCGTTCTTATCCTTCTTTAACGGCTCATCTCTTCTAGACCATTCTTTAGTGGTGTCCGATAGATTTGGGTTCTCCATTGCGAACTTCTTAAGAAATTGTGTATTATAGGTCGCTTGCGATTCGGGCAGATGGTACATTAGCTTCAGATCTTGGGCGGCGAAAGATCCCACGAGCCCATGTCCCTGAATCTTGAATTGTCTGTTGTTTAACTCTGCATCATCCAGAATCCACTTGACCATATCTGTGTATGGTAGAATCTTAGGCCTTGCCACTATTCTGTGAAGGAATGAACATGCTAGGTCTTCTAGGGATGCTTCAGAGGAGCGTGGTGCACCTGCAACGACAGTCACCTTCATTATTCTCGGCTTCTCCTCTTCTAATAGCCTGTACATGCCTTCCCATGTGGAGATTCCTGCATCTCGGTTGCAGGCTGTATCTGTGTATAGGGGCGCCATCTCCTTGGTCTTCTCTCTTGCTTCGGAGCTTTGAGCTTTGTTCTTCTTTACCATTTTTACTTTGTGTTTCTTTCTGAGTCGTCTTTGCACTTTGTTCCTGCAGATTACAAGTGAAATGGAATGTCCGATCAGAAAGGTGATGGGAGAGTTTTAAATGCAAGAGATAAATCAATTACGTCACCTTACGTGAAGCAAATATCCAACAAGGCACACGTCTTTAATCCTCTTAATGACTGACAACCAATTCATTTACTAACATTAAAAGTGCATGATTTCAGGTCATGTTATGGTAAGTGGCTTTTCCTTTGAAAGGTGCGCCTGAAGGATTCGTACTAAGGTGATTTTATGATTTGCTGACGTACCCTCGCATGTCGCACGATCGCAATATCGCAGATCGCAAAACTTAGTGCTTGCCAAACCTCGTCTGGCTTGTTTCTGCGATATGCGATCTAGCGATCGCAATATCGCAGATCGGCAAATTTCTTGGCTTTTCGCTATGGACATTAGTATGGTGCGATGCGATGTCGTTATTAATCATGAGGGTGGCGCGTATTTTGATTTTAGAAGAGTAAAGGAGATGTTTCCTATCTTTTTGCATACGCGACTTTAAAAGACCTATCGTCTTCCATAGAAAAATATCTAAGATGCCTTTTCTAAATTATGATTTGTAACTTAAAAAAGAAAGTCTAGCTTTTCCTAAAATTTTTATCTAAGGGTCCCCATTCATTTGGTATCATGATTTGATACTAAATGAATAAAAAGGGGGGGGTTGTTGCTGGCCACAACAATTGGCGATTCACTTGGGAGAACCAGTTATCTCTGCATTTCTATTGACGCTTTTAAAAACTTCTGAAAAATTTAAAAATTTTGAACTTTATTATAAAAAGATAAGACAACTGAGACTTCAAAACTGCCTATGATGTTTCGTTTCAACCTCTTTCCGTTTTAATTATTTGTACACCCAGTTCGTCTTTGCATCTAAATCAGCTGTTACTTGGTCTTTGTGAAACATAAAATAAAGTCTTCTCTGTTTATCAGTCCTTTAGTATGCTCCTTAGTCGCAGGTAGAGCCTCTGCTGCCAGCAGGCGTCCATAGCCTCGACAGGGTTACCTTTTAACCAACAATGATCCTTTATCCTGCTTGAGGTTACTCGCAACATTCCAGAGAAAAATCCTTTTTGACACACTTTTCCTTTTTTAATTCTCTAAAGAACAATGTCTTGGTTTGGTGGCCAAATTATGACACAGTCATTCACTTGATTTACACTTTTGCTGAACAAGCCGGCTCGTGATGAGACCTCTTGTCTTTTGATTGCAATAACCTTAAGTCGTTGCCCTGTTTTGATAGACAGTATTGGCAAAGTCAACAAGTTATAATATTAGTGATCATGATAAGCCGGCTCGTGATGAGACCTCTTATTCTTTGAGATATAGTGTTTTTCTTGGATTGTTTCTCTGAATGCTGTAATTTCCTTTTAGCAGGGAGGAAGTCATTGTTTTTCCTTAAGAAAGTTCTGGACGACAATGATAGGGCCGATTTTTTTTTCTTTTTAATAAAGGCTGTTTTGACAGAGAATACTTATCTTAAAATTGATACCTTTCATTGTGCTGACTTAAAACAAATCCTATACTGAGAGAGATTTCTTTAAAATTTTGGAGTTTGAAACTATCATCATATATGGGTTGAAGTTCTAATGATAATAAAGATCAAATTTTTTTAAAAGATTCGCTATTGATAGTAGTAGAAGTTCCAAATTTTCAACAGAGACAAGGTATCTTCAGTAAATGTCAAATGTCATTGAACCAGAACAAACATTATTATGGAGGAAATTAAAAAGGAATGATAGGCAAATATTTTCTGAGGTTATGGAGAGAATATGTATAGCTTTGCCTATCAGTTATTATAAACAAAAACCTAACTAAATTACTCCTACTCCTACTCCTACTCTAACCATATATAGGAAATAACTATGTGAAATGATATTTCCAATGGAACCATCTATTCATTTTTATCCCTAGCCGAATGAATCTTCCAAGCATTAATGAAAAGAATCGAATTTTTCTTGGATCGTAATTGTTGGCTAAGAAATAAAAACACAGAACCTCAATTGGAATTCCGGCTGATTTTCTTTTCTTATGCAAAGTTGTTTCCAACTGGGTACTTATTGGATCATAAAAATCAGAATGAATTTCAGTTGTGAATTGATGATGTCGCAATAGGAAGGATAACAAGTCAAATTGTGGACAAGATTTTTTGATTTCAATGACTTGTAACCTTTTATCTGTTAATTTCGAGTTTTTTGTGATTTTGTTTGAAAAGAAAATTCTCATATGTAAGTCGCTAAAACATAATCTATCAAAATTTTGAAGATTTGAAAAGAAATCCGATTTTGTACATAATGAGTTTGAGTGAGAAAGGAATGATTGGGAGTCTATACAAATAGTGTTACAGCACGACTGGGTTTTACTTGTAACATCTTGTTTTTCACAAAAACTGGCCAGGTTTTGTGAATAGGGAACTAGGTCATGATTACAAACAGGGATGGAGCTTTCTTCATGATACGAATCATAGATCAGGGTATTACCTGGGATAGTAAAATCATTTAAGTGATCTTCTACTTCGAGATGAGGGTGGACTGGCATGATTTCTGATTTAAGATGTCCTTTATCTTCTGACCCTAGTTGAGTTATCTGAGAAAACTCAACAACATCATCATTGTCAAAGTAACTATCACAAAAGACTCTACAGATTTCCCCAGGTTCCTCCTTTTCATTGTATGTTCACTGACAAGGGAGGTCAGGCAATTCCTTTTTGTCATTGATCGAAAGCTGTGTTAATGCGATCTCTTTAACTTGAAAACCTAATGATGAGTCATTTAAATAACCCTCTGTAGTTTTTGAGATATCTTGAATATTAAGAGGGGAAAGATTGTCATCACTAAAAACATCAGGATAAAGAGAAAAATGTAAATCTAGAACAATGCATTTGAAAACATCATAAAAGCAACTTTGTTCATCAGATCCATCATAAATGTCGGGCTTTAGATCATACCTTTTTGCGCTGATACTTTTTGAAAGAGAAACAGTTGATTGATCTAACCTTGGCATGTGCATTCGTTGACTTGAAATGATATTGTCAGAGTCATCTTCTGTTTCCAAGGTAATTTTCTTTTTAGCATCCTCATCTCTCTTTTCTGGTAGTAGAGCATGCATGACTCCCAGGCTTTGTAGATTTTCTTCATTATGGATGCTTTGTGTATTTGACTTGGAATGATCATTCATATTAGAAGAAAAGCTAGCAAAGGTAGAATTAATTTCTGATTGGTCAGACACAGGAGGTAGGAAATACTCATCGTAATCTGAAGATTCTTTGTCTGTGAGCTCATTCTCGAGATCATACTGTAGGCATTTAAGATGAAATCGCATATTGAAATCCCTTACGGGTTCATCTTGTTCTCTAAGATAATCAATTTCATCATATACTTGGTCGTAATCATAACAATCAAATTCCAAGATGAAAATCTTAACGAACTGGTCCCAGCTGTGAATTGATGCAACTGGGAGGGTTCTGCACCATTTTGTAGCTTCTGCTGTGAAGGTAAGAGTAAAAATCCTGCACAAAACGCCTTCATCAATCTTTTGAGTATCAGAAGTTGAAACTTTTTGTATGAACTGAAGGGCGTGATTGAATGCGGAAGAGTTTTTCTTACCATTGAACTTTACCTGAGACAATAGCCTTACCACGTCTGGTGGAATGTTGGAAGAGGTATGAACATAGATGCAACTCCAAATAGGAATTTCATGAGTAGTCATCCTGTTTCAAGATTTATAATTCAAAAAACATTCCAACAGGTATTATGCTCAGGCCCTCCTTCTAGCGCCAAATATGTTGAGGGCCCTGAAATCGGGTCAACAACAAGGGGGATACCCACCCGGTCGGGAACTTGGTTGGCAGCTCCGTGCCCGTTTGGTGTAGCGGGTCCGACTGGGGATAACGGGACCAGCTTCCCGATCTAAGGGGGTGTGTGTGTTTGTAGGGTTTGATTATGCTGTTTCTTGAGAACTTTTGAGAGCTAATTTAAATCTAACTCATGATTTGACTATAAGCTGCTGAAATCTAATGAAAACAACATGTGCAATCTATGCTAACCCGGGGTATATTTTTCCATCATGCGATCTAAAAAGATTTCATATAATAACTGGTAATGAAGATTATTCAGCCACTATAAGAATATAAACCATTTAAGATAAACCATTCTGCATAAGAAGTTAAACAGGACAGTTGTGGACTGCATATCGCATGATAAATCATTCATATGTCAAGCATGAATAAATGACTCCATCGTACAAAAGTGCCAAATGGTAACCACACATTTATACATTAACATATAAATAACATCAGCTGTATATCACTTTAAGCAAATAAGTAGAAATTCATCAAGAGATAAAAGTACCATTTATGACTGATTTTTACTCACAAACTTCAAGCAATAATGATTTACTTCTACTTACTTCTAACACCTACTAAGAGTACAGAAATGCAACATCAGTAGCAGACATTAAGATGCAAATATAAATAAATCCGATCCTTCCATTTATCAAAACCTCCTCTGAGGTGCAGAAATGCATGTTCTGAGGACAAGTTTTTGACAAATTTTTGGACCCTTCTCCAATGCAATGAGAAGGGTTAAAATACTATGTCCTAATTCTAATAATAGTGTTATTACAAAATTAAGGATTCAGTTTTCAAACGAGCGTCCTTTTTATAATATAAATTAAAACAAAAAGAAACAACATTCTAAATAAAACTACTTGTGGACTTGGTCTTTGAAGTTGCATGTTTCTAACATAGGCTTGAGAAGAGTCGGCTGGTTAATTTCCGTTCTGAGCTGGGCTGCGAAAACGACATCTATAAGAGCTGGCGCTACCTTCTCGGCTGTGTTCATGATACACTTTACCGTCATCCATTGGCTATGTGGTTTAACCAGGTACATCTAGTAATTTTCCCAATTCAGTCTAGCCAGTGCTTGGATAGCTTTCCCTTTTGCCTGTGCCTTTTGCCTCCATTCTGTCTCCAGTTGCAACTTGTTTGGTAGGTATCCCGGGGTGGTCTCTGAAATCAAATTGGCCCTGTGTAAATTTTCATTTACACAGTCGATAAGAATACTTGCCTGTGTCGCCGCTGTCTCTGCTGCTTGCTCTGCCTGCGTGATCTGCTCGTCCCATTTATTAAAGAGCATTTCTTTATGATTTTCATTAATTCTAGGTGCTCCTGCTCTTTTTCCCTCCTCATCGTCTTGCCAAGTCAGATACTCTGTCACCCTCTTGTCGTTCTGATCATATTCGCTTCGCAATTCCACCACCTGACTGGTGATTTTGTCGCTTAGCTCACAGAAGTGCCTCCACTGTGATATTTTACGCCCCAATTCTTCTTGTTGCTGCAGTAGTTGCTCGTTCAAGCTGATGGACTCTGAAATAAACTCTGCAAGCTTAGGTTCATCTTTGTGCATTTCTTGCTCCGTCTGCAGTTGTTTTTCTTTTTCTTCAAGACTCTTTTGGTAGCCTATTTGCATCTGTTGGAAGTCTTCTTGGAGCTTTTCGAGCTGTCTGGAAGCTTCATTGTTTGCGTTGGCTTGCTGTAACTGTTGTTGTAGCAGTTGTATGTGATTTTCTTGTTCCTTTAAGAGCTGCTGAACTTCAGAGGCCTTGTCAATAGTTGCAGAAGCATACGCTCCTGCAATTTGAGACAGCTTCGTAAGATTTTCTGTTGGATTATTATTTGGGTCTTTCCACAAGACGTCTAAATGTTCAGCGTCTTGAGACAGTGCATTTTCGAGCTTTCTTTTCTTTCTCTGTCTTCTCACAACTGCTTTGTGCTGGGGACTGTAGAACACATCTAGTGGGGGAATTTCTTCTACGTTAAGTAGAAGTTCTGAGGATGGAGTGATGGAGAGGTCTTCTGCTTCTGTGGTAACGCTGACTATGGTTGGAGCAACTTCTTGCACCTCCTGTGTATCGTTCACAGGCATCTTTGGGACTTGCCCTTCGAGGTTGTTTAATTCATTGAAGGACTCCCACTCTTTATCTAGCTCTGCTATGACAAGAGGAGCTTCGATAACCGGAGGGGGAACATCTCTTGGTGGCGAGGTGATAACTTGTTGCTGAAACATTACACTTGACCGAGCTGTATCTTTGACTGCTTCTTCGTTAATTCCTTTGTCATGCACAGACTCTTCAGGATGTTCGGAACCTTCTTGCGTGGCGTTGGACTTAGATCTGGAAGTGCTGGAGTTCTCACTGAGGCTGATGCTCGGAGTTGGCTCTCTAGTAGGTATTCGCAGCCTTTCTAGTGGAATGTTGGCCAGCCTTCTATCTCTATATGACGTGAATTTCTGGAGGTCACCTGGAGATAACCTTGACTGAGCTTCTCGCAAAATCTCTTTGAGTGAGCTCTTACCCTGAAAGAGATCGTCAAACAAATCTTTGTGTCCGAAGAACACTCTTATCTTGACGTTCATAGTAAACTCTTGGGCAACTTTATTTGGGTCGAATGGCCTCACCGGGAACTTATATAATTGAAGGCACGTCACGTTTTCCACCTCACCAAAAGCGTGTCCTACATCGAATAAAGAGAAGGCCCCACAATTGACGGGAAATTGAGGCCAAATGGCCTTTTTCTTATCTTTTAATTCTTTGGTTAAGCCGCCTTCAGAGCAGGTTTGATAAGCGATTTCTCGAGCCAAAAGCTTATCTGGGACATACAAGGGTAGGACATGTGGAGGTACAGTGCTTCCATAAACTCGAATGTAAGTAAACCATTCTTCCCCAAACCATCTTGCGATGGGGATGATGTCTGCCTCAGCTTCGGGAGAGCACCTTGGGGGGTCCTTATCATATATCATTCTATATATGGGCAATATAAGCCCATGGCAAATCTGGTAAAAATGAGGGGCAAACTGGGAATCCCACAAGACTTTGTGATAGATGTGAATAGGCAACGGGTCTTGGGTAGTCCATTTCCATCCCATAATGAGGAAATTAGATACAAGGCAAACAGAATCCATAACATAGGCAGCCAAATAGAAAGGAGGATAGACCCTTTGAGAAAAGGATCTTTTGGACCTGTAACTAACCACAACCATATATAGAGTATCGGAAAGAATTTTAGCCCAATCTACTATATCGGCATTTGTGGCAGCGTCAATTAATGGCAGCCACTCAGATGAAAACTTGTTGATATCGGGCATACCAAACGACCTACACAGCATGGCTGCAACAAAACAATATGGAGAAGTAAGGGAACCAGTGCTGTACATATCGTTCTTATCCTTCTTTAACGGCTCATCTCTTCTAGACCATTCTTTAGTGGTGTCCGATAGATCTGGGTTCTCCATTGCGAACTTCTTAAGAAATTGTGCATTATAGGTCGCTTGCGGTTTGGGTAGATGGTACATTAGCTTCAGATCTTGGGCGGCGAAAGATCCCACGAGCCCATGTCCCTGAATCTTGAATTGTCTGTTGTTTAACTCTGCATCATCTAGAATCCACTTGACCATATCTGTGTATGGTAGAATCTTAGGCCTTGCCGCTATTCTGTGAAGGAATGAACATGCTAGGTCTTCTAGGGATGCTTCAGAGGAGCGTGGTGCACCTGCAACGGTAGTCACCTTCATTATTCTCGGCTTCTCCTCTTCTAATAGCCTATACATGCCTTCCCATGTGGAGATTCCTGCATCTCGGTTGCAGGCTGTATCTGTGTATAGGGGCGCCATCTCCTTGGTCTTCTCTCTTGCTTCAGAGCTTTGAGCTTTGTTCTTCTTTCCCATTTTTACTTTGTGTTTCTTTCTGAGTCGTCTTTGCACTTTGTTCCTGCAGATTACAAGTGAAATGGAATGTCCGATCAGAAAGGTGATGGGAGAGTTTTAAATGCAAGAGATAAATCAATTACGCCACCTTACGTGAAGCAAATATCCAACAAGGCACGCGTCTTTAATCCTCTTAATGACTGACAACCAATTCATTTACTAACATTAAAAGCGCATGATTTCAGGTCATGTTATGGTAAATGGCCTTTCCTTTGAAAGGTGCACCCGAAGGATTCGTACTAAGGTGATTTTATGATTTGCTGACGTACCCTCGCATGTCGCACGATCACAATATCGCAGATCGCAAAACTTAGTGCTTGCCAAACCTCATCTGGCTTGTTTCTGCGATATGCGATCTAGCAATCGCAATATCGCAGATCGGCGAATTTCTTGGCTTTTCGCTATGGACATTAGTATGGTGCGATGCGATGTCGTTATTAATCATGAGGGTGGCGCGTATTTTGATTTTAGAAGAGTAAAGGAGATGTTTCCTATCTTTTTGCATACGCGACTTTAAAAGACCTATTGTCTACCATAGAAAAATATCTAAGATGCCTTTTCTAAATTATGATTTGTAACTTAAAAAAGAAAGTCTAGCTTTTCCTAAAATTTTTATCTAAGGGTCCCCATTCATTTGGTATCATGATTTGATACTAAATGAATAAAAAGGGGGGGGGGGGGGTTGTTGCTGCCCACAACATAATCAAATAAAAACAACACATCTAATCTATGCTAACCCGGGATGTAATTCTTCTATTATGCGATCTAAAGAGATTTCAAATAACAACTGGTAATAAAAATCATTCAGCGATTATAAGAAAGGAAATCAATTAAGATGAACCACTTCGCCTAAAAAGTTAGACGAAACAGTTGTGAACAGCATATCGCATAATCAGTTATTCATACATTAAACATAAATAAATAGCTACCACCATACAAAAGTGCCAAATGGTAACTCAAGCATTCACGCAATAACATATAAACAACTAAAAACTGTATATCACTTTAACATATAAGCAGAAATGGTCAAGAGATAAAAGTACCATTTATGACTGGCCCTACTCATAAGCTTCAAGTAATAATGATTTATCTCTCCTTGCTCTAACATCTACTAAGAGTACAAAAGTGCAACATCAGTAGCAGATATCAAATGCAAACATCAACAAATCTTGATCCATTCATTCACCAAAACCTCCTCTGAGGGTGCAAAAGTGCATGTTCCGAGGACAAGTTTTTGATAAATTTCTGGACCCTTCTCTAAATGCATGAGAAGGGTTTAAATACTACTAAATAAATAACTTAATTACACAGATTCACGATACGGTTTAAATGACCGCCCTTTTTCTAAGCAAAACTATTTCTAAAAATTAAATCTAATATCTAACTATTTCTGCATTTTCTCCTTAATGTTACGAGCATTCAATATTTGCTTGGGTAGAGTCGGCTGACTGTCTTCCGCTTTTGGTTGAGCTAAGCAAACAGAAATGGCAAGAGCTGGCACCATCTTTTCAGCAAAATAGAAGATATACTTAAGAATCATCTTCTGGCTATGTGGATTTACTGTGTATGCTCAGTAATAATCCAAATTCCACTTGGTTAACCCTCAAATTGCCTCTGCCTTTGCTTTCTTGCGTTTTCTGGGCTTACGAGTGACTAAGTAGTTAGGGACTTTGTTTTTTGAGCAATTTTCTCAGCTATGCGCGATTAGCGCTAGGCGCTAATCGCGCATCAGAAACTGCCTCCGTTCTTTGATTCGGGCCTTTCTGGTGCATTTTTCGCCTTTAGCGCCTTTTCCTTCACCAGGTATAAGCTTCAAAATTTTGTAAACATACTGCTTTCGTGAGCTTCTGACCTTGAGTGTTAAATCGCCTGTTGATATCAGAATTGTTCAACTACCCCTTCAATCATGGTTTTGACTGAAAGATCTGTAATGGATAGCTCAGCAGCGCTATGGAATTTGTGACTCTGTTGCATGAGATATCCATTCATGAGGGCATCTCTTCTCTATTTTCTGAGCATTTGGAGCTTTACCCTTTTCCTTAATTTCTTCCTGCACATTGCTTCATGTTGTTTCTGTTTTTCATTCCTGCAGTTCACACATGAGGAGAGAGTAATGATAATAAAAATCGACAAGAAAGATCTGAGCTCTATGGATGTACAAAAACATGCCACCTGACGTGAACTAACTCTTCAAAAAACACAAAATTGTCTTTCATTAACACTTGGCATATGATTCATTAATTTTCATTAAAGCGCGTACCCAATTTTTGGTTTATGGACAGCTTTTCTTGAATGTTGAGCCGGGGAAAAATTGCGATGGACAATTTCTGTGATTCGCATCGCAGCATCGCATCATCGCAGTATCATATTATCGTATTTTAATTAATATGTGTTATTGCAGGGTTGCCCGATCGCGCTTATCGCAAAATCGCAGATTGCTGTATCGCGCGATCGCGCTTATCGCACTGTCGCGTGATCGCAAGATCGCAGATTGCACTGTCGCGTTATTGCAAGATTGCAAATTGCACTGTCGCGTTATCGCAAGATCGCAGATTGTTACAATCGTTAAATGGTTATGTGTTTTTTTTATGCGATTTTGCGATATGCGATATCGCATATCGGCCATCGGCGATTTTTTAAGGTTATTCCAATATGAGTGTTTCTTCATGTATGCGATGCGATGGAATTCACGTCGCACTTTCGCAGTTTATCATTTTACTCATAAGGAAATATCCTATCTTCTTTGCGCGATGCGATGTTTTCTTAAGGAGTAGAATACATAAGCCTTAATTGAATTTTTTGAATTTTTTACTAAGGGTCCCCACTTACTTAGTGTTATTGCTAATACTAAATAAGGAGGGGGGTTGTTAGTGGCCACAACATATTCATAAACAGATAGAATCATGTTCATCATGAATATAACTGCAAACAACACAACCCAAACTAACATGAAAATTCATGAATACATGGAATATCATGCCAATCATGAGCACAACAATGAGTCTCATTTCTCATTTCTCAAGTGTCATTCATGTTTATTAACACATAGATTATTGCATCATTCACATATAACAATAATCAGTATAGTCTATGTGTGTTTAAATATGTTTGGTAACTAAAGGAGGGACTTAAACTCTTCACCCAACCATAGGTCAGCCACACTACAATATTTCTTACAGCTGACAACCCCCAAGCTAGATTCAAAGTCCAAGGGGATGATTATTTACAAAAATTCACACCTAAGGCTAAGTCACATACCTAAGAGAAGAAGTTCATTGTCCTAGTGGTTTAACAACTACTCACTAGCAGTAAGCACCACAATGGGTCACTCACTCCATGAGTCAAAGGCATATGGATTCACCTAAGATTAAGATGACTATTTATCAGGTCAAGGAGGTTGAACCTATTATATATTAGGTAGTTTCATAATTGTTCTTTCTTAGCAAGCACCATAGGGGTCTATAGTTTAAAACTCTTTCAACAAACACTGTAGTGATCAAATTACCTTGTCAAGTGTTTCATCAACCAATAACAACCACCAAGTAGTTTAAGAATAATGAGCTTCCATTTTACGATTTAGGATTAGAGTCACCATTCAGTGGCCTCAATACAAGAGATGTGAGGAATAACACCCAAGACTTCTAAACATTGAATCTCATACATTCCATTCCAACTTATTTTTTCAACTTAGCTCTAGTAGCACCTTGCTCACTCTCTTTGCAAGGATTTACTTGCATGCACTTTGTCCTACGACTTCTATAATTCTCTACAAGTTGTGCCTTTTCACTAACCATTTTCTACCTCACCAATCCCCCATTTTTTTCTTCTTGGGGTAGTTGTTTCATTTTATTGATCCCTGAGGAGGGGATATGGATGGGCATCGCCCCCCACCCATGTTTCCCCATACAATCTTCTTCAATGATGGTTAGTGTTGGTTGGTCACCAATCATGATGAGGTTAAGGAAATTCATTGTGTCCATATGGGCCTACTCTCAACACACCAAAAGCAACCGGCAAACATGCCACATGAACAATGGGTCCCTCCCCATAGAGATTTGGATATGTGTGTCCTTCCCTTGAGTTAGTATATTTGCATACAGATTTATATACATCTATAATTTACATAGTTGGGTTTACATACATGGGGTGTTATAGAAAAATGGTTGCTACAATTATGATCAAATAAGCTAAAAGAATATGAGAAAAAATATGTTGCTTATGATCTATAACTTGTTGTAGTAGTGCATTCATTGAATATATGAAGGAATTATTTGATAGCAAAAATATGGCATAACAACTTAAAGTATCTATTCAAGTAGTAAAACTTGAATGTTAAGTAAGAAATATGTGTAAATTCTAGTTATGTAGCCCCAAACATTAGTTTTTTCCTTTAAATTAAAAACACAAAATTAAATAATTCACAACATAAGATACCTTTTTTCACACATGAACATTCCTACAATATTATAAATAAATACCTCAAAATCAAGGGAGATTGCACAAAAATTGATAACACCAATATTCAAGTTATACAATTTACTAAATAGTAAATACAACAATTTAGAAAGAGGGTATCGTTCACCGATGTGAATGTAGATCCTTAATGCGGGTTGTCACGATCCTCGTTCCTTGCTCGAAATGGTTGCAAAAATCAATATTCTGAAATTTCTGATGCACTAGACTGAAGTTGATGACTCCTTGGGCCCCCAAGTTACAATAGGTTTGTAGGAATGTTAGGTCCCTATAATACTAGTGTAGGCCTATTGTTATTATTATTAGTGTATCCCCCTATTGTTATTATTGTACCCATGTATCCCCCATATTTTTATTCTTGTGTCCCATAGAATCCCACTATTACTATTGTTGTGTCCTTACATTATTATTGTTATGTAGGCTTTGATTATATTGTGACCCCTTAGACTCCTATATATACCAAGGAGGTCTAATAATTTGTATCATCCAACAATTATTCATTTATGTATTATAAAGGAGGTTTCCCCCTCAAAGAGGATAATTTTTAAGTAGTTGACCTATCTTATCTTCTGCTTTGTGAGTTGTTAGCATAACATTTGGTATCAAAGATTCAGATTCTAGGGTTTCCCTGTTGCAAATAGGTCACCTTGGAATTTTTGCTATACGTTTTTTCTACAAAGGTTCATAAGCTATAATTATGACCACGTGGATCCTAAATCTTGATGAACTACCTGTAAAAATTTCATATCTTGGTTCGCTATATTTTCCGAGATATGGTCCGAAGAAGTTAGGGTTTTTCATTCTCTAGAATTTAGTCTCAAACAGATGACCTTGGGAAAATTGTCATAACTTCCTCTAATAGAATAAACTTTAAATTTCGTCAAAAGCAACTGAAATTTTATGGAATATAGTTTTTCATGTATCATTTTTAGCATCGAAGGTTGAAACAATGACATGTGGAATTCCTTACAAGTTTTCTCTATTGAACTAGTCGATAATCAAGTCATCGTGGGATATTGTGAATAAAAGTATATTGAAGTATCCAATTTTGGCCTAACTTGTGGCGTTGGAATGAAGACTCATAGGGATACCACAAGACAAAATTTTAGACCTTGGAGATTTGAAATTACATAGATGCAACAATTTCAATATCACTCTCCTAAAAAGCAAGAAAAATGTGTGTATTTAAAAAAGAATAATCATAACGTTTGTTTAAAAAATCAGTTTGAAGTGATTCAAAGGGCATAGTGAAGCATAGATATCATTGTTTGATTCTTAAATAACTTGAAACAAAAAAAAATGGACACACCTAGTAACCAACCAAAAATCTCTACTATGACGCATGAAGAAGAGGAAGAAATGCAACATGATATATCAAAATTACGAGACCAAATGCAACAAATTTCGCTCTCGCAAAGAGTAACCAAAAATGAATTGGAAGCGATGATGAATGTTAAGATGGATGGTTTTGAAGTAAAAATGAAAAGAAACATGGAAGGTTTGAGGGATGTTTAAAAGCAGATATGGGAGTTTTTAAAGTGGACATGGATGCGATGAATGTCAAATTGGAAGGGTTGACAAAGTTGCTACAAGAAAGGCTTCCTGGTGGTGACAAGGTAATCTATGAAAATAATTATGAGGAAAAAAGGAACAGGAATTATGATTTTAGAGACTCCAATGTTGGGTTTAAGACCCACCACATTCCAAAGATTGATATGAGGAAGTTTGATGACAAGGATCCGATAACATGGATACTACAAATGGAGCAATATTTTGATCTCCATGATGTGAAACACACACAAAAGGTACACATTACATATTTATATTTAGAACCGAATCACTTTGTATGGTATTGATGGCTTTGTTCTCATAAACAACTTTTCACTTGGTCAATTTTTACGAAAGAAATGATAGCACATTATGAGGATACAAATAGAAACACCTTCTTTAGTCAATTGATAAATCTAAAACAAAAGGGTTCAATAACAGAGCACATTAAGGACATCCAAAAATTGAATATCAAGTAACTGATATTCCAGAGGAGCATAGGATTGATGTCTTCATATGTACTTTAAAGGATAACATCCAACATGAGGTTTGCCTTTGGGAACCTGATTTATTGGAGAAGGCATTCAGGGTGGCAAGAAAAGTTGAAAGCAAAATTATGGCAACAAGGAAGTCTACCACTCACAACTATAAATATGGAAGTGTTATTGCTCCTAGCCTTCCACAACCTACAAGGTTGACACCACAAAAATTGGAGGAAAAAAGAGAAAAAGGGCTTTGTTATAGTTGTGATAGAAAATACACTAAAGGTCATAAGTGTGCTAAGAAGAAATTGTTTTACTTAGATTGTGAAGAGGAGGAAGAAAAAGAACAAGAAACACCAAAAGAGGAGGATATACAGCAGGAACCATGGCAATAAATAAATTGGACCATATATTGTAATGCATTGGTGGGAATTACCACTCCTCAAACTCTCAAGATAGAAGGATATATCAAGAATAAAAACGTAATAGTGTTGATTGATTCGGGTAGTACCCATAATTTTATTCATTGTAAGATAGACAAGGAATTGAATTGCTTTCTATATCCAACACCAAAGTGTCAAGTGATGGTTGCAAATGGAGGAAATATAATTTTCCTTCGAAAATTCCATAACATCAATTGAATTGTGGGGGAATATGTATTCAACAGTCTAATGCTTTCCGTTCCAATGGGTGATGTTGATGTTGTACTAGGAGTCCAACCTTGGGGGACGATAAATTTTAATTTTCAAGAACTTTTCTTGAATGTTTTTTTGGGAAAGAAAGGAAGTTGAATTAAGGGGTATAGTTGGGATACCAAGGAAGATAATAAAGTCTAATGGCATTACAAAGCTTTTGAATAAAGAACAACAGTGCATAATTTCACAATTATGCTCACTAGAGGTTTAAGCACTGAAATTTTCTATTTATCCAGATCATCAAAAAGTCTTGAACAATCATTTTAAGTTATTTCAGACTCCCAAAGGCCTCCCACCTATTCATGATCATGATCATGCTATTCACTTGATTCTAGGAAGTGTTCCTCCAAACATCAGGATTTATAGATGGCCCTATGCCTAAAAGAGTGAAATTGAACGTATGGTTGCAAAAATGCTAGAGGTCAATAAATTAAACCTAGTCAAATTTCTTTCTCTGCTCCAGTAGTATTGATGCAAAAGAAGGATGGATCATGGCATATGTGTATGGATTATAGGGAGCTCAACAAGCTCACTACTAAATATAAATTTCCAATTCCTTTCATTGATGAATTTTTGGATGAATTACATGGAGCAATTTACTTTGCCAAGGTGGATCTTCGTTCAAGATATCGTCAAATTAGAATGAAAACTGAAGACATTATGAAAACATCATTCAGAACTCATGAAGGTTATTATGAATTTTTTGTCACGTCTTTTGGCCTTACTAATGCAGCTTCCACATTTCAAGGTTTGATGAATTCCATTTTCAAACCCTTCCTTAGAAAAATTGTGTTAGTATTTTTGGATGATATACTAATCCAAAGCAAGTCTTGGAAGGATCATGTTCAACATGTTGATAGGATGCTCAAACTATTGGAGGAGAAACAATTATATTCAAAAACCTCCAAATGTTTCTTTGGAGTACAGGAGGTGGAATATTTGGGTCATATTGTATCTCATGGGGGTGTTAACGTAGACCCTAACAAAATTATATCCATTAAGAAATGGAAAATCCCCACAACTCTAAAAGCATATTTGAGGATTTCTCGGGTTGACAAGGTATTATCGTAATTTTGTTAAGAATTATCAGAGAATAGCAACACCTATAACAACATTAATGAAGAAATATGAATTTTCTTGGACTCTAGAAGAAACTAAGTCCTTTGAATATCTTAAAGAGGCAATGTGCCAAGCACTGGTCTTAGCTACGCTAAACTTCATAAAAACCTTTATTGTCGAACGTAATGCCTCAGGAAATGAAATTGGTGTTGTTTTAATGCAAGAAGGAAGACCCATTGCTTTTGAAAGTTGTCCAATCAAGGGAAAGTATTTACACAAACCTATTTATGAGAAGGAAATGTTGGCAATACTACATGCACTAAAACAATGGCGACCTTGCCTAATGGGAAGACAATGCAAGGTAAAAATAGATCATGATAGTTGTAAATAATTTTTGGAACAAAGATTATCTTCAGAAGAGAAGCAAAAATGGGTCACAAAGATGTTGGGTTATGACTTTTAAATCATCTACAAAAAAGGGGAGCAAAATGTTGTTGCAGATGCACCCTCAATAAAGGATGAGGATGTGGAAGCATCGCTTTGTGCCATTTCTATTATCCAATCTTATTGGATAACTGAAGCAGGTGATGAATGGAAAAATGGTGAAGAGGTGTGGGCACTCATTCAAAAGTTGCAGCAAGATCCCAATACATCTGATACATTTATCTGGAAAAATTATTCATTATGGTATAAAGGTTGCTTATATCTTTGTAAGGATTCTCAAATTAGACAAAAGATTCTTTTGGAATTACGTACCTCCCCCTTAGGAGGGCACTCAAGATTTTTAAAACTTACCATAGGGTCAAGATGGAATTTTTTTGGTATGGCCTTAAATATGATATTCAGAAGTTTGTGGCAAAATGTATGGCTTTCCAATAAAATAAAGTTGAGATAATTAATACCTTGGGTTTGTTACAACCTTTAGCCATTCCAAGTCAGCGTTGGATTTTATTATAGGTTTACCCAAGTTTGAAAGAAAGAGTGTCATCATGGTGGTAGTTGATAGACTTACCAAGTATGCACACTTTTGTGCATTATCTCATTCTTTTAAACCTAGTACTATAACAACCTTGGTGAAAATTCCATGTAATAAAAGTAAATAAATGCAAAAATAATAACCACGGTTGATGGGACACTTATTCCAAGTTGAATGTTGGGCGAGACATCCTCGGGGGTGTTCATTTTATTGTTTATGGCTAAGGAAATTGGCAAAAGAAATGGCTAAGGCTTTGGAAAGGCAAAATGGCATTTTTTTCACATTTATTTATGAAAATAATGGAAATTAGAAGAAAAGGAAGGTGAAATGTCACAAGTTTCATGTGAGGAGGAAATTGAAGGAAAATGATGGAAAATGAAGAAAATAGAGGCCTCATTCATAAAAAGGCTTCTGAGGATCAATTGATAACCTTTTGTTAGTTGAGTTTTGGAGCTCTCTCATTATTCTCTCTCTCACTCTCACTCTTGGATACTTAGAGTTTTCTTGGAGAAATTTTTGCATTGGAGCAAGAAAGGCAAAGAAGGAAAGAGGAAGCAAAGATCAAGCAGGGAAAGGCAGGATCAAGCAGCTACAACAAGATTCATTGCAAGTATTGACTTGCATGTGTATTTTTCTTGCTAGATTTGGCATGCATGGTATTCCATGTGGTTCTTTTCTATCATGGAATGGGTTTTTCCAGGTGTAACAGTGTTTTTCATCCTAGCCTTGCCATTTCTGGATAGCCATAGCGTGATGGGGTTCTCATGTTTTGGTTGCACTGGATTGTCGGATGGATTCGAAGATGAGTGGGTTGGATCTCCGAATGATAGAGCACATGGCCTAGTGGTCCCTTAACTGGACTGTGGATCACAATATATCCACTGGCCTAGTGACCCTTCAGCGAAATTGTGGGTTGCGGTAAAGACATGATTGTGTTGCCTCGGTGGGCCTAGGAATCCTTACCAGTGAATGGTAGGATATACGATAAAGCCAAGAGTTGGTTTTCTCTCCGTTGGGCCTAGTAATCTCGGGTTTAGGATATGTGGTAAATCCTAGAGAGTGGGTATCGGTTTAGTGCCTAGTGATCTAGGTTTGGATTGCGGTAAAGCCTGGGAGACCGGGAGACAAGAAAATTCCTCACGGTGTAGGTGGATAAATCTAGTGGCATCCATGGGTTTTTGGTCTAGTGGTCTGGTGGAGATCATAGTAAAGCCTATTATGATGTGTTCATTGTGTTGGCCTAGTGATTCAGGATGGATTACGGTAAATCATGGCTTCTATTGATGAGGGTGAGGTGGTTTAGCCTCGGTATGCCATGGCTCATTCTTGTAGTTTGAGTCCCACATTCATGCTTGGAATATGGCACCGGGGTGAATGGATGAAGAGAGATTTGGCTCAACCATTCTATGATCAGGTGGAATGTGGTAGTCCCATCTCCGGTTGGTTTATTGCATTAATGAGAAATTCATTCCCTTGATTTTCATGTGTAAATGTACTGATGTATATGTGGATTTTATGGTTGATATGCTTATGATATTTTTGTCCCTATTATGTTGGTTATATGCATGTTTTATGACAACAACTATGTATGGCTCTCAACATGATTTTACTTGTAAATGAATGGATAATGTATCTATGGCCTAATAGATGATAATGTAGAAAATGACATGAGGGAACAATGGTTCATAGCGATTTTCAGATAAGTATGAGATCCCTACGCTTAATTATTTTGTTTAAACCTATATGTTACATGTTTATGATATGTTTGACGAAATGCCTGACATGGCTAGTAGGGGTCTGATTAAGTCTTGTTCAACTTATTGATTTTGCATCATTTTTCCCTATTATTTTACTATTCCTGAGTTATCATTCCATTATGGGAAATGACCTGGGCTCTGGGCCTGAAAAAGTGGCTCAAATCCTGTAGTCATTGGCATAACACGGAAAAATTTAGTCTCTGGTTGCTAGTAGGCAAAGCCTGTGAGAGCGAATTTGGGTTTCTGGACGCTCACTTGCCTATAGCATGAGAACGACTAAGGCCTAAGATGTATAGAAAATCAGTGAGACCCAGGAATAGGATGTATGAGTGGTTGACATGTCTCTTGAGGGTTCTATTGCTGATTTGGATAAGTTGGTTGATGTGTTCCGCCGATTCCACTTCCTTAAGGTCACATATGAGGTCGAATCTAATCATAGTAGCCTCTTGTCGCATGTTTACCCGGTTGTCATGGTTACTTGGGTAGATGTAGGAGTAGGGTATTACAGAGTGCTATCATAGCATGGTTCACCCCTCGACTGGATGTGCAGTGTGTGTTGGTCATGCATGCATGTTAGTTGCATGTGTGTCTCTTACACTTGCATTCCATGTGCTTATCACATTTTTTTGATGATTGATTATGGTTGAAGTAAGGTTGTCAAGGAGAATTTGATGATTGATTTTGTGGAATGCATTGTCATGAGTATATGGATGGCTACGTATTGTTACATGTCGCTTACATGTTGATTTTATGTCACCTACTTACATCCTCGTATGTTAGGCTGCATTCTTGCAGGTTTGAGTACATATATCAGTCTTGTAGGTTGATTGCAAGAATTGATAACTTATGCTCGACTACATGCGTTTATGCATATGTGTAGTTGATTTGGCATTGCTTATACATGTTGATGGTTGCATGTGGCAATGTGTACAATGGAGTAATGGTTGTTTTCATGCATGATGTCATAGCATGCATTGTTGATATGGCCTTGCATTGATGACTGGACCCTATCTAGAATGATGTTTATGCGTTAATGCACTTACTTGCTATATGTTTATATGATGTTATGATTATGTTATACATGTATCACATTGATTTGATGATCTTGCAGATGAGGTATCCTCCCCAAATTATACTAAGGTACATTGATTTATTGTGATTTGGTTTATCTGACATATTATGCATTGCAGGAAAGAGATCAAATGGCTAGCAAGGTGGTAGACTACATAGAATATCCCTATGAATCAGATGGGTAGCGTGGTGTGGGGCACTCTTCTGATTTGGCAGATACACTGAGAAGCTTAAAGGAAGAGATAAGGAGTTGTAAGGCAGATAATGACCAGATCATATAGGCACAAGAGAAACAAGTAGAGATTAATGCTATACTCCTTTAGAGTTTGTTAGATTTGCAATGACAAGGGCCGCTTCTGATCAACCATGGACATGAGGATAGAACTAATGGGGCATATGGCAATAGGTCTCATGGTAGACACAGGTCGAATAGATTTGATACGATGAGAGATGGCAGGTTGTTGGACACTACAGATATAAGGCGTGATGAGTATAGGTTCTATTCTAGTTCTCATTCTAACAGACATCATGATCATCATATCTATCATCCTTATAGGAGGAATGATAAGGGATACTTACCAGATGAATTTAAGAAAGCGGAGCAACTTACTTTTGATGGAGATGTGAAGAAGCTAGAATATGCAGAGGCTTGGATGCTTGGGATGAAAAAATTCTTTGATTTGCATGAGTACATAGATAACATGGAGGTCAGAGTGTTAGAAAATTATATATTACGGAGCAATGGAACACATAAAATATTGTAGAAATATAAACACAGAAAATGCATTAAACAAGAGAGACATAGATATACGTGGTTCACCCAGTTTGGGTTACGTCCACGGAGAAACAACAGGTCCTTCCTTTTATATTATCCAGCAAACTGAAGAGATACAACCTACAACAGATTCGCTGTAACACCCTCTTTGCTCTCATTCTCCTCTCTCTTCTTCACTCAGAATACAGATTTGCATAGACGAAATAAAATTCCCTCATATATAGTGAGGGGTTGCCTTCTAGGGAAAAAAACTCTAAATTAAACATAACTTCTACCGTCAGATCATCTGCCTAACGAATGGCCCAGATTGACTAGAAATTACTAGAATTTTACAAGGCAATTTTACATCTATTTTTAGCTTCGGGGGCGCTAACCCCTAACCACCCAACCGCCCCGGACCCCCGTGTGGGGGACAAGCCCCCCCCGTACCCCCTCGCGTGGAGGGGTGTACACTCTTCCTGGGGTATACATCCGGTTGAAACCTTTGAATACAGAAAATAATCAGGCTCCACACCCAACAATCTCCCACTTGGAGACTGATTATAGCAACTCCACCGCTACTTTATTTGCTAGACAATAACTCCACTTTGGACCTAAATGTTTCTCATCTTCTTCATCATACTTGAAGACCAATTGAAACTGAGCAGATTCTCAGTTTCTCCCTAGTTACAACTTTTGTTAACATATCTGCAAGATTCTGGCTAGTGTGTATATTTTCCAGCTTCAACTGTCCATCTTCCAATGCTGATCGTATGAAATGGTACTTGAGCTGTATATGTTTAGGCTTGGAATGAAATGCATATTTCTTTGCAAGATGTATGGCACTATGGCTATCACTATATAACCTACCCAACTCCTGCTTCTTGCCCAATTCATCCAGAAACCTTTGTAACCAAATCATTTCTTTACTAGCCTCTGTAGTAGCAACATACTCTACTTCTGTTGTTGAAAGTGCAACAACACTTTGGATTTTTGAAACCCAATTGATAGTTGTTCCACCTATGGTAAACACATACCCTGTTGTGCTCCTCCTGTTATCTCTATCACCTGCCATATTTGCATCAACATATCCCTGTAGAGAAAATTTTTGAACCACCAAAGCATAATGCTTTATTTGTGGTACCTCTCAAATACCTGAGAATCCACTTCACTGCCATCCCATGTTCTTTTCCTGGATTGTTCATGTACCTGCTTATAACTCCCACTACATGTGCAATATCAGGCCTTGTGCAGACCATTGCATACATTAAGCTTCCAACTATTGATGCATATGGAACTTTAGACATATGAGCCATTTCTTCCTGAGTCTTGGGACACGCCTCCTTACTTAATTTGAAATGGCTAGCCAAAGGTATACTAACTGGTTTTGCATTCTGCATATTAAACCTTTTCAACACCTTTTCTATTTACTCACTTTGAGATAATGTTAATTTGCGATTCTTCCTATCTCTAGTTATTCTCATACCAAGGATTTGTTTTGCAGCACCCAAATCCTTCATTGCAAATGAGTTTGCCAATTTCCTTTTGAGCACATTTATTTCCTACATGTTAGAACCCGCAACAAGCCTGTCATCTACATACAATAACAATATAATATAGCTACCATCATTTTGCCTTTTGAGATAAACACAATGATTAGAGTGACATCTAGTATAACCTTATTCAGACATAAACCTGTCAAAGTTTAGATACCACTACCTTGGAGCCTGTTTTAAGCCATACAAGCTCTTCTTCAACTTGCACACTAGTTTCTCCTTCCCTTTTACCTCATATCCTTGTGGCTACTGCATATATATCTCTTCCTCCAAATCCCCATGGAGAAAGGTTGTCTTAAATCTAACTGCTCAAGATGCAAATCTTCAGCTGCTACTAGACGTAAAATAGTTCTGATTGAAGTCATTTTAACAACAGGAGAAAATATTTCATCAAAATCAATACCTTTCTTCTGTGCAACCCCCTTCACCACAAGTCTAGCCTTGTACCTCTATTTTCCTCCATCTTCTTCCTTCAGCTTATAAACCCATTTATTTTGCAATGCTGTTTTACCTGCAAGCAACCTGACTAAGTCACAAGTCTGGTTATGTGCTAAGGAGTCCATCTCTTCTTTCATGGCTTGCTCCCACTTCTTCCTGGTTTCTACCTGCATTGCTTCTTCATAACATTCTGGTTCACCAGAATCAGTCAACAATACATAATATAATGAAGGAGAGTATCGTTCAGGGGGTCTACTTATCCTGGTAGATATTCTAACACCACTTTCAGGTGTTTGAAGTGCTTGTTTCTGTTGTGGTTGTTGTTTTGGCTGTTGATCATTATGATTTTCAGGCACCATCACTTTTTCTGTGATATTGTCAAGCACTGTGTATTTCCTATTTTTTTTTTCTTGTTTCTTTTACTACAATTGATTCTTATACAAGACCTTTTCATTGAATATTACATCTCTGCTCCTAATGATTTTGTGATTTTCATAATCATATAAGCGATAACCAAAATCATTAACACCATATCCAATAAAGGTACATTTCTTTGATTTTGCCTCAAGCTTTGTTCTATTTTCTTTATTAATGTGGACAAATGCTTCACAACCAAAAGTCTTTAAAAATGAGTAGTTTACCTTTTTACCTATCCATGCCTCCTCTGGAATACCACCATCCAAGGAACTTGAAGGCCCTCTGTTTATTAGATAAACAGCAGTATCTACAACATTTGCCCAAAATTGTAAAGGCAATCCTGCATGCAATCTCATGCACTTTGCACGCTCCATGATTGTCCCGTTCATCCTTTCTGACACACCATTTTCTTGTGGTGTTCCTGGAACTGTCTTCTCTCTGTGAATTCCATTCTCTGAACAGTACCTATCAAACTCTTTGCTACAATATTCACCTCCATTATCTGATCTAAGACACTTCAACCTTTTCCCTATCTCATCTTCAACCAAAGATTTCCATTTCTTGAAAGTATCAAATACATCAAATTTATTTCGAATACAATAAATCCAGGTTTTTCTGGTTGCATCATCAATAAAAGTAACATAATAACGAGAGCCACCAAGAGATGATACCTAAGCAGGTCCCCATACATCTGTATGCACAAGTTCTAATTTTTCGCTCTTCTTTTCTTTCCCAACTCTAAGGAATCTGACTCTCTTCTGTTTTCTATAAACACAATTCTCATAGAATTTTAAATCAACATGCTTCAAACCTGGTAACAAATTTCTTGAGTGAAGAATCTGCATCCCCTTCTCACTCATGTGCCTGAGCCTATGATGCCACAATGCCATATCTTCTCCTGTAAAGGTTAAAGCATTAACAGAATTAGAAATACCATTGCATAAATACAATGTACCAACATTTTCTCCTTTCGATATTACCAAGGATCCTTTAGTGACCTTCCAGGTTTTATCTGTGAAAGTAGTTACACAACCTTCACCTCCCAACTGCCCTGTTGAAATCAGATTTTTCTTCAGATTTGGAACATGCTTTACCTTCTTCAATAGCCATTGATTTCCATTTTGCTGTTTTATGAAAACTTTACCCATTCCAACGATTTTACAGGGTTTATCATCACCCAATCGAACTTGTCCAAAATCTCCTTGAACATAATCATGAAAATGTTTCTTATCAGGCGTGGCATGGAATGAGGCCCCTGAATCTATCACCCAGGCATCAATAATATTTTCTAATGAAAGAATCAAAGCATCTTGCAACACATCACCTGTTACATTCGCTTCATGATTAGTTTCTTGCTGTGAATCTCCTTCTTTTCCCTTCCGAGACTTGCAGTCTTTCTTCAGGTGTCCTTTCTTCCCGCATTTCCAGTGCACTATCCCCGATCTGGCCTTGGATCTACCTTTTCTTGACTTACTGCGATATCCTGGGCTCTTTCCTCCCATTTTTCTTCCCCTAGTCTCTGCAGTCAAAGCATTACCTGATGTCTCACTGGAGCTTTTCCATCGCATTTCCTTGCTAAGGATTGCACCAACAACATCATCAAACTTTAAAGTACTAGATCCAGAGACAAAGTTACTAATGGCCATAACTAAACGATTCCAACTTTCTGGCAATGAGCACAGAAATAATAGAGCCCTAACTTCATCATCAAAATTTAGCCCTACAGAACTTAACTGACTTGTAACTATATTAAAATAATTTAAATGATCTGCAACAGATCCACCTTCTGACATTTTCATATTAAATAAACGCTTCATAAGAAATACCTTATTTGATGCCGAGGGTTTTCCATACAGTTTGGCCAATGCCGACATTAAACCCTGTGTTGTCGTTTCCTTTGAAATATTAAACGCTACCGACACCGCTAGGCACAACCATATCGTTCCAAGTGCCTTTCTGTCGAGAATATCCCATTCTGTGTCTATCATACTTGTCGGCTTCTTTGTCTTTCCGCTCAATGGTAGGTACAAATCTCTCTGATACAGATAATCTTCCATCTGCATCTTCCATAGCTGGTAGTTTTGGCCGTTGAATTTTTCGACCCTAAACCTACCATCTTCCGCCATTGTTCCCACTCAAACCAGGAACGCTTCTCTCCTATGAGTTTATAAGCCAAATAGACCTTCGGCTTTGATACCAGTAAGAAAATTATATATTACGGATCAATGGAACACATAAGATATTGTAGAAATATAAACATAGAAAACACATTAAACAAGAGAGACACAGATATACGTGGTTCACCCAGTTTGGGCTACGTCCATGAAGAAACAAGCAGTCCTTCCTTTTATATTATCTAGCAAACTGAAGAGATAGAACCTACAACAGATTCGTTATAACACCCTCTTTGCTCTCAATCTCCTCTCTCTTCTTCACTCAGAATACAGATATGCATAGACGCAGTACAATTACCTCATATATAGTGAGGGGTTGCCTTCTAGGGAAAAAAACCCTAAATTAAACATAACTTCTACTGTCAGATCATCTGCCTAATGAACAGCCCAGATTGACTAGAAATTACTAGACTTTTACAAGGCAATTTTACATCTATTTTTAGCTTTGGGGGTGTTGCCCTCGAACCCCCACCGGGGGACTGTTGGCCCTCGAACCCCCCAGCCAGGGGATATTAGCCCCCCTAGACCCCCTCGGGGGGGACAAGTCGCCCCCGCACCCCCCCGCGTGGAGGGGTGTACAGTCTTCGTGGGGTATACATCCAGTTGAAACCTTTGAATACAGAAGATAATCAGGCTCCACACCCAACACAGAGTAGTTATCTTTCGCTTGAAAGGTAAAGCAAACATTTGGTGGGAAGATGTTACGCGGGTCTGAGATATTAGGATAGATGACCTGAGTTGGCAGGAGTTCAAGAGGATTAGGAAGAAGCACTTGTTAGAGAGGTACTATGACAATAAGGCCAAGGAATTATATGAACTAAATATTGGATCAATGATAGACGAAGAGTACACGACCAAGTTTCTAGAGCTATTGAGGTATGTACTGTACCTTACTGATGAGAAGGCTAAAGTTCAACGATTTGTCAGTTGTTTTCCATTAGCATTTATAGATCGGATTGAGTATGATGAGCCTCGGTTAGTTGAGGAAATTATTGGGAAATTGAAGCATTTATATGAAAAATCAAAGCATAAGAATGAATCTCAGCAAGGATGGAAGGGAAAAGACAAACGTAGAGGTAAATGGAAGCCTAAGAGAATAAGGCCTTAGAATGCATATGGGAAAGAAAATATGGCACCGCAAAAGAAGTTTAATGCATCTATACATGGACATGAGTCGCAACAACAACATAGAGGTATTGGTATTGGTCGGTTGGAATGTTGGACTTGTGGCAAGGAACACCTTAGGAGAGATTGTCCACAGAATCAGGGTGGTAGGCCTCATATATACAATGAATAGGAGGCATAGTCTGTTGGGGATGTTGGGTAGAGCATTCCTCGTATCTATGTAGCAGTGGAAAAAAGACAGATAGAACACCAGGAATCTATCATTGAGATGGAAGGTAAGCTTTGTGATCAAGTTATTTCTATTTTGATTGACCTTGGATCTAATTATAGATGTGTTAGTCCTGACTTGGTGGACAAGTGTGGTTTGAGTAAGGAATTTCATGCATAGTATTGGTTAGTGCAGTTGCCTATAGGTAAAAAGAAGCGAGTTCATCATTGGGTAAGAGTTTGTGCATTTTATTTGAATGGTATGCCTATCACAATACATCTAAATGTATTACCATTGGGATCATACAATATGTTGTTGGGAATGGATTGGTTGTATCTTCATAGAAATAAGGTAGACTGTTATGACAAAGCTATTGAGTGTGTTGATGACAATGGATAACCAAGAATCTTGCAGGGTAAGAAGAAATCCACATCAGTTAGGATGGTGAAATATATGCAAGCAAAGTATAGCCGCAAGAAAGGGTGTATGTCAATTGCAGTGCACATTTCTAGTGACAAGGGTAAGGAGGTTGAGGATGTCAATGTGTTGAGAAGGTACCTAGTTTTGCAGTAGTTTTAGTATTTATTTCTTGAGGACATTATAGAGCTTCCAGCTCACGGGGAGGTAGAATTTTCGATTGAGTTTTTTCCAGGGGAAGCTCCAACATCAAAAGCACCTTACAGGATGAGAACACGAGTTGGTTGAGTTAAAGTTGCATTTGAAAGAAATTTGTACAAGGGATACATTAGGCCAACTGTATCACCTTGGGGTGCACCAGTATTGTTCGTAAAGAAGAAAGATGGTACTCTTAAACTATGCATTGCTTAGAGGCAGTTGAACAAAGTGACCATCAAGAACAAGTACCCTTTTTCGAGGATTGATTACTTGTTCGATCATCTGAAGGGAGCAACAATGTTCTCGAAGATTGATCTAAGATCCGAATACCATCATGTACACATCAAAGAGGAGGACATTTACAAGACTGTGTTCCAAACCAGATATGGCATTATGAGTTTGTTGTTGTTCCATTTGGCTTAACTAATGCTATAGTTACATTAATGTTCTTAATGAATAGTGTCTTGCCTCCGTATTTGGATAAGTTTGTTATTGTGTTCATTGATGATATATTGGTATATTCTAAAAATGAGGAAGAGAATGTCGATCATTTAGCAACAGCGTTGAGGTTGTTGAGAGAGCATCAGTTATATGCTAAGCTCAACAAGTGTAGTTTCTTTCAGACTAAGGTACATTACTTGGGGAATGTTGTTTCCAAGGGGGAATTGCAGTAGATTTAGAGAAGATAAGGATCATCATGGAGTGGGTAGCTCCTAAGAGTGTGGATGAGGTGAGATCTTTCATGGGTCTGGTAGGCTATTATCGAAGATTCATCATGAACTTCTCCCGGATTTATTATCCTATCACATCATTGCAGAGGAAATGTAAGAAGTTCGAATGGATAGAGTAGTGTGAGGCTAGCTTTGAGTAGCTTAAGAATTTTTTGATAGATGCATCATTCTACAAATTGCATATCCAGATAAAGAGTTTGTAGTATGAACGGATGCTTGCAAGAGACGACTTGGTGGAGTCCTTATGCAGGATGGACAAGTGGTATGCTATGAGTTGCAAAAACTGAATGAGCACAAGAAAAAAAATATCCCACACATGATCTTGAGTTGGCATTGATTATACATGCATTGAAGATGTGGAGACATTATCTTCTTGGTAGGAGGTTTGTACTTATGAGGGATCATACTAGGTTGAGGTATTTATTCGATCAATCGAATCTGAACATGAGACAGGCTAGATGGTTGGCCATGATCAGTTAGTTTAATTTCGATATTGGGTACATAGAAGGTAAAGAGAAAAGGGTGGCAGATGCTCTCAGCAAGTGGGTATAGGTAAATCACTTGGCAGTTATGATCTCCTATGGGACAGATTTACAGGATAGGATCTTGCAGGTAGGTCAGCAAGATGTCAGGTATATGGAGATGGTGCACAAGTTGCAGCAGGGTACTGGTACAACTATAGGTGGTAGTACATGTATAGGTATAGGTGCATATGCAAGTACATGTATAGGTGGTAGTATAGGTACATGCACAGGTACAGGTGCAGGTGCACAGGGTATGGATTATTGTCTTACAACGGATGGATTGGTAAGATTCAAAGACATGATATATGTGTCGGATAAAAATGAGATCAAGAAGGTAATATTGAGAAAGTTTCATGCAAAACCTTATTCAAGTCACCCAGGTTACCATAAGACACTAGCAACAATGAAGAGATATTATTATTGGTCAAATCTAAAGAGGGATGTAGCAGAGTTTGTGGCTAGATGCTTTGATTGTCAGCGAGTGAAGGCATAGTGTAAACATCTAGGTGGAATACTATAGCCGATCGCAATTCCATAGTGGAAATAGGAGGTCATTTACATGGACTTCACAATAGGGTTGTCGAAGATAGTGAGACAACATGATTCCATCATGGTTGTTGTGGACAGGTTGACGAAGGTTGAACACTTCATTCCAGTGAAGTCTACATTTGATCTGAAATTGATAAAGGTATTACAGACTTATGTGTGGAGTTGTCTATATTACTTATTGGAATGGATCGATAAGATTGCGAATAACATAGACACTTAAATAATTATAAAAACAAAATCAGACACATCAACACAAGCAAAATTGATAAAGGAGTTCACTAGACTTCCTGGCTACGTCTCCTGATCCTAGCTTCCAGTGCTAACCTCTTTATTATGTCTTCAAATGGTTGTTATAGGTGTGAGCTCAAAAACAGAGTCTTAACACAGAAATGGAACTCACCACTATATTCTGCTCGAAACTTCGAGTCGAAATGAGCATACACACGATCGTATTGGTCCCCTGACCTCCAGACCCCCTAGAACGGTTCAAAATACACTCCCCTGAACACTCTCTGTCAATTTTTCTGTGTGATGCTGTTTATATAATACGTTTTAGTTACAAATTTCAATAAACATGGAACAATTACGTTTATAATAGAAACAGGCTATAAACAAAAGGACCGGCGGGCGCAGGTGGACCCCGACCGTCTGGCCTTTCCCCAACATTGATCTCGAGAAAAAACCATCTGACGGTGTTCACATCCCACTCCTCAACTGATCCAAACAACCTGCACCATCGATCTGTCCTTTGTCATTTGACGGATGTCGCGCAGTTTCGCGCTCCAACTAGCACATTCATTATTTCTCCGAAGGCATGTGATAAAGTGGTTTTCGAGAGGCTATGTGTCGAACGTTGAGTGGAATCGCGTGCTCCCGGTCTAAAACCGCTTCCTGCCTTAAGGGCATGCAATAAACCATTTACCGCCCTCCTATTTGAACTCAAAGAGTTTATCTCCTTTTTGATAGTTTTATAACGTCTGTTTTCCCAGATAACTTGCCTGCATGTTTCGACGTGATATGTGTCGATCTCCTTTGATTGGACAATCTCTGATCTTGATCGTTGTTCCTCATTGCTTGAGTTCTGAACCAATCTCTGATTGCCACATCATCAGGTACTTGCGACTCTTTCTCAGGTTGCCACATTTCCTACTGATGTAGGCTTTGACTCTTTGACTTGAATCTTTGATTAGCTCTAGTTTTCTTATCCGAACTTGAATTTGCATACGACTTACACCATTAGCTTTGTTTTCACAAGAACTTCAACCTTATTCCACTTTCACCTATATTTGAAGACTTTACATCTAGAGGCCATGCTGAATCCATTTTGGATCACTCCTCCCCACTAGAAGCTTTTGGTCCACCAAAAGTTGGTTTTAGCTATCGAGTAAGTGAGGATAAAGTTCCCTTGTAAAATTTCTATCCATCGTTCTTTACTTGAATTTGTACCTTTGAGCCCAATTCTCAGGTACTCAACATCCCCTCGTCACAAAGTTCTTATTCTCCTGTCAAGAACTGTGTCCTCCTGGTACTCATTGAGATACTTAGGCAACAGATCCTCAATGGAAGGTAATTGACCTTTCCCTTCGGGATCTTCAATCATTGAAGGTTCATACAACCTCAAGTTTTCAACATTAATGACTGAATAGATTTGCATATAAGCTGGTAGATCAAGGCGGAAAGCATTTTCACCAATTTTATCAAGTATTTTGAAAGGACCATATATAATTGGTTTCAACTTCTTACCTTCCTGTTGTAGTCTTTATTTGCTGATGTACAACCAGACTTGATCACCAACTTGAAAACTATGGTCGACTCGATGCTTTTCATGTCGCGCCTTATACTTGGCTTGACTTCTTTCTAGCTGTTCCTGTATTGCCTGGTGAATTTCCTGGATTTGTTCAATGAACTTGGTTGCTTTGTCCACATCACTGTGTCCATCAAATGCTATGTCTTTACCAAATACAAAATCCAAGGGAGACTTTGGTATAAAACCAAAACAAGTCTCAAAAGGAGATCTCCGAGTAGAAGAATTTTTGGCACGGTTGTAAGCATGTTGCACATAACACAAATGCTCATCCCAAATTTTGGGATGCTTGCTGCAATATCCTCGAAGCAATTGTATCACTGTCCTGTTGACCACTTCTGTTTGACCATCTGTTTGTGGATAAAAAGTTGTGCTCTTTTTTAACCTTGTGTCCATTAACTCCCATAAACTTGACCAAAATTTCCCAACAAATCGATAATCTCGATCATATACAATAGAAGTGGGTAACCCAAAATGAACCCTTACATTTTGAAAGAGCAACTTTGCAGTTTGTTCATATGTGACCTGTTTATTACAAGTTATCAAAATACACATCTTACTGAACCTATCCACAACTACATACAAATAGTCATGACCTTTTCTATACTTTGGCAATCCCCCAACAAAATCCATGGAAACGCTTTCCCAAGGACGAGAAGGAATTGGGAGTGGAGTATACAAGCCTAATTTTCTATTACATGGCTTGCTTGTAGCACACATAGTACATCCTTTGATATATCTAAAAAATATCTCATGCATTCGTGGCCAATAACAGAACCTTTGCAATTGTGCAATTGTTTTACTTACACCAAAATGACCTGATATGATAGAAGTATGTGCTTCTCGAATTATGTTAACTCTTTTAGTTTGTGGAATTCATAAATTTTCCAAATGATATAAGAGTTTTGGCATTATGACACAGGTTTGGCACTATGACACAGGTGTTGTACTTGATGGCAATTCACTCAGATGGCAAATCATTGTTCAGGCTCTCAGAATGAAAGAAAAAGAGGTATACGCAGGTTCCCTTTGACGAAGTCGCGTATACACGCGAGTTTGCCGATTAAAACTCGCGTATGCGTATGCACGCACTTTCATGCACGAAAAAGTGCGTACGCACGGGAAAACTTATTTTTGGTCCATGGTATTTAGTCCTTGGTATTTGGACCTATGGTTTTGGACCATGTTATCTCGTCTAAAGTGTTGAACCCAGGTATTTGGTCCAAGGTATTGATTCTTTATGGTTTTGGACCATGGTATTGTGTAAGGCCTAAGACTATAAAAGGGGAAGGAGATCATTAGGCAAAGGTATTGACTCAAGCATTGAATATCTGATGAAGAACTAGATCTGGAATACTAGTCATTGGGTTATAGCTGGATCTGAATCAAGGAAGAACCTGAGCGCAAGAAGGATAAGTACTATTGATGGATCAAGATCTTAAGACCTGAATAATAGTATCTTTGTGTGATTTTGATATGTTATTTTTGGCACATGACTTGATCTATAAATCTGATAATCTGGGTATAACTGATGTCTGAATAAGTGAAAAGGATAAATTATCTTTTATATATCTGTACGCAAGTTCAGCAAAGAAAAGGCACTTATACACGCTGGTTCCATAATGCAGAATAGCGTATACGCTGGTTGGCCTTATTTTAGCAGTGTATGCACGCAAGTTGTACACATTGAAGTAGCGTACGTCTCTTGAAATATGTTTTAGCCACTTTTGTTCATTGCTGTAGTGTTCTGGGTTCAGAATTGGTGTCTGGTTACTGTTATTGTTTTCTGGGTACAACATTCAGAGAAGTGACTATTTGATTCAGTTTTGTTTGTTGCAAAGGAGATTGGTTGATGTAGATATAATTGATGTTTGATTGATGTTATTCATGGATCCAGTATGAAAATTTATGAAACATGGTCCTTGGAAGACAAGAGAAGGTTGTAGTCTTCTGTAGGTCAACACCTACGTACTAGTACCTCAGCTAGTTCAAGAGCTAAGGGGGTTGTAGCTCCCTTCCAGGAGAAGTTGGAGAATGAGAGAAGGTTGTAGTCTTCTGCAGGTAGAAGCCTGCGTATTGGTATAAGACTGCACCAATACAGAATCATTGTAAAAAGAAGTTTCTAATTAAAAGAAGATAGAGACGAATTGTAGCAGGTGGTTTTCACCCACATTGGGTTTCCACCTTATATCTTTGTGTCCATGTGTGTGATGATCTGTTCTATTTTACTGCTCCTATTTACTGTTCTTACAATTAATGAAGTCTTGATGCACTGATTAATGATCAACAATTAATGAATCTTAAGTTTTTTGATATACGCTGGTTGCTTCAGACGCAGTAGCGTATATACGCAGTTTCCCATAGATGAAGTAGCGTATACAAATCTGATTGTGAAATGAAAAATAATTGATTTGATAATACTGATTCACCCCCCCCCCTCTCAGTGTTATTTCCAACAATTGGTATCAGAGCAGGTCCTTCAGAAGAAGCTTGATCTCTTGAAGGAAGATTTATCATCATGAGAAACTACAAAAAGGAGGCATCTATCAGGCCACCAATCTTTGATGGAAGCAACTTCATATATTGGAACATAAGAATCACAACATATCTTCAATCTCTTGGTACAGAAGTTTGGGATATCGTGGAAATAGGATACACATTTCCATTAGCAACTCCTACAGATACCACTGGTAAGAAGCAGTATGAAACAAATGCAAAGGCTGTCAATACTCTATTAGGGAGCTTATCTCAATCAGAATTCATCAAGGTTATGCATCTCAAAACCGCAAAAGAAATATGGGACAAGATCGTTGTGAGCTATGAAGGAGATGATCAGGTAAAACGTGCAAAACTACAAACTCTTAGAATTCAATATGAAAATCTCAGAATGCACAATGATGAAAGTCTGGCTAATTATTTCTTACGTATAGATGAGATTGTTAATTGTATGAAAAAATTGGGTGAAGAGATAAAAGAAGTTACTTTGGTTGAAAAGGTTCTAAGATCTTTGTCTTCTAAGTTTGAATCAAAAGTTTCGCCCATAGAAGAAAAGCATTACCATGTCACAGCTACACGGAATCCTAACTGCTTTCAAAATGAGAAAAGGGGGACCATCAGACATGAGAGAATATGCATTCAAAGCCTCAGGAAAAGGAGAATACAATGAGTCAGGACATATGTCAAAAGAAGAGGAAGAATCAAAGTTTGTCAAGAACCTTCAACGAGGTTCTGGAAGATTCAGAGGTAAGCTACCTTTTAAATTCTTTGCTTGTGGAAGAGTCGGTCACTCTGCAGCCAAGTGTCCTCATAAAGATAAGCTTGGCAAAGGTAAGGAAACAGTTAGATGCAACAGAAAACAGAATGTAAGTAAGAAGAGCTATTATACACATGAAGATAGTGATGGATGTTCAAATAGTGATGAAGATGAACAAGGTAATTATTATAGACTTTTGATGGCTTTTGAAGATGATGATTTCTTGGATGCTATAGATGAAGAAGGTCTTTATGAAGAAATTTCTAAACTTAAAATTTGTTTAGAAGAAAATAATATGATTATAGATACTCTGACATTCCAATTTTCTAAAAGAGAAAAACACAATGAAAAGTTAGAATGTGAAATTGTGGGACTTAGAAAAGATATTGAGAAAACAAAATCTCTTAATCTTAGATTTGCTAAAGGATCTAAAACTTTAGATGAGATTATCAAGGTGCAACGTTCTCCTCTAATCAAGACAGGTCTTGGTTATACTGAAGAAGCATCTCAAGCACAGAAGCCATCTACCTCCAAAAGTTATCTTGAAGCAGCAAGGAGAAGTGAACAGGTTGACAATCGACAACAAAGGCACAATGCAGATCACCAGGTAAATCAGGGAAAATTTACTTCAAGAATGAATAGAGATCACCAAGTAAATTGAGGGAAATCTACTTCAAGGATGAACAAAAGCTACAACCAACCGCAGGTAAATCATTCTCAATTTGCCTCAAGAATGAATGGCTATGGAAATTACAATCACCTGGACGAAAGGTTTGATAATCACAGGAATTTCTTTAATGGCCAATGTTTCTCCTGTCATAACTTTGGACACAAAGTAGCTCAATGTGTTGCCTACAAGACCATCATGACCAAAGAAGCACGAAATCAAAGGAGTGTGACTGGAATCATGAAAAGAACCTACAATAACTTTTTTGCTCTTGAAAATGAAATAGAATGTTCTATTTGTAACAACTTAGTTCATGAAGATTTTGAATGCAGGAGTAGGTTTCGGAAAACAACTCAGAAGGAGCAAGCTTCATTGAGTCCCAAAACATGGAGGAAGAAAGAACCGCAACCAGAAAGATGTGGTATAGCATTATATGCGGAAGGGAAGGAAAATCAATGGTACATCGATAGTGGATGCTTGAAACATATGACAGGTGATAAAGAAAAACTTCAATCATATAGTGCCTTAGAAAAGGAAAAGAAGGTCTCATTTGGAAATGACACCCTTGCATTCATAAAAGGTAAAGGTTCTGTTCTTTTGAAAGAAAAGGTCAAAGCTAGAAATGTTATGTATGTTGATGGCTTAAAGCATAATATATTGAGTGTCAATCAAATGTGTGATCAAGGAAATGAGGTAATATTTCAATCAAATGGATGTATTGTTCGTGAGCTTGATATAGGAGAAACAGTGATCAAAGGCATAAGAACACCAAATAATTTATACATACTCAAGGGAGGACAACAACAATGCTATCTAAGCAAGAATGATGAACACTGGCTATGGCACAGAAGATTGGGGCATTTAAGCTTCTCTCAGATAAGGAAAGCATGCAAATATCAGGCGGTTCGTGATCTCCCTAACATCAAAATTCTAGACAATACAATATGCAAATCATGTCAGTTTGGGAAGCAAACCAGAACTAATTTCCCTGAGAAGGAAGGATCAGCTAGTAGGCCACTTGAACTTTTCCATATTGATGTATGTGGTCCAACTAGGAAGAGGTCACCTCGAAGAGAGGAATACTTCATATTGTTCATTGACGACTTTTCAAGGATGTGTTGGATAGGATTTCTGAAGCATAAAGACGAAGCTTTCGAAAAGTTCAAAGCATTCAAAGCCTTGGTTGAAAACGAATCAGATCGCAGAATCAAATGCCTCAGGTCTGATCGAGGAGGGGAATTTACCTCGGATGAATTTTTCGATTTTTGTGAAGAACATGGAATAAGAAGGGAATTCTCTACTGCAAGGACTCCTCAGAAAAATGGAGTCGTGGAAAGGATGAGCAGAATGGTTCAACAAATGGCTCGCGCTA
The DNA here is from genome assembly GCA_031772625.1 of Pinus tabuliformis. Classification (NCBI taxonomy): domain Eukaryota; kingdom Viridiplantae; phylum Streptophyta; class Pinopsida; order Pinales; family Pinaceae; genus Pinus; species Pinus tabuliformis. The sequence continues at coordinate 568,306,826 of CM062805.1, read as the reverse complement.
TGCTTGATGAGTCTAGAACTCCTGCAACCTTCTGGGGTGAAGCTACATTTGTTTCGGTTACTATTCTCAACAAGACAAACGTCCGGGTGAACAACACTCAAACTCCTCATGAACTTTGGTATGGTAAGACCCCCACGGTTAAATACTTCAAAAATTTTGGAAGCAAATGTTACATCAAAAGAACTGATGAAAACCTTGGCAAGTTTGAACCTAGAGTAGATGAAAGAATTCTCCTTGGTAACTCTCCCCACAACAAAGGATATAAGTGTTACAATAAAAGACTTGGAAAAATTGCTGAAAGTATTGATGTAGTGATTGATGAAGAAGGAAACATTCTTAGGCAGGTAAAATCCAAAGATTTTGAAGATGATGAGGACTATCCTTCAACATCGAATTAGACTTATGATGAAGAAGAAGCCCATGAGGCACCAAAAGAACAGATAAGGATAGAAGAAAAGACTCCATCCAGGTATGTTTAGAAGAATCATCTAGAAACTCAAATTTTGGGGCAGAAAGAGGTGGGTGTACAAACAAGAAGAACTATTTCAGAAGCTTCAAGCTATCTAGCATTTCTCTCCTCCACTGAACCACAAAATGTAAGAGAAGCATGCAAAGATGAATGTTGGGTCAAGGCAACGAATGAAGAACTTGAGCAGACTAAAAATAATAACACTTGGGAGTTGGTTCCTAGACCAAACGATAAGAATGTCATAGGGACAAAATGGATATTCAAAAACAAGCTGAATGAAAATGGAGATGTTATTAGAAACAAGGCCAGACTTGTTTGTAAAGGGTATGCTCAATAAGAAGGTATAGACTTTGAGGAAACTTTTGCACTGGTTGCTAGACTTGAAGGCATAAGAATGTTCCTTGCTCTTTCCAGCTTTCAGAAGTTCAAAGTTTTTCAAATGGATGTGAAATCTGCCTTTTTAAATGGAGACTTGGAAGAAGAAGTGTATATTGAGCAACTAGTTGGATTTATCCTTGGAAATGATCCAAAACTTGTATGCAGACTTAAGAAGGAACTCTATGGTCTTAAACAGGCTCCAAGGGCTTGGTATTATCGTTTGGACAAATTTCTTCATCAACAAGGTTTTTCAAAAGGATCAACAGATAGCAATCTATATGTAAAAATTGATAATGATAAATTGTTAATACTTGTCGTGTATGTTGATGATATCATCTTTGGTAGCAATGAAGAAGCCATGAGTCAAAACTTTGCTTTGGTGATGCAGAAAGAATTTGAAATGTCCTTGCTTGGTGAGCTGACATATTTTCTTGGTTTACAAGTCCAACAAAATAAAGACGGTATCTTTTTATCACAAACCAAGTACCTCAAGGAGATCTTGAAGAAATATGGCATGGAAGATTCGAAACCAGTATGTACCCCTATGGTAACAGGATGCAGCCTCAGCGCAAATGATGATTCAACAGCAGTTCATCAACCAACCTATAGATCCATGATTGGTAGTCTGCTCTATCTGACAGGTACTTGACCAGACATGATGCATGCAGTGGGAATAGTTGGAAGATTCCAGGCAAATCTGAAAGGATCACACCTTCAGGCAGTTAAAAGAATTTTCAAATATCTTTAAGGGACACAAAACTATGGCTTATGGTATCCTAGAGATACAAATCTCACACTTCATGCATATACAGATGCAGATTGGGCAGGAAGCGTGGATGACAGAAAAAGCACTAGCGGTGGTTCATTCTTTATGGGTTCCAGATTAGTATCTTAGTTCAGCAAGAAACAAATTTCAATTGCTTTATCTACAACTGAAGCGGAATATGTGACAGCTGCATCTTGCTGCACACAACTCCTTTGGATGATGCAATTTCTGCAAGATTTTCAAATCACTTGTACTCCACCTATCTCTATTTTATGTGATAATACAAGTGCAATCAGCATTTCAAAAAATCCAGTCATGCATTCAAAAACCAAGCACATACCTATCAAATATCATTTTCTCCGGGAACAAGTGCTTGAACAAAAGGTCAAATTGGAGTATGTTCCCTCTAAGGAATAGGTTGCTGATATACTCACCAAACCACTGCCCAGGGAGACATTTGAATACCTCAGACAGAAGCTGGGAGTAGTTGATGCATCATCTTGTTGTTGAAACTTGTCTATTTCAGAGAAAAGTGGTTGTACACGAGTTTCATCAGGAGGATCCGCGTACATACACCGGTTTCAGTGGATACAGTCGCGTATATGTTGGTTTGAAGACAAACAGTGGGCCAGGATCAGGATGAAAAGAGTCTGATATGGGTCTGACAGAGACCATCTGGCACAGGTTCAGGGGGAGCATATATTCTTCTAATAATGCATTGTTGGCATTATCCTAGAAATTCTTGGTTCAATTTCACAGTTGTTTTGGTTTCAGATGGAACAGGTGCAGAGGGAGAACATGGTTGTTGGTCTGAAAGATGATTGACAAATGTTGCTAATGATAGTTGTTGATAACTATCATATTCTTGCTATAGATATTTCGTCTCTATGTCATGTATTTATTTTCTTATCAAGGTCATGTAACGACCTATTTTGGTTTCCCCACTATGCCTGGGATGAATGATGTAATGTCCTTGTTTTATCATGTGTAAAATCTTGGTGTATCCCCACTTGGTTGGGTGGATGAGTCAATATTGGTATATCCCCACTTGGTTGGGAGATGGATGTATATATGAGTCTTTGTTGATAGGAAGGTCATTTCTAATGTATAGAGTCATGTTCTTTTTGTAGAACATCTTTTTGGAGACCTTGCCTATAGTCAAGGGGAGCATGGAAAACATAGGAAAGCAAAGATTTCAGCATGTATTCAGGGGGAACAGAACCCTTTTCCTTTGATTTCAAAGGGGGAGAATGACTTTGAGTGACTTGGGGTTGCCATCAAGTCCAAAGGAGGAGATTGTTGGCATTATGACACAGGTTTGGCACTATGACACAGTTGTTGTCCTTGATGGCAACTCACTCATATGGCAGATCACCTTTCAGGCTCTCAGAATGAAAGAAAAAGAGGTATATGCAGGTTCCCTTTGATGAAGTCGCGTATACATGTGGGTTTGCCGATTAAAATTCGCGTATGTGTATGCACGCACTTTCATGTACGAAAAAGCGTGTACGTGTGGGAAAACTTGTTTTTGGTCCATGGTATTTAGTCCTTGGTATTTGGACCTATGGTTTTGGACCATGGTATCTCATCTGAAGTGTTGAACCCAGGTATTTGGTCTAAGGTATTGATTCTTTATGGTTTTGGACCATGGTATTGTGTAAGGCCTAAGACTATAAAAGGGGAAGGAGATCATTAGGCAAAGGTATTGACTCAAGCATTGAATATCTGATGAAGAACTAGATCTGGAATACTGGTCATTGGGTTATAGCTGGATCTGAATCAAGGAGGAACCTGAGCGCAAGAAGAAGGATAAGTACTATTGATGGATCAAGATCTTAAGACCTGAATAGTAGTATCTTTGTGTGATTTTGATCTGTTATTTTTGGCGCATGACTTGATCTATAAATTTGATAATCTGGGTATAACTGATGTCTGAATAAGTGAAAAGGATAAATTATCTTTTATAGATCTGTACGCAGGTTCAACGAAGAAAAGGCGCGTATACACGCTGGTTCTGTAATGCAGAATAGCGTATACGCTGGTTGGCCTTATTTTAGTAGTGTATGCATGCAGGTTGTATACATTGAAGTAGCGTACGTCTCTTGAAATATGTTTTAGCTACTTCTGTTCATTGCTGCAGTGTTCTGGGTTCAGAATTGGTGTCTGGTTACTGTTATTGTTTTCTGGGTACAACATTCAGAGAAGTGACTATTTGATTCAGTTTTGTTTGGTGCAAAGGAGATTGGTTGATGTAGATATAATTGATGTTTGATTGATTTTATTCATGGATCCAGTCTGAAAATTTATGAAACGTGGTCCCTAGAAGAAAAGAGAAGGTTGTAGCCTTCTGTAGGTCAACACCTACGTACTAGTACCTCAGCTAGTACAAGAGCTAAGGGGTTGTAGCTCCCTTCCAGGAGAAGCTGGAGAACGAGAGAAGGTTGTAGCCTTCTGCAGGTAGCAACCTGCGTACTGGTATAAGACTGCACCAGTACAGAATCATTGTAAAAATAAGTTTCTAATTAAAATAAGATAGAAATGAATTGCAGCAGGTGGTTTTCACCCACATTGGGTTTCCACCTTATATCTTTGTGTCCATGTCTGTGATGATCTGTTTTGTTTTACTGCTCCTATTTACTATTCTTACGATTAATGAAGTCTGATGCACTGATTAATGATCAACAATTAACGAATCTTAATTTTTCTGATATACGCTGGTTGCTTCAGACACAGTAGCGTATATACACAGTTTCCCATAGATGAAGTAGTTTATACAAATCTGATTGTGAAATGAAAAATAATTGATTTTATAATACTGATTCACCCCCCCCCCCCCCTCAGTATTATTTCCAACAAAGAGTTTTTCCTTAATGTAGTAATCCAATTCTTCTACCTGCTTGCCATGACTTAAAGTTGCATATATATCCTTAAAGTTTGTATCTTGAGCATATTGTTTAATGTAACTTTCATGAATTACTGAATTATGCTTAAGTATAGTGGATGCATTTATGATTGGTCTTGATAACATGTCTGCAACCTTATTATGTATGCCCTTATTATAACTGATAACAAGATGAAATTGTTGTAGAAAACCCATCCACCTGTAATGTCTTGATTGTTGCAATTTAGTTTGTGAGTGTAGATATTGGAGTGGTTGATGATCTGTGTGAATAATTGTTTCTTTACCCATTATATAATGTTTCCACTTTTTAACACTCTGAACTAATGCATACAATTCTTTATCATATGTAGGATAGTTAACTATTGCAGATGTAAATGTCTCAGAATGAAAGCATCTAGGCTTCATGTTCTGCATCGACACTTCTCCCATGGAATAGTCACTTTCATTTGTCTCAATCTCAAATGGATGCTAAAGATATGGTAGTGATAGTACTAGCACTGTATTGATCCTTTCTTTCAAGGTGTCGAAGGCTTTCTGCTGTTTGCCTCCCCATTGAAACACCTGTTTCACACTTGTCAAAGCATGTAAAGGAGCTGCAATCAACAAAAAGTTAGCAATAAACTTTCTCCAATATTGTGTTGCCCTGAAGAAACTTCTAACTTTTGTAGCAAATTTAGGTTTAGACTAGTTCACAATGAATTCAACCTTAGAGGGATCTATCTTCAATTCACCACCCCCTACAATATAACCCATATAATTCAAAGATGTCCCGCCAAATTCACATTTTGATAGCGTCACGTAGAGATTTTCTCTTTTTAAAACATCTAAAACCTACTTTACATGCTTTACATGTTCATCCCAAGTCTTACTAAAAACAAGAATATCATCTAAATAGACTATTACCAAATCACCAATAAATTGTCTCAATACATCATTCATAACTCGCATAAACATAGCAGGAGCATTAGTTAAGCCAAAAGGCATAACCAACCACTCATAAAGTCCTTGCTTCATCTTGAAAGCAGTTTTCCATACATCCTGTTCTGCAACTTTGATATGATGGTAGCGATTTCGCAAGTCTAATTTAGAAAATTAAACTACATCTTTTAATTGATCTAATAAATCATCAATACGAGGAAGAGGATAACGATTATTGATCGTGATTTTATTTAGTTCTCTAAAATAAATGCACATTCTCCACGAGTTGTCTTTCTTTCGCACCAATACAATCGGTGATCCGCACAGTGATGTGCTTGGTTGTATAAACCCTTTATCGAGCAACTCTTGTACTTGCTTCTTTATCTCTGCATTCTCTATAGCTGATAACCTGTACATTCCAATGTTAGGTAGTGGAGCATCTTGCTGCAAATAAATATCACGTGCTATCTCTCGCTTGGGTGGAAGCCCCTGAGGCTCTTTAAACAAAATATCATAATCAGAAACAACTTTAACTAAATTTGCTTTCTGCTTAGGATTACAGCCTTGGAATGCATCGGATTTATTAGGATCCTTTGCTTTTACAATTGTTAGTAGAAATTTCTTACTTGAATTTACAATTCTTTTCATCTATCCTGAGTTTATGAGAGAGAAGTTATATTTAATTTTATGATCCCTTACAATATACTCAATTCCATCCTTAATGAGTTGATACTTATTTTCAGCTTGATAGAAGATAGCCTTTCTATCGTACAAGTATGGACTTCCTAAAACAATTCCACATATATCCAATGGGACTGTATCTAACTCAACCTCATCTACAAATGTTGACCCAATAGCAAACTGAAGTTTCATTGTATCGTAACTTGTAGCTCTGTTTTATCACACACCCAACCTAATGGATATGGCTTCTTATGAGGTTTTGTTTCTAGACCCAACTTCTTTACGATTGCTTCAAAAATCAAATTTACTTGTGATCCACTATCAAATAAAGTATCAGTTTTAGTGTGCTTGGAAATGACTCTAATATGAAATAGCTCATTTCTTTTTCTCTCATTACTTTCATTATCAACAGAATGTGAAGAATTACTTGTAGATGCTTCAGAATCTTTACCTTTTATACCTGTGGTTGTAACTGTTGTTTCATCACTTGAGTCTGACCCCAAGTCCTTTTGAATAGCAGCAACATTATTTTTCTCTTTACCCTTGAACTTCTTAGGCTTCAGTTTTGGATGCAAAGACCAGCACGGTGCCTCATCGTGTCCTTCTTTCTTACAATGACTGTATGAAGGTTTATCCTTCTTTACAGTGTTTGTTTTCCTCTCCTTCCATTTCTGTTTCTTCTTTCCTTTATTCTTGTTCTCAAAAGATTTGGATGATTTCCAAACATCTAGGTTTACATTTTTACCTCTAGCCTCTAGATGAGTCGCTTGGATTGACACATCATCTAAGCTAGTGGGATTAAACATTAGTATCCTTCAAATAACAATGCAGACCACCTATATATTTTAACAATGTTTCTGGTGAGTCCAATGATATTCCTAATGTTAAAGCTCTTTTACAAAATTATTGAGTATAACTATGTACACTTTGACCCTTCAATTGATGTAATGTCTCCCAACTCATCATTGCTTGCTGCATATAAGCCAAAGGATAATTTTTTTTTTAATGGAAAAAACAAATTCATTCCAAGTTGAAATGATTTTACCATGCTTTTGAATATTTTCTTGTGTCTTGCCTTTCCACCACACCAGTGCAGTTCCTCCAAGTCGAAGGCTAGCCAAATGAATATTCTTCCTTTCTTAATCAACTTTCTGCACCCTGCAATATACATCAATTTTCCTTATCCAATTATCTAGCTTTTCTGCATTAAGTTCTCCATCATAAATTGGCAAATCAAATTTTACATCTAATTTGATCAAAGAGGTTTTCTTTTTCTTCTTCTTAGAAAAATTAGTTTTTTGAGAAGACAATGATGACGATGATGATGGTGATGATGGAGGATATGGTGGAGGAGGAATTCCTCCTTTTCCTTTATCTTCCTTCTCTTATTTCTCTGGAGGGACAAAGATAAAAGGTTCCTTTGCTCCTTTGTCTGGTCTAGGTAATGAAGTGCCTTCACCTCTACCCTTTTTAAATTCATGATACATTTCTTCCACCATGGCACATATTGTCATGAAGCTATCCAAGAACTAGGATTCTGTCCCAAGTGGAGCTTCATCTTCCATCCTTCTTCGTGAAAAGACCCTTCCAATCTTTGGATTCACCTCAACAAGTTCTCCTTCACCTCGTCCGAACCTTAACCTAGTCAACATTCAAATCTCCACACAAACTAGTCAAACCTTAAAAACTTAAGCTCTGATACCACTTGATCTGAAATTAATAAAGGTATTACAGACTTATGTGTGGATTTGTCTATATTACTTAGTGCAATGGATCGATAAGATTGCAAATAACACAGACACTTAAACAATTATAAAAACACAACCAGACACATCAACACAAGAAAATTTGATAAATGAGTTCACCAGACTTCTTGGCTATGTCTCCTGGTCCTAGCTTCTAGTGCTGACCTCTTTATTATGTCTTCAAATGGTTGTTACAGGTGTGAGCTCAAAAATAGAGTCTCAACACAGAAATGGAACTCACCACTATGTTCCGCTCGAAACTTCGAGTCCAAATGAGCATACACACGACCGTACCGGTCACCCTGACCTCTAGACCGCTTGGAACGGTTCACAATACACTCCCTTGAACACTCTTTATCAAATTTTATGTGTTATGGTGTTTATATGACATATTTTAGTTACAAATTGAAATAAACGTGGAACAAATACGTTTATAATAGAAACAAGCTATAAACGAAAGGACCGGCGAGCGCGGGTGGACCCCGACCATCCGACCTTTCCTCGACACTGATCTCGAGAACAAACCGTCTGACGGCGGTCACGTCCTGCTCCTCAACTGATCTGGACAACCTGCACCTTTGATATGTCCTATTTCATTCAATGACTGTCGTGCGATTTCACGCTCCAGCTAGCACTTTCGCTATTTCTTCGAAGGCACGTGATAAAGTGGTTTTCGGGAGGCTACGTGTCGAGCGTTGAGTGGAATCATGTGCTCCCAGTCTAAAACCGTTTCCTGCCTTGAGGGCACATGATAAACTATTTACCGCCCTCCTGTCAAAACTCAAAGATATTAGCTCCTTTTTCATAGTTTTATCACGTTCGTTTTCCCAGATAACTTGCCTGCATGTTTCGACGCGATATGCATGGATCTCCTTTGATCGGACGATCTCCACTCTTGACCACTATTCCTCATCACTTGAGGTCTAAACCAATCTTTGATTGCCACATAATCTTCTGTGCTGACATCATCAGGTACCTAGGACTCTTTCCCGGGTTGCCACATGTCCTGCTGACGTAGGCTTTGACTCTTTGACCTGAATCTTTGAATAGTTGTAGCTTTCTTATCTGAACTTGGATTTGCATGCGGTTAACACCATTAGCTTTGTTTTCACAAGCAATTCAACCTTATTCCACTTTCACCTGTATTTGAAGACTTTAGATCTAGAGGCCATGCTGAATCCATTTTGGATCAACATTCTCAGCTAGCGATGCATCATAGGTATTCATCAGAGATGTGGTTAGATTGCATGGTTTCCTAAAGAAGATTGTGTCAAACAAGGATGTGAAGCTCACTTCCAAGTTTTTGAAGGAATTATTTGTAGGTTTGGGCACAGAGTTGGCCTTCAGCATAGCTTATCATCCACAAATAGATAGCCAGACAGAAAGGGTCAACAAGATATTGGAGGACATGTTGAGGATGTATGTGATGCATCAACAACAAAAGTTGGAAGAGTATCTTCCATTAGTAGAGTTCGCATACAACAATGATTATCAGGACTCATTGAGGATGAGTTCTTTTGAGGCATTGTATGGGCAGAGTTGCAACACTCCCATTAGTTGGAGTGATCCGGTTAACAGGGTGTTGATTGGACAAGAGATGTTGGCAGACATGGAATAAGAAATGTAGTTTATAAAGAAAAATTTAAAGGCAGCATAGGATAGGTAGAAAATCTATGTAGATCAGAACAAGTTGTTCAAGGAGTTCCAGGTTGGAGAACAGGTGTACTTGCGCATCAAACCTAATAATATCTCCTTATGAATTAGATCATGTGTCAAGATGGCACCACGGTTTTGTGAACCCTTCAGTATTATTGAAAGGATTGGGCTAGTAGCCTATCGACTTACATTGCCTCCAACAACATAAAGTTCATGATGTTTTCCATGTATCATTTCTTAAGAAGTATGTTAAGGATGTTGATCATGTGATTGACTAGTCTGTATTGCAGGTGGAACCAGATGGAGAATTCCAGCTAGAGCCTCAATGTATATTGCAAGAAAAAGGTTCTCATGCTCTGAAATCGAGCAATCGAGCAAGTTAAAGTGAATTGGAAACACTTTGGGCCCAATGAAGCTACATGGGAAATGGTGGATCAGATGCGGGCTATATATCCTTCCTTATTTTTTGGTTGAGGCAAAGCAGTTTTGGTATGGTGTTTTGGGTATATGTCTTGGTATATGTTTTGGTGATGATGCTATGTGTAATATATTTAAATACTTTTATTTATAATGCAATTTCATTTTTTGATGGCAGATCTATGTAAATTACTTTATGTTGCACACTTTTGCTAAATATGGGTATTATTGTCTTATAGACCAACTATGTGATATATTAGTCTCATGTATCTATTGTTGATATTCTCTTTTCCCATGTGTTTAAATCAACTTTTTGATAAACTATTTACTCATAAATTTGTTGCCTAAAATCGATTTAATTGTCATTAAAATTAAGTGAACTATTTCCTAGTTTGAGTGCCTAATCATTCATTTTTTAAAATCTCCAAACTAAACATGTATGTTGGTAATAATATCATTTGTTAGAACGCCTTCAACAATTTGATAGTCATCATTAAAAGTGTGTTAAATCCCCAATTTATATAAAAATTTTCACTTGATATTTGGGAGCTATCTCCTAGATATTTAGTTAGTTAGTTGTTTTTTCTTTTATGCATTGCATTTAAAATTAGATTCATACTCAGATTAATTAATTTCATTTTTAGGAGTCCCCTCACACAAGGGAAAATCTTAGGTGTGGCTTGTTTCAGCCCGCAATTCAGCTTAAGGGTCACTTTCTTGCAAGAGATTTGCAAGAGAGTAGATATGATATCTCTCTTCTTGTTAGATATATCACAAGTCAGTGAGGAGAGAGAGGGGATAACTGGACCCAATATAACTAGTTGGAGTCATCATTTAAATGGATAAGACTTTGATTTGAGACTCTGATCGAATGGCCTTCCCAAGTGTTAATGAGATCATTTTTGGTGCTAGAAGGAGGGCCAACAATAAAATGTTTATTTAAATATTTTGTGTTTTAAAAGTGTTATCTTTCTATAATAGCTCCTTTAAAATGACCTCTTTGGAGTTTTTTCACTATACTTCAACTTGCCTCCACTCCAATTCATGTAGACAACTCTTGTCAAAGATGAAGTTTAATGGTAAGAAGAATGTCTCTATTTTTTTTATCTTGTTCTTCAATTCATTTTAAATTGTAATAATTTTGATGTTAAGGAAGGTGTGATGAGAAGGATGTTTACTCTCAATTTGACAATATTGGATAAATACTAGTGTAAATCATTATCATTCCCCCCCATTCACACTTGGGACAAGTTTGTAAAAATTTTCCTACATGCTTTTCAGGATTATGATTATGAAAGATATGTGATCAACTTGAGGAATATTTTCGATACGAAGGTGAGTCTTTAGATAATTTTATAATTAAATTTAAAATCATTTGCTTTCAATTTCAATCTGAGGATTGTCCCCTTGAGTATTAATTAACTGGTTGGTTTAGAAAGTTACTTTCTCTTCCTTGTATTCCAAATCCATATGAAACAATTTCAAGTTTTGATGAATCGTCTCTAACTTCTATTAACATGACTAAAAATTCTTATATGGAAGATACACAAGACAATCATGGTGAAATCGCTTCATCCATGTATGATAAATTCCTACAAATTGTGCATATTGTTTATAGTGTCAATGAGGACCACGTGCTCTCTCTCATGTTAATAATTGTACAAAATATTGTAGATTCACAAGCTCATGTAATCTACTAAAATAAGAGACAATATTCTACTTCTACTCTTTACAGCGAAAGCACATAAAGATTGAGAAAAACAATAATCAACAAGAGGAAGAACATCAATAGCACATAACACAATAAATATACAGGGAAAGCTGCAACTTAAAACCCCACTATCTTAATCAGAAATCCAAGATGATAATACAATTCTTGTTCTCATAAGAACAATCCCAACATTGAATAAAATCAATCTCCAACTCACAAGCAAGCTCTTGGCCAACACTTATCCAATTCTCCAGCTCTCAAAGTCCCTATTTCCTTGCGCCCTTGGTAAAAGAATTTGGATAAATACAATATGCTCTGCTCAACCTTGAGATTAACCTACACAAGTATTTCCTATCCTCCACCTGATGACTTCATTTGGCCAATACTTAGCCAAATTTCCAAGCCTCCAAGTTTCTAATTCTTTGCACAATTCCTCAGAGAATTAGCCTGTATTTAAAGGGAAATTCCTCATCCATAATTGTGGAATCCATTATAGGTTCATTTCCTGATTGCATGCACCATCTGTACAACTCAAACAATTATACAACAAATAGTACATTATCCCTACACTCTAGTCTCAATTGGGTCTTTTTCAGAATCGACATACATGAGTTTTTGATGAGGGAACATTCAGTTAACTAGAGTAGCACTAGTTGAGTGCACTAATTCATCAACTGACTGTTAACTCATTATTAGTTCCTCAAATAGTTTGGAACTAATTTAACTAGACTTAACTCAATAAACTGATTTAATTAATTACCACTCATACATAACTCATCTTGGACCCCTATAATATAGGGAGAACATATACATGACTTTAGAAAGACTTCCAACTCGAAATTCCTAGTTAACTAAGTCAACTCACTCTAGTTAAATATTACAAGTTGCTATGAGAATAAAATTCGTTTTTAATTCTCAGTTTAATTCAAGGAAAAATTAAACTGGAATTTTTGGATTTTAACATTTCTTGTTGCTATTTTCAACACTCCCTCTCAACAAGAAAGGAATTGAACTCGATCTCGAGAATGTTCTACATGCAACACTTCTCTCTAGTGTTGTTGCTCCAGCAACTCCAGAAACAAAAAGACATCCAACCTAAATCAGAATGATGCCTCTATCATCAAAGTCTCTGACTACTATTACCTCTGTCGACTAAAAACTCTGTGCTTCTATTGACTCTGTCTTTCTTCATTATTTTCAACCCTCTCTACACTTCTTCAATATCTGACTACTCTAGCCTCTATCACTTTGATCTCTGACTGCATCAATCCCACTGATTCCTCCCACTACTATGTACTTTGGGCTCTTGTAGCAAGGCACGATCCATGAAATAAAACCACTCATTGGACTGTGCCCAATTTCAGCCCTCTTTGGACTATCACTTCAAATCGCCCCACCTCTCACCTGGAGGTATGGTTGCATGTGATCCCTCTGCCCACTTGGCTCGAAATTCCCCCCTATTGGAGGTCTTTGCATGACCGGATGCCTCCACTCGGTCTCCTCTCGGATTCTCCAATTGTGGCTGCTCCACAATTGTCTCAAACTGCTTCTTCTCTGCTTGATTGGATCTCTCCACTTGGTCTCCTCTCAGTTTCTCCAGTTGTGGCTACTCCACAACTTCCTAAAGCTACTTCAGAGGCTTCTTCTGGGGCTGCATGTTGAGAGGTAATTTACTCTCCCTCTCAACCACCAAGTCTCTAACCTTTTCCTTGCTCCTCAAGGGCTTTCATGCATCTTGAACCTCAAGAGCATATAGGTTCTTGACCCGTGCACCGATTTGTTTCACTTGTCCCGTGGCGATGTGTCTAAGGAAAATATTTCCCTTGATAAAAAACCACATCATAGCCATGGTCTTCCAATACTGCGACTGAAACATTATTCTTCTTTAGTCCTGGAACATACATCACATATGTGATCTTGAGAGGGGAGTTAGACTCCATCTAAAAGGTAACCGTATCGATCCTGGTAGCTCTATACTTATTGTCATTTCCAAACTCTATTATCTTCTTGAGGTATTTCTCCTCAAAATCGCTAAAGAGATCTCTATTCCCCGTCACATGGAATGAGGCACCGCTATCAACATACCACATGCCTCTCATGGCAGTGCGGACCATGCATGTAATGAGAGAGAAATCAAGTTCGAATTATGAAGCTAGAGCTTCACCCGCTACCGCTACTGTCACCTCCTTCTTGCTTTCTTTCTTCTGTGGGCAATTCTTGGCATAGTGCATGTGCTTGTGATAGTGAAAACACTTTACTTTCATCAAGTCCATCTTCTTTCCACCCTCCTCGCCTTGGGACTTCTTTCCCTTAGTCCACTTTGCCTTACTCGCTAAGATAAAATCCTCTTCCACTTCCTTGGAAGAGTTCCCATCTCCGGTGTTCCTCCTGATGTCATCTTGCATCAAATATGACCATAGTCATTCCTAATCTGACAGATTGTCCCGACCATTGATAGAGTCCTAATAACTATGCCAACTATTTGGGAGTCAAGAAGAGCAAGGCTCACCATATCTTTCCTTTGTCCCGTCGTCATGAAATTTTCTAGAAAAATATCTTATTTTAAATCAGCGATATCTCCCTCATTTGAACTCTGATTCGACCTTCTTTTTTTTTTGCAAGGAATCGAGATCTCCTATTTGTTTCTACAAATTTTTCACAAAAAATTTCATATCTGCTCTGCAAACTCGTAGCCCAAAAAACAATCTTGCTCTGATGCCATGTAGAAAATCCTGTAGATTCACAAGCTCATGTAATCTACTAAAACAAGAGACAATAATCTACTTCTAATCTTTATAGTAAAAACACATAAAGATAGAGAAAAACAATAATCGACAAGAGGAATAACATCAATGGCACATAACACAATAAATATCAGGGGAAAGCCAAAACTCAAAACCCCACTATCTGTATTGCATTAATTATAAATCCAAGATGATAATACAATGCTTGTTCTCACAAGAAGAATCCCAACACTCAGTAAAATCAATCTCCAACTCACAAGAAATCTCTTGGCCAACACTTAGCCAATTCTCCAGCTGTCCAAGTCCCTACTTGCTTGTGCGTTTAGTCAAAGAATTTGGATAAATACAATATGCTCTGCTCAACCTTGAGCTAAACTTGCACAAGTATTTCCTATCCTCCGCCTGATGACTTCCTTTGGCCAATACTTAGCCAGATTTCCAAGCCTCCAAGCTTTTAATTATTTGCACAATTCCCGAGAGAATTAGCCTGTATTTATAGGGAAATTCCTCATCCATAACTACACGATCCATTCTAGGTTCAGCTCCTGATTGCATGAACCATCTGTACAACTCAGAAAATTATACAACAAATAGTACAATGTCCCTGCACTATAGTCTCAAATGGGTCTTTATCATAATTGACATGCATGCATTTCTAATGAAGGAATATTCAATTAACTGGAGTAGCACTAGTTGAGTGCACTAATGCATCAACTGACTGTTAACTCAATATTAGATCCTCAAACAGTTTGGAACTAATTTAACTGGACTTAACTCAATAAACTGAGTTAACTAATTACCACTCATACTTAACTCATCTTGGACCCATATAATATAGGGAGAACATATACATGACTTCATAAAGACTTCCAACTCGAAATTCCTAAGTTAACTAAATCAACTCACTCTAGTTAACTATTACAAGTTGCTATGAGAATAAAATTCGATTTTAATTCAAGGACAAATTAAACTAGAATTTCTAGATTCTATTTTTAACATTTATTGTTGTTAGTTTTAACAATAATTCACATTCACAAAGCTTGGAAAAATTTGATGATCAACTTCAAGAAAATATGGATTTTAAACATGAAGAATCAACTGCCAATAAATTTGAAAATCAACAAGAAGTAAAATCAGAAAATCAACAAGCACAAGCATAAATTGAAGATTCCAATAAGTGCATTTTGCTACCGGAATTTCTGAATTTTCCCATGTTGATCAGCCACAAAATCTGAGGTATCCAAGCATCAATCTTCAATAAAGTATGATCATCTAAATGAATGATCATGAATTTGAAATTTGCATTGGAGAAAACTCACAAGAGTCCGCAAATAGAGAAATTTTCATGTTCATTTCTTCTAATTCTTATTTCTCTCTTTATCTGGATCTTTTGGTTGATAGCAATTCATTTCCTCTTTACACTAATGCTACTCTAGAAAATAGAGGAGTTGGAAGAAATGAATTGTCAATTAGTTTTGATAAGGCAAAGAGGCATTTATTAATCATTCTTTCAACATTATTGAAAATGTGCTCAATCTTGGAGACTGGGGAGGAAGGGGGCTCTGCAATCTGAACTAGGGTTTGAGTTAGGGTTTGGCCACTGGTAACCATGGTGGGTTGTGGAGGAGGGAGTTCTTCTCCCTCCAACAATCAAATAGCCACAGACAGAAGGAAGGTATCTGATCTGCATCGCTTCAAGAAACCAACGGAGGTGATAACTGAGGATACTAACACAGGAAATATCAAACCTCACGAACAGAAAGAAAATCATAAGGAAGATAGTAGGGAGAAGAGGAAAGAGGGCAGCAATCAGAAAGTTTCACCTATGAGGGTGACAGGGGTCTGAAAACCCAAGTCGACCATTACTCCTCGGGTTGTTTTAAGTGACCCAACGCTACAGGTGCACAGAGATCACATGGCGAAACACGCGATTATATGCAAATTTATGGGGATTTGGCTGACGGAGAAGGCCTTACATGCATGGATAAGGAACCACTGGAAACCAAAGGGGGGAATAAACCTTCACCTTGGATCCAAGGGCTTCTTTATGGTGGTGTTCACGAGCTTAGAAGATAAAGACAGAGTGTTCAAGGGAGGACCCTATTTTTACGCTGCTGCAGGCCTTTACATGCGACCATGGGTGATGAATTTTGTTCTAGAACAAGAAACATTCACTTCAGTACTGTTATAGATAAGAATATACTCCCTTATTTTATATTATTGGCTGTCGGAGTCTCTAAAGGCCATCGACAACAAACTAGATCATTTTATAAAGACATCAGATCTGAAATTAAGAGGCAAATGCACTTCCTTCGCCCGGATTTGTGTGGAAATGGACTTATCTGGGGCACTCCCAGGCGAGATCATTTTAGAAGTGTATGATGAAGAATGGGTGCAGGCGGTGGACTATGAGCATGTCCCATTTAGGTGCCGTAAGTGCCATGAACACGGACACCTATATAGAGACTGCCCATTAAACAAACTAGAAAGCAACAAAAAAACCACCACATGCAAAGATACCGAGGGTTTCACTAAGGTGGGGGTAAGGGGAAAGGAGGAAAGCGGCACCAAAATAAAATTAATGAGGATGGGAAACCAGGCCACAATAGTTTTAAAATATTAGAAGAAGAAGTTGGAAACAACGGGGAAAACTAGGAATCAGAGACTAATACCAATGAGAAGGATAGGGACACTAGCATGGAGGATATACCAGAGAAAAACTATCAAAAGGATGATCTATCGAGCATTGTGGAGCTCAGTAGGGACCATGAGATGACCCCAAGTGAGGTGGGAATGGAGGACCATGAACTACAGGAGATTCTTGAGAGGGAGAACTTAGATCTAGAAAAATTTCTAGAGCAAGGTATTGCCAAAGGGGTTGACTCCCTGCCAAAAGAGGAGTTTGACAGGGTCCAACAGCTCTTCCTATGGAGATCCCAATCGAAGGGTTCTGGAGTCAAAAGCAACCAAGACAGCCAGGAAAATAGAGGGATGAAGACAATGGGGGAAACACCGGGGCACTCTTCCAAGAACCCGGGTAGGAAAAGAGGAAGGAAAAGAAAACTAAAGATAATTATCTTCAGAAGGAATGGGATGACATGTGCAGGCAAGATGAGATTTTCTGGAGACAGAAATCAAGAGTGCATTGGATTAGAGAAGGGGAAAGAAACACAAATTTTTCTCATAAATCAACTTTGAATCATAAGTCACATAACAAAATTTTAAAAATCAGAGATTTTCAAGGGAAAGAGCTCGTCACCCACAAAGAAATGGAATCTGTCTTAGTAAAACACTTCCGTAGCATTGCAAAGGAGCCTCTCTTAGATAGGTCACAGTTCATTAACAAATTCACAGGGTACATTCCCAAGCTTGTAACAAAGGAATACAATCATAATCTTAATAGGCCAGTGTCTGAAGATGAGGTCAATGAATTTATCAGTGATATGAAAAATGGGAAATATCCTGGCTCGGATGGTTTCAATGTGGACCTATTCAAAGCATGTTGGAAAACATTCAAACAAGACATCCTTGATGTAGTGGAAGACTCAAGAAGATCCAGATCGGTCTTGAAGTCTCTTAATGCCTCTTTCATAGCTTTGATTCCAAAGCAGGAAAAAGCTATGACACCAAACAGATTCAGACCCATAGCTTTATGTAATGTGGTGTACAAAATCATTTCCAAAGTGATCACTAACAGACTCAAGCCCCTTCTTCCAGCTTTTGTCTCAGAGGAGAAAACTGGTTATGTGGAAGGAAGACAGATTTTCAACAACATCATACAAGCTCATGAGATGGTACACTCTCTTAAGAGCAATAAGCAAGCTGGTATGATCATACAGCTTGACCTAGCGAAAGCTTATGACAAGCTAAGCTGGTCTTAAATTAGGGCAGTGCTGAAAGCTTATGGTTTCGACCACAAATGGATTAGATGGGTTATGGCCCTTGCATCCATGACCAGTTTTTCAAACTTTCTTAATGGTTCACTGTCAAGAACCTTCATGCCTTCTAGGGGTCTCAGACAAGGAGATCCGCTTTCCCCCTTCCTCTTTGTGCTCATGATGGAATGGCTAGGCAAAGCGATAAAAATGGCAAGTGCTGAAGGAAGAATCCATGGTTTGAAACTCACCATAGATGGAGTTGCTTCAACTCACCAACAATTTGTGGATGACACTATGCTGCAAGGCATTCCAACGGTCAAGGAAGCCAAAGCTTTTAAACAAATCTTGAGCGACTTTGCTATGGTCGTTGGTACAGAGGTAAGCCTTGAAAAATCAAAAGTTTTCTTTTTTGACACTGACATTACTATTCAAAGAAACCTTACTAGAAATCTAGGGTTCCAAAGGGATCAGTTACCCTCTAAGTACCTTGGAATGCCCCTTATAGACAAACCTCTAAGCAGGGGAGTGTGGGAGCCGATCATTAACAAAATTCAGGATAGTGTTAGGAAATGGACATGCAGATCCTTGAATTTAGCAGGGCGCCTTGTGCTCACAAAAGCTGTCCTGCAGGCCATACCCATTTTCATGACGTCAGCTCTTCCTGCTCCTAAAGGAGTTTTGCAACATATCAAGAACATTCAAAGAGATTTTCTTTTGGGCAAAGGGGAAGAGAAAAAGAAATGGGCTTTGGTAGCTTGGGATAAGCTCTGTAAACCTAAGGCCCATGGAGTTTTGGGGCTTCATGATCTTGAAACCCTCAGCAGAGTTTCGGGTGCAAAGCTTTGGTGGAGGTGGCTTAAGGAATTGACAACCACATGGGCCAAGCTTTGGAAACATAAATATGCAAATAATTGGCAAGAGATGGATCATATTCGAATTTCTAGGCTTATCAAGGGCTCCCACATTTGGAATCTTGCTTGGGAAAATAGAAGCATTGTCTAACAGCACAGCTTTTGGGAGATCCGAGCTAGGAACCTGACAAGATTCTAGGAGGACAAATAGCAATAGGAACCAAACTTTTTTAGGGAAGAACTAACGCTCTCAAGAAGGACACTGACAACAAAGGTTTATGCATGGTAAGTGACTTCTGGGATCAGGTAAGGAAAAATGGCAAATGGAGAAGATGGAAGGATCTAGGTTATAGGGAAGAGAGCCCTTTTAAAGCTCAGGCAGACTCTCTTGCTATGGACTTGGAACAGAGCAATATTTGGGTATCATCCTCATCTGAAAACTGATATGGGGAAGAAACACAAAAGGAAACTTTAACCTCAAAGAAGTCAAACAAATAGTCCTAGGGTTTGATTATCTAAACCCTGATAAGGTATGGAAGGACCTTTGGCAGCACCCACATTGGATGAAAATAAAGTTGTTTATGTGGTTGGTTCAACAAAAGAAAATTCTAACTTGGGAAAATCTTCTAAAAAGAGGTTTTGTTGGCCCATCAAAATGATATCTATGTGGTTCACAAGAGGAGACAATGGAACACTTACTCAACCTTTGCCCATTCACCTCTACCTTGTGGGATTAGGTGGCCTCAGTCTCCAGGAAAACGAACAGGGATAGACTCAGTATTACCAACCCTTTGAAGAATTGGAGAAAAGACTTCTTAGGCAATGAAATCATCAACAAAGCTTGGACTCTGGTTCCTGGCTTCTTAATCTGGGATGTCTGCAAAGAACACAATGGCAGGATTTTCAAGAACAAAACTGGCTTAACCCATAACACTATTGCACAAATATTAAGACAACTCAAAGACACTGTTGGCGCCATGTTAGGGAGACCTCCTGAGAACCCAACTTTTCCCCAGGACGCTAGTATACTGTTGCAGATGGGTCTCCATTTGCTAGTTCCCAGAGCATACATAAGGATGTGAGCCAGATAAATGCTGGTAAAGACTTTTAGCAACCTCCTCCTCATGGTTTCTTGAAAATTAACATATATGGAGCCTCTAAAGGTAATCCAGGGATGGCTGGCTTTGGCGGGGTCATCAGAGATGAGTAGGGGTGCATAAAGGATATCTTTGATATTCATTTGGGGATTGCCACTAATAACATGGCGGAGCTCATGGCCTTAGAGCAGTGCCTGGAAATACTAAACGAGTCAAATTCACATAATGCCATCATTGAAGCAGAGTCTGAATTGATTATTAATGCGGCCAAGAAGATATGTAATGGAAAAGCACCTGGAAAAGTCTCAAAAAATTGGTGGCTTTTGTAGTTCTTTCAGTGCATTCATTCCCACCTACAAACCCTGAGAACGGCCAGCTTCGTTCATGTGTGAAGAAAAGCTAATATGCTAGCTAATCATCTGGCAAATGAAGGAGTTTTTGCAAGGAAAGTTACAATAGGTATGCTTGGGATTCGACACCCTCGGGGAAATTACATGAGGATTGTCAAAGACAGGTGGCCAAAGACATGGAAAACTTCCAAACTATTAGGAATGAACAAGAAGGAAGACTAGAGCAAGCAAGAGAAAGTGGAAGCGTAAGTCATCCGTAACCGTTGATCCCCCAAAAATGCTTAAAACAGAGCTTTCTACAGGGGAGAGGCACTTGGTAAACAACAGGCCTCTTAGAAGGTCGTCGACCACAGATCTTGACAGCCTTCGTCATTGAATGGCCATTGGGTGGAAAAGTAATTGAAGGTTAACTATTCAAGCGGACCCGAAGATTTTTAGATTAGCGGTTTATAATCTTCATCGGGTCTGAAAAGAAGGTAAATATCGTGCAAGTTTCTGTTCCGATATCTTGGAGGACCGTCAGATCAACAAAGGCTTAATCGTGTGGATTTCGGGTTCTAAAAGTGGTTGAAGTTTAAGTTTCAAACTGGACCTGAACATTTATAAACCAATGGTTCACAATCCTTATCGGGTCCGTGAACCGGGTAAAAGGGGCGCATGTTACCAAGGCGATAGTGTTCATGACCGTCGGATATTATGGGATCTGCATCAAAAGGACATCGGGTTTCAACATGGGAGGAGGCTAGGTCCAAAAATGGACCCGAATTTTTACACAGTGACTGTTTATTTACCCTGTCGGATCCATAAAGCTGGTAAAGGCCGAGCTTACCTTTGAAGTGAATTCTTTAATAACCGTCGGATCACTAGGGGTCTCTTCGAATGGCTATCGGGTTGGATCATGGAAGGTGGTTTAAATTGTAAGCTTTAGTTAGAGGGTTTTGGGTTTATTTCGGGTTGTGCAGTTGGTTACTCTTCATAGGGTTAGCCCTTGTTGGTCCTTACACTTGTAAAGCCATGTAACATTTGTAATATTTCTTGTGGTTAATAGAAGGCTCCACTCTTATTTGACAAAAAAAAATAAAAATGTGCTCAAGATTTCTTCTTGTTCTGCTACATCTAATGGAAAGGAAGGTAATACTGATGAAATTTTTCAAGTAATTTATGATGATTATTTAGAGTTGGAGGACAATGAATCATTTCAGTGATTATCAATTCCACACTCTTGATAGCTCTTGTATGTTTCGAAATGATGACTCTCCTTTTACTGATATCTCTATTAAAGAGTTTCATTTTGAAATTTCATTAAATCATAATGACTTTTCCATTCTTGTTTATGATTCTGACAATATTCAAGTTGCCATTCCTACTCATAGTCTTGAACCATTGTCTCACTCACAAGTGGATATCGATAATTGTTCTAATTTTATTATTATGGATAATTCTTGTGACAATAAAATCACTTTAAACGAATCCCAATTGTGTTGTAGAATTAACTGTAACTACATTGTAAATAATGATTTGATTTTGTTATTTTTGCTTCATTTATTATGGTTATTTTCATATTTGTTTTCTTCTTGAATTTTTCGATTCCTAAATATCGTATGTTTGCATATTAAACAATCCAGTGTCAAACACTTGCAAAGCACATTAGAGGAAGAAGATGAAATTGAGCTTTTAAGTATTAGTCATGAGCATCAAGAGCTTCTAATCTTCCAATTCCATCTGATGTTCATGTCTTACCAATTGTCTCTTTCTCCTCAAAGGCATTGCCAACAAGAATTAGCATTTAAGAGTGTACCTTCACAATATGACCAGCCATCTAACCCAATTAAAGATCTTCTAATGGACTCATTAAATTTTGATCTGCACTTCATTGATCCATTTGAAAGTTTCTTGGAAAATCAAATTCACAAAAATATTACTAATAGCTTTTCTTAAGTACATAAAATTAACGATTGCTCAACCTCTCTTTCATTTGACTTCTTCCACTCTCTAATGAATATTCGTCCATATTTTTATGATCACATTGAGTATTGGTTGGAAGAAATGTTTCAAAAAAGAGTGATTGTAAATAAGCTTATTTTTTTAAATATGTTAGCAATAGATGTACATATTGCGTTTAGGTTTACTTTTGTTAGCTTAATTATATTCATACTTTTGTTACTAGTGTTTGATGTGTATATTTCTGCAGAAAATAAGATGCTTGGATGGTTACATTGGAAGTACGATTTCACTTTGTTTTAATATGCTCTTTATATTAGGATTAGGAATAGGATAGCTTAAATTCGGACTCATTTTCTATTTGTATTTCTTTCAATATTGCAAATTTTCAATAAGAAATTAATAAGCCCAAATCTCGCCCTTAACTCCCTAGAAAAAAGTGGCTTAAAACATATCAATCATCTATTATCTTCAGATTATACACACTTGTGATTTTCTTGATTATCCTTCTTTGCAAAGCTTCATCACATTGTTGAAAAACATAGTTACCGGTCAAACGAGAACTGTCACCTCAAAACGGGTAATCGAGCCTAAAAATCCCAAAAAAACTTGAAAGAGCACCTTGAAATTGAAAAGTGTTGATGTCAGAATAATGTTTTTTTTTTTAAGAGTATATTTTCAATATTTTTTAAAAATAACAGTAAAAAACATTAAAATCCATTTTGTTTGGTGCAAAAAACACCTTGAAATCGAAAAGCGTTGATGCAGGAATAACGTTTTTTTTTTTTTTTTTTTTGTAGATTTTCAATATTTTTTAAAAAATAACAGTAAAAAACATTAAAAGCCATTTTGTTTGGTGCAAAAAACACTTTGAAATCGAAAAGTGTTGATGCTAGGAAAACTTTTTTCTTTTTTCTTTTTCTTTTTTATCAAGGTACATTTTCAGCATTTTTTAGTAATGACGTTAAAAACAAAATATCGTGACTCTGAAAAAAATTAAATTTCCAATGATTTTCATGCATGACATTAACGAAAAAATATCACATCTTTGAAAACCCTTAAAATTCCAACAATTTTTAAGCAAGACATTAAATTTAAAATATTACTTCTTTGAAAAACCTTAAAATTCCAACAATTTTCAAGCATGGTGCTAAGAAAAAAGATCTCTTAATTGTTTTCAACCATAACATTAAAGATAAAATATCACGACTTAGAAAAACATTAAAAATCTTGACAATTTTTCAACCATGGAATTAAAACCAAAGATTATGACTACAAAACAATCTTAAATTTTCAAAATATTTTAAGCATGACATTATGGAAAAATTTTATGACTAAAAAAACTTAAAAAATGAACACCTAAATGAAAGAGTTCTTATACCAAGAGTAATTTTTTTTAAATGCTAAATGCATAGCGATTTTGAAATCTTAGCCTAAAACAACTTGATACATTGCGAAAAAAAAATTAAAAATCAACTATCAAATTGTACATAATAGGATCGGGTTGCTAAACAAGCATCGACACATACCCTACAAAAATAATAATAATAATAATAATAATTAATATATATATATATATAGATACAAGCCCCAAGAGTTAGCTCAATCAGTGAAGACAGGGCCTCGCCGTTTGGGAGGTCACAGGGTCAATTCCTGAAAGCTCTTGGGGTCAGGTCATATTATAGGCCGAGGGGCGTTAACCCTAGATTTTCCCGTGGACGTAGTGCCACCTGCAGACCGAAGGTGTCCTTGAACACACACACACACACACACACACACACATATATAAGAAAACAAAAATTCAAATATTGAAAAAAAGAAGAAGAAGAAGAAGAGGAGTAATAAAACATGACAAAAAAATCAAATATAAAAAATATATAGTAATGACATAAAAAAACTATAAAATGTAAAAAAAAAATTAACCATACCATGTAAAATTAAAAAAAAAAAAAATAAAAGAGAGTAAAATAAAATAAAAACCAAATAAAAAAAATTACAAAAATAAAATACAACATTAAAAAAATTAAAAACTTAAAAAAAAAAATCATTGACAACCCTGAGGCCCAACTGGCCAGGGGTGGCAAGGGAAAGATTCATGACAAAAAATAAATTAAATTTCATAAAATATATAAAACAAAAATGAAACAACAAAAAAAAAATCAAAATTAACTTGTAAAAATGAAAATTTTAAATAAAAAAATAAACATATATATATATATATATATATATGAAAAAATAAATAAAAATTTAAAAAATGACCATAATGAATTAAACAAAGTCTTTCGATAGAAATCACATGAGAGAATATTTTGGCTGACGCGTTTTGAACCAACAAGTGTGGTTCATCCTCAGGACCAGATGAAGATGCAGACCAAGGCAAAGGCTTAAATAGAGAGCAATGTAGAGACATAATTTCAAGTAACGGCTATATTTGAACAATAATGTTTAAATTATAATATTAATTTATTAATATATTAAAAACAAATATTATTAAGTAATGGCTATATTAAACGGCCAGTTTTTGAAAACAAAATATTTAAATAATGATATTATTTCATTAATTTATTAATTTATTAAAAATATTAATAGGTAATAGCTATATTAAACGACTAGTTTTTGAAAATTAAATTAATTTATTAAAACCAAATATTACTAGTCCTTGAAAAATAATATTTAAATAATGATATTAGTTTATTAAAATATTAATATGTAACGACTAGTTTTTGAAAAATAATATTTAAACTGTGATATTAATATTAATTTATTAAAAACAAATATTAATAAGTAATCACTATATTAAACAACTAGTTTTTAAAATAAATAAATAAATAATCAAAGTCAAACTTTAAAGGAGAGGGGTCAAAAATAAAAAATTATAAAAATGAGTGAAGACCCTAACTGAGACAAAATAATTTGATAAATAAAATAACTAATGGAAATAAAATAAATTAAATTAAAAAAAATAAATAAAAAAAAATATACATATATATATATATATATATATATATATATATATATCCAAAGAAAATTAATCAATAAATAAAACGGGGTCAACAATAAAATACGGGGCTCAAGCCCATTAAACAAATAACAAAATTATTAAAAGGAGTTAAGAATGAATAGGATGATAAAATACATTAAAAATAAAAAACTCTAATGAAGAATAAATCGATAACAAATACTATAAAAAGGATGCCAATACCCACATAGATTTAAAAAAAACCAAAAAACAAAAACAAAAAAAACTAGGAGGACAAGACAGGAACCCAATTTCTACTAATATTCCAACCATCATCTCTATTGGAATTATTGGGCATTTTTTCAATTTCTAGGGCCTCTCTCAATTTACGATGATGAAAATGACTAACCTTAGCAACGAGTTGGGCCTCCTCAATGCAGATGTGATGCTTAGATTTATTTGCATGCTCCGCCAAAGCAGAGGAGCGGTTCTGCCATGCTTGATGTTAGCAACATGCTCACAAATCCTTTGATTAATCGAGCGACCAGTCTCACCAATGTAGGGAGTCCCACAAAAGCATGGGATAACATAAACACCTTTCATATTCTTGGGGTCCACTAGGTCTTTTACAGATCTAAGGGAGCTCCATATGGTATTTAAAGACCGAAAGGTTGAAGCCACATTATGCTTCCTTAGGATCTTTGTAATTTGTCAGTGGTCCCTTGGATAAAAGGAATATGAACACTAGAAAATCGATCCTTGGTATCTTTCTTAGCACTAGGACCTTTTCAGTTTGAGGAAAGCCTTATTACATTGGTGTCTAGTATACCCATTATTAAAGAAAACACTTAGGAGATGTGCTTTCTCTTCCTTGAGATGGTTCTCATCAGAAACTCTTAAAGCTCTAGTCGACAAGGTGTTGAGAACGCCAAGCTTTTAAGCTGGGAAATGATGAGAATTAGCATGAAGATATTGTTTTGTATGAGTTTTCTTACGATATACCTGATGAGAGAAAGAGCCATTATCATTCGTTGAGAGGAGGAAGTCAAGGAAGCGAAGACTACCATTACATTCAAATTCCATGGTGAACTTTATATAACTAGATTGATTGTTAAGATGGAGGAAAAATAGTTCCAACTTTTCTTTACCATGGGACCAGATGACAAAAGTGTCATCCAAAAACCTCTTCCACAACTTAGGCAATAGACGAGAAGAGGCTAAGGCCTTTGATTCAAAATCCTCCATGAATATATTAACTACCATAAGGGAGAGGGGAACCCATGGCGACACCACAAGTTTGCTCATAGAATTCCCCATTAAATGAAAAGAAAGTAGAAGTAAGACAAATACCAACTAAATAAGCCGTATTAGGATTTGTGACACGCTTGATGACTTCGATGGCCTCGTTGATAGGGATATTAGTGTAGAGAGAGACCACATCGAAACTCACAAGCTTGTCATCTGGATCAAGCTTGAAACTCTTTATCTCATTAATAAACGATGCAAAGTCCTTGACGAAGGATTCTGTATGGCCAACAAGGGGCTTAAGCTTCTAGGCTAAATATTTAGCAAGAAGATAAGTTGGCTCTCCTATCGTGTTGACAATAGGTCTCAGAGGAACCCCTTCCTTATGAATCTTTGGCAGACCATAGATTCTGGGGGTAAGAGGGCAACTTTCAATAAGCTTATGACTGAATGAGTTAACCGAGCTACTAGCCTTTATAGCAAGAGCCACACTTTTGGAAATCTTCTTCAGAGGATCCTTGTTGAGTTTCCTGTAGCTCCCGCTATTATGGAGGTGGTCCAACATCTTTCGACGGTAATCATCTTTATCAAGAATAACCACAGCACCACCTTTGTCGGCTTTGAGAACAATAATATTCTTATTATCGTTTAATGATTTGAGAGCATCAAACTCAGGTTTGCTGATGTTATTCTTGGGGGGCTTTGCCTTTCTAAGGACAACCGCACAGTCTTGACGAATGATATCTTTAGTGACGTCCGGTAAGTCTCTAATACCATATTCAATGTCACAGATGATATTGTCGACCGGGATATTTCTATGAGCAAGAGAAAAATTTAAACCTTTCTCCAAAATACTAAAGACAGGGGAATCAAAAGAAAAGCTAGAGAGATTGACAACCCTATTACTAGAAGAGGAAAGGAAATTAGAACAACCAATATTATCCTTAGAGTCTTATTACCAATCCTATTATTATTACAATTATCAGAATTGAAAACAGAGTCACTAACCTTATTAACATTATTATTATTATTACGCCCAGTGATATTATTATTATTATGCAAGCATAATATTATTATTATTATTTAATTGAATATTATTATTAATAGAACCACTTCCACTATTATTGAAACCAATCGAAATCAAAGAAGAATTAACAGACAACAAACCTGAGGGAATCTGACCCGATGAATACGAGATTGCTCCAGCTTCACCTTCGATGGAAGAAGGGTGAGAAACATAGTCAACCCAAGATCAGAGAGCAATATTTGATTAGAATCAATTCTTCTTCTCGAAGGACCACGAAAGCAACTAGACTCATTAGGCTGCGTGATGAATTTCTCTGAGAGCTCACTAAACTTCTTGGACTGCTTTACTTTCCATATTTCTTCCAGACGAGAAGATTTTAGAGCCGAGCATGCTTCGATCCTTGACAAAAGGGGAGTAGAGATCTTATTTCAAAGTTACAAATGGAAAAACAACAAATTACGAGAAATGAAATCCAAAACCTTTCTCACCCTGCCAATCTTCAAACGAACCAATGATATGCTAGCATTAAGAAAAATACGACAAGCACTAGAATTATTAAGAGGGTGCTTAATCTGAGCGAACGGAGGAACAAGGGAAGAGTCTCTACATTGTTTTAGAAAATCCAGATTTGTATTGGCATCCTTTTTATAGTATTTGTTGTCGATTTATTCTTCATTAGAATTTTTCCTTCATTTTTTTTTTTTATTTGTTCTTAACTCCTTTTAGTAATTTTGTTATTTGTTTAATGGGCCCAAGCCCCATATTTTATTGTCGACCACATTTTATTTATTGATCAATTTTCTTTGGATATATATATATATATATATATATATATATGTTTATATTTTTATTTATTTATTTCTACTTATTTAATTATATATTTATTTATTTTGACTTGTGTAAGAGGCATGCGAGAGGGGATGGGTGAGGGAGGAGAAGGGAGGCTTGAGGATGGGGAGACGAGGGAGGTGAGGGAAGAGGGTGAGTAGGGACTGGGGTGAGGGAGGAGAGAGAGGAGGCGTTGGGAAGGGCGTGAGCGAGTGTGGGGCGGAATTTTTTTTTAATTGTGCTTTTTTAATTTTTTTGAATTGTTTTTTTTGAATTAATTGTCTTTTTAAATGATTTTTTTATTGTTTTTATTTTTATTTTTTTAATTGTTTTTTTATATTGTTTTTATTTTTTAAATTGTGTTTTTAAAATTGTTTTTATTTTTTAATGTTTTTTTTTATTATTATGTTATTTCTTTATCTTTATAATTTTAATTTAAAAAATATATCCTTAAATTTTTAGTTTATTTTGTTTTTTTATTTTTTATTTTGTTTATCTATATATATATATATATATATATATAGAATTATTTTTAATTTAACTTCTTCTTCTTCTTTTTTTCTTTTCTTTTTTTTTTTTTTTTTTTTTTTTTAATTTAAAAAAAAAAGAATTGTAATGAGGTTTTTTTTTTTAACTTAAAAAAAATGTTTTTAGATTTTTTTTGTGGATCAATTTGTTTTTCTTTAATTTTTTTTTTTGAAAAAAAAAAAAAAATTCATTAATTTTTGTTCAAATTTTTTATTGTTACGAGTTAATTGTGGTTTTTTTTTACATTTTTTTTTTTTGTCATGATTTTTTTTTTTTTTACTAAGATGATTTATGTTTTATGTTTTTTTTGGCCATGTTTTTTTATTTTTAATTTTATTTTAATGGTTTTTATTTTTGTTATGATTTTTTATTTTTGATATATTTTTATGTTTTATTACTAACATGTTTTTATTATTTTTATTTTTGTCATGCTTTATGTTTTATGTTTTATGGTTTTTTAACATTTTTATAGGTTTTTTTTTTGTTTTTTTTAATATATTTATGTATTTGATTTTTTTTTGTCATATTATTATTATTATTATTACTAACATAAAAATCACCAACATTTCAAAAAAGTTATACACACTTAATTCATTAGAAAATTTGAAGTGTAAAAACTAAGTCCTCTAAATGAAAAGGGTTGATGTTCATCAGCGCATTTCAAAATCAAGATGAAAATCACTAACAAAAAAAAATGGTCACACCTAATACATAAAAAAATTTAGAGTGTCAAAAATAAGCCCTCTAAAAAAATGTGTTGATGCTGCATCAACACTTTTCAAAATCAGCATGAAAATCACTAACATTTTAAAAAATGTGTTGATGCTACATAAACACTTTTCAAAATCAGCATGAAAATCACTAACATCGAAAAAAAAGTTCATACTTAATACATAGGAAAATTTAAAGTGCAAAAAATATGCTAAAAAAAAGTGTATTCTGGCATCACCACTTTTCAAAATCGGGTGATTTTTTGCTACCTCAAAAAAACGGGTACCAATTCACTTTCTCGTTTGATCGGTAACTATGTTGAAATTGTTGTTTGTAAAGAAAATCATAAATTGTGAAATTCCAAATAATTGTTACAGCTAGGCACTTTAGAAAATGCTAATTTGCCAATTCACAAGCATTTCTAAGTGATGGATTTCGCTATTCTTGTCCCTTAATGTAAATATGGATGCAAATTAATAGCTCATTACTTCGCATTTAATTTCTATTTAATAAGTAGGTGATTTTGAACATATGAAAATCCATGGGAGAATGTTAAGATTTACAAGATAAACCTGCAATCAGATTCTTCTAGGTATGCGTGTACACGTCCATCCTCATTTGCCATTAGTTTTCATTTCACCTTTGTTTTCCTTTGAGTGACTTTATTTCTCATTTGTACTTTCTTTTGCGGGTCTTCATTGGCTTGTTTCAAAGACTTGATTTTGTGAGTAAATTAATTAGCCTTAGAATAAAACAAGAAACTAGCCTTTTCGAATTCACAAAATGTTTAGGGAAGTATTTATTTTATCATCATAATTTTTATTTTTATGCTCTGTAAAGATGTTTTGTTTTTTATTCCCTTTGTTGTGTAGATGTGTGATATGATGCATGACCATATTTCCCTTTTTATTGATGCAATTTAAATCAAGTCCTTGACTCCTGCCAAATCTAATTTGTCGCGGGCTTTTAGCATCTCATGTTTTAAATGGAAGATTAGAAGAAAGGCCCTGAAAGCAAAGGAAAATTGCAATGAATCTTACGGAAGTTGTAAAAATACTCTTTTCTATGGCTTTACCTTTGTTCTTTCTGGGATTTTACATGTAATGGGACTGAACTAAATCAACCCTTTTTTCCAAATTATTTGTTCTATGTATCCCTTTTTAGTTTCTCTCCTTTTATAAATCTCAGGATGACTGAGAGCCTACATGGTCATCTAGCCCGCATATTGAATACACATGGCTCGCTATTGTCAGGTTTTCATTGGGCATTCATTCCTTGATCCTGAAGCCATAGTTATTCCTTACCATCATTTCCTTTAGGAGAATATATATCGATGAGCCCCTTTACCTTCACTCCATCCTTCCACATATTTCACGTTACCCTTGGTACTATAAGCTCGTAAGTTTTTCCAAATGCTAATTCATAATACCTTCCAGACATCCAAGCTCTAGGTTCCCCTTTTTCCATTCTATGCACCCTGTGCCTCTCATGCCTAAAGCCTTTTCTAATTGTATCTGGGGTCTCCCTTCCAGGCTATTACATTCACTCTCTCTTCTACCACCTACAAGCCCAAAAGCCTGGCTAATTAATAAAATTGCATTTCAATTCTCTTCAAGGCACTTCAATTCCATAAGCTAGGATGGGTCCTGCCTTGCATTAGTGATATGTTTTCTTTTTTTGAGCCCAAAAATATTTATAATTCACCTCTGTGAACAAGTCAGGCATAACTTCCTCTAGGCTATTGCAGCTGGAACACTCTAATAAGCTTGATATGCCTCCTGGGCTCTAACCTTTGGGATAGCATAACACGTGACTCATTAATGTTTTTTTTCCTCCATTTAATACTGGATTCCCATCCCTTTTTCCTTTTCATGCCATCCTGGATCTCATCATCTTGGTCATATTTTTGGTGTCCACCCTTTATCTTTTTGGGGAACTTCTAAGTAGCCAGTATGATAATGCGGCAGATTTATAAGCAAATATGGAATACGCAAAGGTAATGCATCATGGTCATTTTCCAATTCTCTTGTGGTTTTCCTTTTTTTGATATACCACTCCACTTCAATGATCATGCAATAATCCTAGCCCCCTTCATATAAATACTCATAAACCATTATTGCATTGGTTCAAACTTTGGGATTGATTCCATGGGATCTTATAAATACTTTAGGGTTGATATAAAATCAGAGGAAGCAAAAATGACAAGAGGAATAATTGTTGCTGCAATTCATAATGAAGCACAGTTTCATTTTTGTTTCTGATGATTTGTTTATTTTTAACTCCTTGAACATGAGTCATCATTCTTCTAGCTTGATTCAATAAGTGATGATTTTTGGGAAAATAAAAGCTTCATAGAATGCAACTTCTTAATACTTCTTATCTTAATTAAAAGAAGAAGTTACTTTTTGGAGAAATTTGGCATCTTTCAGGTAAACCTTAGCGAAATTCTTCAAGGTAAATCTCATATGCCCATTGTCATCTATTTTCATTTTTTTTACATTTTTTTGTTTCAAAATTGTTTTAGTGTTTGCTAATCTAAAGCTTTGTTTTTGCAGGTCTTCCAGAATTACTTTCAAAACATTACACCCTTGGTTGTTCATATTTGGAATTCACTTTCTTCATTTTGGTTGCTTTCGAGCTTTTGAAAAATAGCTATGATGTGATCAAATTGCAAATAAACTAAATCAAGGAGTCTCTAAACCTCTAGTTTATTTCATAAGCCTTATTTTTATTAAAAAATCATTACGATGTTTCCATGCAAGCTAAATTTTGAAACAAGAAAAATTTGCAAGGGAGAGACACCTTATTTGACTTTATTTTCTCTCATAACGGTATCTAGAGTTAGAATTTTTTGTTTGAATAAAATTCTAATCAATTTCAACTTTGCAAGACAACTTAAAAAGATCTCAACTTAAGAAAAAATTGCATTTTGTCCCTCATACTTGTTCTTTGGTTGAGATATTCTTCATAAATCATCTTGTTAAAGTTTAGTTCGATTTTGGCTTTTAGTTTGCATCTCCTTTCTTCTTTTTGGTAATTTTTGGAGTGTTGATTTCACTTTCGGTTTGGATCGGATTTGATGATATTACCAAGATTTATATGGAATACTTTTTCGTACCCAACATTGGTCATCATGCATGGGAATTTTTACTCTGTCAATTTCATGGGTTTTCATTTAACTTAAAGGGACATCTTTATTGAATTATAAGTCCTCTTACCTTAATTATTCTCCCATGGGGGAACATTTATCTTTTCCAAGTGATATAGTTCATCTTTCCAATGAAATAATTGACTTGAGTCTAACTCAATGAATCTTATGTATTCCCCCCACCTCACATAAAAAGCATCTAGACTGATAATTGTAGGGAAAGATAAGGGAGTAAAACTTTTATGAGTAATATATCCATTTTCTTTAAGATCTCTTATACCACCCTGTCCTCTTCACCTAATTGCAAAAATCAATTCTCTAAATAAAGTCTATCAAAAGGGTGGTAAAAGAGGGTTGAAAGCACATGTGTGGGAAGCACAAGTAAACTTATTGGGGTACTAAACAGGCTCGCTAGCAACGAGGCTATGCTTGTGTGGTACTAAGACATCTTCGTCGGGGCTATGGATGTTGAATGGAAATGAAGCGACATCGAGTAAAAGAGGTCATTTATATTAATGGTTGTATACTTTCTTTAAAAATTCCTATCTATACCTCTATTGTCACTCAGAGGTAAATTTAAAATTTAAAATTTCATTAAAAACTTGGATTCATGGTTTTAGACTCGGTTTGTTTCAAGTACTTATCTTTTCAAAACTCATATTGGTCGATCAATTAATATGGGACCTGTTGTAACATATTTGGTTTTGATAAGTTAGTTTTTGTTTATAAAAGAGGGTATAAAAAATAGAATAAAAATGAAAATGCAGTAAAAAAAATGATGAAATGAAACCCAGTCAAAAGAAAAAAATTGTATTAAGTGAGAAAATTTAAATGCCACTAGAAAAGAGTAAAATTACATTGCAAATAAACAAGGGTTTTGTGTGCAGCTTGTTTAAAATGCCATGGCCTGATGTTTTAATTTGAATCATATGGTTTAACCATGATCAAATCATTTAAATTTATTTTTCTATATTAGTGAATAAGTTCACCAAATTGTTTAATCTTGGTAGAACATGATTATATAGGATATAATAGAACAAAATTTGCCTTGATATGCTCAAAACTTGGCCAAATGATGTATTTGACTAGGGTTAGAATAGGATTACGGAAAATAAATGGTTGCTAGATCAAATGCGCCAATTCATAGATAATTTTTCTTTAATTAGGGTTAATTACCTTTTATAGGTGATTAATATTGTATAAACAAAGCTTTATAAAGTTTATATTAAAGTCATAAAATGACAAAAGAATTTTGTCGTGAAGTGTTATCAAGTGGATACTTTTCGACGGTGATCCTCTTCCCCGCCCAGATCAATGGCGGGGAAACCATTTCGCACCCACTTCTACTATTTCATGTTAACGACAAAGGGGGGGGTCCGAAAAATGGTTTCTTTTTTGGCAAGCCCATTTCAATGTGTCATCTCCTCATCACTTCACACCCCCCCATGTAATACCATTTACCACTACCCCCCCATGTAATACCATTTACCACTACCCCCCCTCCAAAATCCTCTCATCCTATCTCATTTATACATCACTCCACCAATGGCTATCACCATTTCCCATGCCTTCCTCCCACTAATCGTTTTCCTCCATGTATCCCTACCCCTTCTCCTATCTGTTACACTAACACTTGTTCCTCCATCCCTGCTCCTCATACTCGTTCCTCCTACATGTTACCCGCCTCTCATTGTCCATTAATGCACACCAATCTCGTAGGGTAACAGTTTGATCTTAACGTTAATCGCTACGTTATTATAAATAAACCCTCCATTTCTTTCATGCAAATCCCTTGTTTTCATTTCCACTATTTGAATTGTAGGTTTTTAAGCTTGGATTTGGTTAAATTATGTCACATATTGCGCCTATATTTCAAGCTAACAGTGCACTCAACAGTTTTTTACATGGACTGCTCTCTGTTCAGGTCTATTTCATCAGCATCCTATTACTCTTCTTCCTTATCTATTAGAACATGGAACCAAAAATAAAGGACCAACCCTCTCGTAGAAAAACCCCAACTCAGGAAAATCCAAAAGCCATTGATACCCTAGATCTTGACCACATCCCCTTAACCGACCATTTTTTTAAGTTTGTGGACACAGAGTGTGAATTCGATATTTTCGAATTGCACCATTGGTTAAAATAGACCTATCAGGACTCAGAGGATGAAATTAACCTAAGGGAATCATTATTTCCCATGTTCATGTTTCCTCAAACTCATCCCTTGCAGAGAATTGTGGTAGCTCGGAATGGAGACATTATGATATCTATCACACCTGAAACCATAAACCAAATGCTTCTGATTCCAGAGAATGATTCCCTTAGCCATTTTTCTCTTGTTTTCCTCATGGATCTATATCATAAGCTTACATTCCCCCAAAGAGCTCAAATTTTTGAGATCTTTCTTCTAGAAGATGTTGAGCTTCCCAAAAACAACCCTCCATATCCAGCCTTAATGTTCCCAGAAAGATCTAAACACATTATCTCTCTAGTTTCTTTCATGTTAGGTTACCAGACAGACCAATGGATAGATGGACCTATTATGGGTTATCTATCCATCTTCTCCAAAGAACACAAGCGAGAATTCATGTATAGCTACAGTCAATTTTTGGCTGAAAATATGCATGAACAATTAATGAAAATCACTAATGAGGGTGTATTCAAGTATTCTTATGTGCTAGTTCATATGTTCCTTTTTCAACAAGGAGACATGCTACCAATAACCTGACACAAGCAGGATGATCAGCAAATATAGCAATCAGTTACACAATGGACCTCATTGGTCAGGAGAAACTCAACTGAGTTTAAATTTTCAGAATTCATTGACTGTTTCATTTATCCAGATGCACAGATTCTTAGTATTCAGAGTGAACCAAGAATCAGCCCAAAGATAAAAAAGAATCTTCCACCTAAGTGACCAAGCTAAAACTGGAGACTAGTATCTTTACCAGAAATGTAGAAATTTTGAATAATTAATCACTTATTCACAGAGATTATCCTGATTATACACTATTATGGAATACATGCACAATACATAATCTCCTCTACGTTGATCATCAATTTAGCAGCATAAAAAACAATGAAACATCAATCGCATGCACGCATTAACACAGTATGTAACTCGGGGAAAGCATACAACTAAAAACCCCACACTATCTGTATATTATAATGATTGAGAACATGTAACAATACATAGTACAATACTCTTCACAAGTACTCAGTACTATCTCCACCTGTTACACACAAAACTAGCTCAGATCCGAACAAGTCACAGGTTCAAATCTCCACCGTTGCTTTGCCTGCCTCCACTGCACAATCCCAAGTGAAAATCACGTGAGAACAGGCTACAATTACTTTGGTATTGGCCCACACTACGCAGTCCTCATTGGCATAACTCAATCACATTGATTGTGCAAGATCTCATGCACAACTATAGTCCAACTGATAGCAATCTCAACCTCTAACACCTGTCTCCACTGAACTGTCCATGCACTGAGTTAACTGATGTATTCTTCAGTTGCTTTATGATTTAATAATTTGTGAATTAATTAATAATTAATTCACATCACTCATCACTAGTGTATTCTGCAGTTAGACTAAATACAACTAGTTTAACCAAGTCAAACTGAACACAACTCCATCAACTCCTCAATCAACTCCACTAAACTCAACCACATGAGTTCTAATTGAAGTCCACCATGCAATAGCTCAACTAACCCATAAGAAAATTGTATTTCCTTCTAACAGTTGCATGTGCCACATCCGTAGCTCGAACTGAAGTGCTCCAAGAGGATAAGATAATGTTTATAGTCCAAATATTATTATGAGCTAATAATATTCGACTGTTCTATTTTTAGCCTGGCAGTCTAAAAATAGAAACCGCCCATATGTCTAAATGTAGAAGTCCATTTATTTTTACCAACATGACCAATCATCCACAGATAGCATCCTGCAACTCATAGACCATGATCCATATGTCTAAAAATAGACATAGTCTAAAAATAGACTTTGCGCCAAAAATAGCCTGCGGGCAAACTTAGTGAAGGCGACTCCTTTCCACTAAGCTCCATCATCTTGTTGCATTTTCAACAAGAATTACATATAGATTAGGGTATATGGTTGTGAGTTAGCTCCATACAAATTGCCTAAATATGTTCCAATGAGAATTTTCTCTCTAGAATATATAAGGCAAATGATCAACATGGACGAGCTACATTTTGTTTCAGGGAAAATAAAATCTCAGTTCAAGATCAAGTCCCAAGTGGGACCCTTTATTTGTAATACCAAAGCAGCCGGAATTGCAGCAGATTCAATTCTCAAGCAGATGGGATTTCAACCAAGTTTTACTTGGCCTTATGACACATTCAACATATTCTCTAATTTAAGGGTGGAACTTAAAACCATGCCTTATAATCACACTCCAAGACCAGAGATTGAGAAATATAAGAATCAAGAATAGATGGAGGAGAACGCACTTCAGGAAGCATAAGAGAAAACTCTACCTCCTTCTACCCTCCAGAGTCCCACTTCTCAAAGTAAGCAGGAAAAGAGGCCGAGAGAAGAATCAACATCTTCAGCAAAGGGTGCAAAGGAGTTTGTCATTTATCAGAAGAAACAGAAGGATGACTCTAAAGTTACCATTGTTCAGTGTCAGAAAGAGCCCATAGTTATTAATCTGGATGATTCACATGTTTCTACAAGATCAAAAGAAATTTTCCTTAACACTCCATCTTCCTCTTCAGTTTCACAGAATTGATTGAAAATTACATAGTCAGCAGGAGCAGGTGAACAAGAGGAACCAAACATTTTCACTAATTTTCTTGAAATTAAGCAAAAGAATGAATCTTTGAAGGCCAATGTCTATGCTCAATTTTGGAAGCAGACATCTACTTCACAACATAGATTGTTGACAACATTTGACAGTGAAAAGGGAAGGATGAAAATGGCATTCTTACAGGCTCAAGTGCCTTTTCCAAAGGCTTCTTTATACTATAAGAAAACCATATTTTATTTTGATGTGAATCAAATACTTCCTATTGACCAAATGGACATGAATAGATAGTCTGGGGAGATGCTTTTCTCTACCATGACTAAAATTTCCATGGCACTGTCAAAGTGGAGAACAAGTTTTTCAAATGTGAACCCACAGTTGAAGATTGAGAAGATATTCTCCTTGGTAAAGGATAACATGGTTAAATCATTAGAATATTTAGTGATCAAGATTGGATATGATCCTACTAATGTTAAATTTGCAGAGGACATCATTAAGAAGAAGAATGCATACATCATAGCACTAAGGAAGAAGCTCAAATTACCTTCTACAGAGGATCCTCAAACCAAGGAGATTGAAGAAACTGAGCAACATAAAGAAGAAATGCTCAAACTAATCATTGAGAAGAATATATAAATAAAGAAGATGGAGGAACAGATAGAAACTTTTCTCAAGGAAAAGGAACAGTCTACACAAGTGTCCATAGCTCCAATCATAGCTATACCAATCACAGTGGTAGGGACAGCAGGGGAATCGACATCAGCAACAACAGAGTCTACATCAACTATAGGTGATCTAAATAAAGTTATATAGGAGTTGTCTCTCCAGAGACAGGAAAATGAAAAGCTTCAGAAGAAATTCAAAAATCTGGAGACACAAAAGATAAAGAATGATACTCTTTATGTTGAAGAGATGTAGAATACCCACAAACTAACCAAGAAGATTCAAGAGTTGTAAGATGAGTCATTAATGGCTCAGACCTTGGCCCAAGCCAAGGAAAACATTTGGGCAGATATAAGTCAAGCTATAACTGAATTTTGGCCCTCTATACAAATTATTTTTGAACAGGAAGAGCTTATTACTAGATGCCAAACAACTATTGAAGAGGTTAGAGAAGCCCTTAAAGATAAACCAAGTGAGGCCACAGATATGATTAAGGTGCTCAATTCAAAAACCAGAGCTAAATTAGAAGAAATTCAGATTGCAGACAGGACAAAAACCATTCTTGAGATTAAGAAAGTTTTGCAGAAGAAAAATCTCATGACTCAGTTGGAGACAAAGTGCCAGACTTTGAAAACTGTTGTCCAGAGGTTTCATTTTAAGTTCAAATTGCTCAACCAAAGAGGATTTCCAGGACTAGTAGCACCAAATGACAGATTGATCAGTTTGGAGGAGTATTGCCAAAAGCTTTACACAATTGCAACTGATAAAGCTAAATTTGCAGGTATCAAAGGTCATCTTACAGGGAAGGCTTTCTTAGAAGCTTTGAATTTTGATTTAATGATCAAACATGAAATTAAACATATCTTTGTCAATAAGCCTACTTTTGAAAAGTATACCGAGGTGGATGAAGTCTACAGGAAATTAATTAATATTTCTATACCAAGTGAAGATAGATGGGATCACTTGTGTGAAATCATTGAGTAACTTTCATCACCAACTGACAGACAGCGAGGCAACACATTTTGGGGGCCAGATCATCAACAACTTCCTTGAAGATAGTGCCAGTAGCTTAGCAGTTTTTGGATTCCTATATTTTTGTACTATTTTTATATTTTGTTAAAGGATCTTTCTAGAAAATCAATATTTTGTATAAATAACTCTTCCTTCGAGTTATTATGGGTTGAACCCTTGGATGAGCTTTTCAAAGCAGAATTGTAATCAAACTAGAGATTTTCTTCGAATTAATGAAAGGATTCTGGATTTGCCTCAAATAGTTTGTCTCCTTGTGAGTTTTTCTCATGTTTTCATTTCATTATGTTATTCTTAATGTATTTAAACTTTAATGGAGAACCTTGGGTAAGATTAAACTGAAAGTTAGCTTATCTTAAATCCCCGTTGAAGTTATAATAAATAATTAGAGATTAGTTTATAGAATTGTTTGATATTATAAACACCTTTATATCTATAAATTGTCACACTCATCTTCATA
Source organism: Pinus tabuliformis (assembly GCA_031772625.1). Taxonomy (NCBI): domain Eukaryota; kingdom Viridiplantae; phylum Streptophyta; class Pinopsida; order Pinales; family Pinaceae; genus Pinus; species Pinus tabuliformis. The sequence continues at coordinate 568,266,953 of CM062805.1, read as the reverse complement.
AAATTAAATACATTTTGTTGAGCAGTTAAACATTGTTCACCTGCACTATATATTATAATTAACTAAATACTCAGTTTGAATATTTAGTAAGATATAACCCTTTCAACTATGTTATTCATTCAACAAAAAATCAATTAACAGTTCAGAGACAAACATTAAATTCAAAATTATTAAGGATTAAGCACTTGTCTTTAATTGTTCATAACATTGGTCATCCAAAAAACCTTAAAACAACAAAACTTTTTAGATGCTCTGGCATGATTAATTAACTTAGAATTATCTCATAGGACAACATCAGATTGGCAACTTCACTGGATAACGAAATCTGAAGTATTTTTCCCTGGGACAACAATAAAACTTTTCCTTTAAGGTGATTAAGGGAATAGTGGGTTAAAATATTTCACCTGATGACTTCACAAACCCAAATTGGCTCCTTCAAGATAGACCAGGTCTCATTTTGACTATGAAATTATCTCTCCATTATCTGATTCGGAGAGACTGGTAAGAGAAGCATCTTTAATAAGGAGACTTGAGGCTTATACCTCTTCTTATTTGCCTTTACAACCTAAAGATATTTTAGCTTTTGGTCCCTTTAGGTCTGTTCCATCTCCATTAGATTTGGTTGATTTAACACCTAGGGTTTTAGAACTACTATACAAAGGATTTAATCTACATTCAACTCTTTTAGTCCATTCTTTGGAATCATATAAAATCCCAGAAATATTTTCAAATTCACCCAAGTCTCAAGAAGAATTGGATGTACATTTACCGAAGTTAAAACCTATTGATTTTATCTCCCCCGCTCGTTATACATTTCCATGTAGTTTTGCCCAACATGAGGAAATTTTTTTTGTATATTCAAATCCTTTGTTTGAAAATAAAGAAGTTGAAACAGAGGTTCAGGAGTTAGTTATCAAAACACCTTTGAAAACTTTTAGAGATCCTCCACCTTCTTTTCCTCCTCATACTTTTACACCTCCATCTTCACCTACAACTTCATTATCCTATACCTCATCATCTACCACATCTTCTACTGATTCATCTACATCTTCAACTATGGTTGCTTTTCAACCTATTATTCAAGTTAGGTATGATGCTTTACAACTTCCTAATGTACTCAATAATTTTCCTGATGGGTATTTAAAACACCTACCAAGGTTTAATGGAGAAACTGGTTTGTCTGCTGAAGATCATTTAGTTGCCTTCTTGGATTTTGTTGATAACATGAACATAGAACATGAAGATGTATATATGAGATTGTTTGTTCAATCACTAGAAGGGAATGTTAGGATTTGGTTTAGACAATTGAGAGCTAATTCAATTCGTTCTTGGAATGAATTAACTACCATATTTAAGAATCAGTGGGGGGTTAAGAAGGATCTTGTTTACTATCTCACGGAATTTGAAGAATTGAAAAGAAACCATGGTGAGCCAGTGGCAGATTTCATAAAAAGATTCAATAAACTTTATCATAAGATGCCACCTGAATGTAAACCACCAGTAGCAACACCCAAAGTTATATTTTATAAGGCATTTGAAGATGATTTTGCAAGTATGCTTAGGGAAAGGACATCTCATACCCTAGAATACATGCAAACAAATGTTATAGAAGTTGAAGCCAATAGGTCAGCATATGCTAAACTTAAAGCTAAGGCAGAAAAAGCTAAAAGGAAAACAAAAGCTAAGGAAGAAGATTCTTCCTAAAAAACTAAAAATGAAGATCAAAAGATAGATGAAATCACTTCATTACTTAGAAACCTTTCAAATAGAATTTCAAAAATAGAAACTCAACCTAGAATAATTTAACAAATTGCTGCTAGACCTCAAACTCAATTCAGAAGAGCTCCTCAAACCCAAATCTTACAAAGACCAAATACGGATCAACAAATTCAACCTCCATTGATGATTGATGATCAACAACTTGAAGACACTAGCCCTTTGATTACTGAGGATATAAATAATCTTGATCATTCATCTGTACAAAATGTTATTGTCTTTGTTCCTTTAAATCAGTCTTCTCAACAAGATCAAGAAGACTCACAAGTTTCAAAGTATTAGGCCTTTTATGATTTTTTAATTGCAAAAATGAATAGGAGATATGACCTAAGACCTAGGTCAGGGCCTGGTGTACCTCCCAAAAATTCCATTGTAAATGAACCACAAATCAAAACTATTGAATCTCAAACAACAACAATTCAACCATTGAATCAATCAAGTGAAGTAACTTCAATTGATAAAACTTCTTTAATCACTTTCAATGTTGAAAAGGAATTAGAAAGAGTCAAAATACCCATTCCTTTATCTAAACTTTCAAAGAATCCAGGATACAAAAACCAAGTTTCTAAATGGATCCATTCATCTAGTGTTGATGTTGAAGGAGATGTAATAAGTTTACAAGATGAAAAACCTTCAGTAGTCTTTGGTCCCAGCTCAGATATGATTGATGAAAATGTACCACCTTTCTATGTGACTCTAAAGGTTCATGATTTCTTGTTATATAATTGCATGTTAGATTCTAGAGCCTCCCATAATCTGATGCCAAAGGTTATCATGGACCAGCTTCAATTAGAGGTTACCAGAACTTATCATGATCTTTACACTTTTGACTCCAAGAAAGTACCTTGTCTTGGACTTATAAAAGATCTAGTGGTCACTTTAGCTCAAATCCTTGTTAAGAGTGTGGTTTTAGACATTGTAGTCACTGATATCCCTCCTAAATTTGGCATGTTATTATCAAGATCCTGTTGTGCCAAATTAGGAGGAAGTCTTCAAATGGACATGTCTTATGCTACTATTCCTGTATATGGGGGTGAACATCTCAGATTATACAGAGAAGTAAGATTCATGAATATTGTTTGTAAATATGATCAAGCAAGGAATCATCCCATTTATGTAGTGGATCAAGACTTTGGATGTTTTGAATTATCATCAAATAATTCACAAAACACTCAGCTTAGTATTGAAAACATTGTAGACAAGCCAAAAACCATCAAGACTGATATTTGGAGATTATACTTTGATGGTTCTTTCTCAAAGGAAGGAGTTGGAGCTAGAATTGTATTAATTTCACCAGAAAAAGAGAATATTACTCAATCCTATAAACTTGAATTTGATGTGACAAATAATGTTGCAGAGTATGAAGCCTTCCTACTAGGATTGGAATTAGCCAAAAGTCTTAAAGTGCAGAATCTAAGTGTATTCAGTGACTCAGAACTCATTGTCAAACAAGTAAGGAATCTTTATCAAACCAAGCATCCTAGACTTAGATCTTATAGGAATGAAGTGTGGGATTCAGTGGATAATTTCTTTCAAGCATTTAACATCATTGCTATTCCTAGGGATGAAAATATTCATGCAGATTCTTTAGTTGTTTCAGCTAGTTCTTTTAAAATTCCTAATCAAATGCTTGTCCAATATCAAATTCAAGTTAAGTATAGACCATCAATTCCTGACAATCTTAAATATTGGCAAATATTTGATGATGATGAGCAGTTAAAATCCTTTTTGCAAGTAATTGATGAATTTTCAGCTTTGCAAATTGAAGAAGAACAACTGGATAACAATGAGTCGAATAAGGAAAGTCAAACTTCTCAATTTGACTCAAAAATTGGTGATCACAATATTATTCAGTTATCCAATAATTTCATTCCTAAGGGTTTCGTCCCTCTTGAAAAGTTGTTTGACCAAAATGATGTCCCTAAAAATCCATTATCAAATTCACCAAAAGAATATATTCAAGAATGTAATATTGGAACTTTAGAAGAAATCGAAAATATTAAAATCTCTGCATCTTTGCCAGTGGAAGTCAAAGATAAATATTTAGCTCTCCTTAAATATTATAAAGATGTTTTTTCTTGGCCTTATAGTGATTTGAAGGCATATGATACATGTCTCATTGAGCATAAAATCCCTTTAAAACCAGAAGTTAAACCTTTTAAGCAAAAGTGAAGGAGAATTAATCTTGTCCTTCTTCCTACCATTGAAAAAAAAAATTAAAAAGTTACTTGATGCCAAGATTATAGTTCCATTGAGATATTTTGATTGGGTAGTGTTGTGCTATACAACAACCCCCCTCCCCCACCCCCCCATTTTAAATTTTTCTTAATCTTATTCTAAGATGCTAAATAGGAAATAGGGTCCCTTTAGTTTGTGAAAAGCAATAAAACCTTTACATAGAAATAAATTTCTTTGTTTCTTGCTTTTTAAATAAAAAAGTGCTTCAAAAAACCCTCTAAAAAATCAAACATCACAAATTGCATTCGCTTAAAGCTAAGGAACATTCAATCAAATATTCATGTTTCAATGCGAAGTTACCGCAAAAATCTCAATCGTTGAGCTTCTTAAAACAATCCATTGACAAACATGCAATGCGATAAAACTATCGCATATCACATATCGTCGATTCCAATAAATAAGTTTTAACGGTTCGTTGAAACTCTACGATGCGATATGATTCTCGCATTTCGCATATCGTTGAAAACCAAGCTAGCCCCGAAAACGTGCAATGCGATATACATTGATCACATATCACAATCCCAGAGGAAACAAGTGATACTTACCTTGCGGACGCGCGATGCAATGTTAAAATATAATAAAGTGGTTCAATAATAATAAAGGGAAAACATGATTCGAGTGAGAAACATGAGGAACTTGCCAACTCTATATGTCAGGTCATCACTTATCGCAATCGCGGAAATTCAAAAGACTCTTAGAACATGGCACTTATAATTCCCGAGCTACGATATGCGATTGCTCTTTAAATATTAAAATAATATATTGAAATCGCTCATCGCAAAACCGGAAAGTTTATGGCACACATTATAATAAGACCTTTGGAAATCTATGATGTGATCTATTCATTGAGCATTAAAGTGTCATGTCATTGGTTATGGTAAAACATTAAAAAACAGTTATGATTGCGGTCCTTCAAGATTTCATCCTTCGTGTTAATATCAAGTTATAATACGGAATCTTTCGCATCAAATGCTCCTGTTCTACTTTTCGTCTGTACTTCTTTCATCACTATCTTTACAAGAATTTAGCTACTCTGAAAGTTTAAGCCTATTATTGTCCTCTGTTTCGTTTTCACAGTTTAAATCTGGAAGTATGAAGCTAGCTAAAATGTCAAAGAAAGATCGAAAGACGAAAGTTCCCCCTGCAGTGGCGGAAGGACCGAAAAAAATTGTGTTGATCTCGGATACGACATGTCAAGATTGTGAGAAAATTTCATGGGAAGGCATATATGATATGTTAGAAATGGAAAATCCAAAGGTAAGTGAAGGACATGCAATAGTTGATGGACCTGCAGAGTCAGAAAACACACTTGGTGATTTAGCCGACTCTTTTCTTCATCGAATAGCGGTCTGCCCAAAGATTTTGCCATATAATGACATGGTAAAATGGGTAATTGAAAGCATCAATATAACGGACAGGACGCTCTTCACAGCTGATGGAAGAATGTTTGGATCCTTCAAGCCTGAATACTTGAAGAAAATGTATCATTTACCAGAGCCTCAGAATTACTACAATAAACCATTCCTTGAAGCTTTCTCGAAGGAAAATCAAATAGAATCGGACCTCATCAAACAATGGAGGAACTTCCCTAACAAACACAAGCATGAATCATTCGGTATGTATTCTATGGACTCCATGGGGTATCCATATTGTTATGTTGCCGCAATGATGTGTATACTATTTGGAAGCTCTAATTCTGCTAAGTTTTCCATTGAAATGGTTCCATTAATAGAAGCAGCATTGAACTCTCTTGTGATGGATTGGGCTGATATCCTATCAAATAAATTGGCCATCCAAATACTTGATTATAGGAAAAATAGGTTTGTTACCACTCGAGTTGTTCCCCCATTTTATATGAGTGCCTATATAGTCGATACCATTTGTTTCAATTCTGATTTTCCCATCATGGGATGGAAATGGACTATACAGGACCCAACCCCTATCCATGTTTACCATAAATACTTGTGGAAGACCCAATATAAGAAAAATTTCTATAAAAAAATTCATGGCTTCATCCCACCCATTCATCTGGCCATTTTTAATAGACCAGCTCCTCGACTGTCTAAGGAGGCTAGTATTGATTTAACTTCAATTGGCAGTTGGTTTGGGGAAGAACTATTCACATACATTAGGGTTTTTGGTAGCATTACCGAACCACATGTCCTTCCTCTATATGTCCCAGATAAACTATTGGCTAGGGAAATAGCCTGTCAGATAATTTAAAAAGGACTTACGAAAAATCTCAAAGAAGCCAAGAAACTGTTATGGCATGCCTTTCTTGTTCGTTGCGGAATCTATTCATTGCATGACTATAAACACGCCCAAATTGAAGCCAAGAAAATAAGGGGTTTGAACCTAGCTGTTATTCCCAAAAGACAGTATGACCTTAATAAAGTTGCTTATAATTTTACTACTCAGGTAAAGGTTAAACAATTTGTCCATTAGAAAGATGAATTCGATGACTTATTTAGATCAGCAGAGACATTCACACAAGTGAGCCACCTGGCAAAAATCAAAATGGAACCAGAAAAATGGACCAATTCATCCAATACAGGACGCAATGGCTTCAGACAATACCACTGGACCTCTTGAATATTGCACCGGTCATCCAGAAAATAGAGCAAAGCATGGAACAGGATATAGAGAAAACTTCTGGTGCAGCCAAGACAGGCAACAAGGCAAGTGAACAGTTGGACATAGATGTTCACATTGATCCGATATTGATCAAATAATGGGAATAGTTTGATCAACAAATCAAAGGTCAAAGTAATACCCAAAATGTTATCACACCAAGATCCCCCTTAAGACAACAGCCCATGATTCATGATCCTGTGATGGAAAAACCATACAGCAAGGACTCAGCTCTAAAAGAAATCAAGATAATCCCTGAGTATCCTTCATCAGAGATTACACTAAGAATTGAGGAAATTCCACCTTTGGAGGTGTTTTATAGCCCTAAACACATAATTATAGTCAAAAGGCAATGGAAAAAGAGAAAGATAGACCAAGCATCTGCAACAGTTCCTCAAAATGAATCCATGAATTTCATTTGGAGAGACTCAGAAGTTAATCCCTCTGAGGACTTGACCAAATTATCTCAGTTTGCAGGATCATATACAGTTTCCACGATTGATAAAGCAACCAAAGTTAATCAATTGATCAAGGAAAAAGATCAAAAGATTAAACAACTTGAAGAACAGTTAAGGGTGGAAAAACAGAGGATTGATCAGCAGGCTATTGAAAGACAACAACAACTATCTCAAGAGTTCGAACAGCTAAAACTGGCACATCATGAAGAGATCAAATCTAAGGACGAGAAAATAAAGAAGCAACAAATATCAATGGAGCAACTCAAATATAATCCCAAAGTTTAAGAGTTTATAAAGGAAGCCTTAGAAATAAATAATTTCTTATCTCAACAGCTAACCCAACCCTGCCAAAAGATGTCTCTCATTCATCCACTATGTATCAAAACCAACGCATTGATAGATCAAGCGGTCAATTCCAGGTTGGAATTCGAAGATGCAGATGACAAAATTACAGGTTACATCTCTTGGCAAAACACAGAGAAGGGAAGGGATACTAAATTGCCAGTAATTGAAGAATCTCATAAGGAGATGTTATTTTCAGAATGGGAGACACAGCTAATCAAAGCAGAAATAGAAACTTCAAAGGCTAGGGAAGTGAGTAATAATATCATTGAGTTGATAAACGATAACTTACACAGCACCGATTTAATTTTTTAGTGTTCCCCAGAAAATCTTCCAAAAGCAAAACTGTTGGAAAAACAATGGAAGCAAGATTTGAATACCAGAGAGGAGCAACTCAAAAAATTAAAAAGCCTCAATTGGGATACACATTGGTTCTATTTAGTCAAACCACATAGCCAACAAATGACAATCAAATGTCTTGCTGATGCAGTAGATCGCATGATGCTAGAACTCTCGGATGCAGTATACGAGGTCAGTTGCATGCCAGGATGAGTCATCCGCCAGAGATCCAAACTATGCTCGAGATTTTTTAGTTAAAGCCGTAGGAGGAATGATAGATGCAATGCATCTTTTCAAGAGCTCTCACAATTCTATTTTTAATGTGAAATACCATATTTTGGGAAAGGTTGTTCCAACCACTTTAAGCACTTTTTATGAACATTTTGTTTTTATTTTCATTATAAAGACCCTTTCATGTCATTTTAGAAAGGGTCCTGAAATTGTATTAAATTAGATTTAAGAAGATAGCATTTCTGCACTTCTTAATTTACTTTTATAGAAGACAAGGATCAAGGTTCAAACTTGTTGTAAAGGGGATTTCAAGAGGACGTGCACTTCTGTATCTTTTTAAAGTTTTCAGAATAGGAAGAGCAAACCAGACTGTTACTTCCGTAAGATTATTCAAATACATATGGTAATTTTATCAATGTTTTTTTGTTTCATGTTATGCAATTAAACAATCTTTTGATTCGATATTGTTGTTATATGTGAATGTTCATACAATTCTGCATTATATCACTTTTGAGTAAGTTGGAATTGATATTCTTAAACACATATGCTGACAATTGATGTTATTATGATATGTGATATGTTTTATATCACTTTGTTTAAAGTGATCATCATTCATGCTTAACTTTCTGTAGCCAAGTGATTGATCTTTATTAGCATTTGATTACCATAAATCATTATAAATCGCATTGATATTGGATTACCCGGGTTATATATAGATCTATTTGTATATTTTCATAAGTTTACAACTCAAACCATCTATCATCTTGTTATATATTTTAGACACCCATTCATCAAATCACACTTTATTGGGAAACTGGTCCCATACTATCCAGTCGGAGCCACCATACCAAACGGAAAAGGAGTTGCTTTAAGGTCCAGACTGGGTGGTTATCCCCCAATGTTGGTGCAATGATTTTAAAGGCATCAATATTTTTGGCGCTAGAAGGAGGGCCTGACTATGAATGGCGAGTAAATCTAAATCTACAGGTCATTCTAAGAGTAAAACTCCCTCACCATCACCTCCAACTTCTCATTCACATTCCAAATCTCCTATTCCCAAATGAAAAGTTGAAAAAAAAATACAGAACCCACTGCTGAAATCCTAAACAAGCCAAACAGTTCTTCTTCTGAACCCCCTAAAGTACAATCTTTGATTCACAAATTGCAAGGGATTTCAATTTCTCAAGAAGAGTTTGAGTTATCCCAAGGTAGTGTCACTTCTCAATATATCCCATTGCAACCACTAACTAGAGCAAAGAGTGAAAAACTTGGAATCCCACCAGTTCAATTCCCTCTACCAAGTCATAAGAGAGCTAGGAAGACACTATCATAATCTAACAGCGAGGTTCTTTCATCATCATCATCCATTCCATCCATATCATTACAAGGTCACACACCCGCTTCCCAACTCCAAATCATGGTTTACACAGGTACAGGAGCTTCACCATCCTCTACCCAATCACTTTCAACCACTGCTTCACCCTCTTCTACTAATAGCCCAACAATGGCACATAATCAACCTCAACCAAGGCCATGGACCAACCCAGGAGTTGTTAGAATGCCTGCACCTTTGACCCAATTTCCAGCACATCCAGAAAAATGGTTACCTAAATTTAACCCTGATAGTGGTCTGTTAGCTAAAGAACATATAAATAATTTCATGTTGTCCATTAATTTGAATGGAGTAGTAGAAGAAGATGCAGTTGTAAGATTATTCCCATATACTCTACAAGGAGCAGCTAGATCATGGTACTTTTTGTTACCATTAGGGTCAATTAATAGTTGGGATGCTTTTCAAGAGCAATTTTTAACTAAATTTGGAGATGATAGGTCTACAACAACTTTGATAAATGACCTCTCCAATTTGAAAGCCGAACCAAAAGAACCCATTAAGGACTCCAACTCACGTTTCAATAAGTTATTGAATAAAATACCCACGGCGTCCAAGCCTAGTGAGGAGGTCCGAAATGAATGGTACATTTCTGCTCTACCTTCAAACATAACCATCTTTGTTGATAAAATTGTCAAACCAACATTAGCAGAAAATATGAAAGAAGCAATAACTGTTGAAAAATGTATCTTGGCCCTAGAAAAGAAAAACGCATTAGAGGAAAGAAAATCCAAGAAAGTAACTTTTAGAGATGAATCAAAGAAGAAAGTAACCAAAGATCCATATGACATGGAAGGCCTGCAAAAATTTCTTAAAACTATGTCCAATGAAATGATAGAGATTAAAAAGTAGGTAGCTGAAACTTCATCAAAAAAACCATTTAGGAATTTTAAAAGAAATCAGCCAACCAATCCTAAACCTCCAAATGCTATATCAAATGCAGAATATAATTTAGATGATGAAGAAGAAGATATAGTTTTATCAGCTGAAGAAACAGAGGAAGAAGAAATAGCTGAATGTCATGGAATGTGGGAAATTATTCTTCCCAACTCTGATAACGAAAGTGAACAGGAAGCTCTACTAGTAAACACCAAAAGTAAAAGTATCATAGAGCCTAATCAGTGAAATCAAAAGAGAAAAAACTCAAATCCTGTTACTAAAGAGAAAATTCTTGGAAAGAAAACTCCAATTTCATCTCCCCAAACAAAACCATCTTCATCCAATCCTCAATCATCATCAAAAACTCTAGTAGTTTCAGATTCCATGGATTATAACATAATTGAAGATATGAAGAAGACTCGAGCAAATATTTCTCTGCATGAAATTAGCAAGCTCAAACATCAACAAAATTTGTTGCTTAGGGAATTAAATGCAGTACCTTCTTCTCCTCTTCCAACTAGTGTATTATCCAAGGCTACTAGAGGATCGGGTAGGCCACCATCTGATAAGGTGGATTCTACCAATGTCGTTTTAATTGGGGATAGATCAAATTCTCATACCCCTCCTTTTCTTTTGACTTATGGTATATACAATAGAAACTTGCATAACTACTTGATTGATTCAGGGGCTTCATCAAATATAACGCCAGCATCAGTTTGCTCCAAATTAAATATTGAACCTCAGAAGTCTGCAGTTCATATTGTCCAATTAAATGGAACTAAAGTTCAAGTTTTAGGAGAAATAAGTTCAGTTACTATTAGACTATCTGTTGATCCAAGGGTTGTTCAAATAATTGATATATTAATTGATGACATCCCTGAGTTTTATGGTTTAATTCTTAGCAGAGATTGGTTTGAAAAACTTCATGGTTATATTTCAACTCACTGGTCTCACATATGGCTTCCTTATAATGGGAAGACAAATCAAATTAGAATCGACTGCAAAAAACACCTGACTCACACAGTAACTGAATTTGAAGAAGAAAATGAACCAATAGCCTTCAATAATAATATTCTTGGAAACTGTTTGCCTGAATCATTTTTCAGGAACTTCAATGCACAGCAATCACCTTTTTCAGTTAGTAATGTCACATCGAAAGTTGAGAATTTTTCACAAACCGATACTTCTAAGTGTGTTAATATTGTAGATAAACTTGTAGATAAACCATTATTTTGGTCCTTGCATTTTGATGGATCTAAATCTAATGAAGATGCAGGAGAAAGATGTATTTTAGTCAGTCCTGAAGGAGAAAAGACAATGTTATCATGTAGGTTATAATTTGAGTGTACCAATAATACTGTAGAATATGAAGCATTGATTCAAGATCTATATAAAGCAATAGGTCTGAATGTCCAATATCTGAAAGTATTTGGTGATTCTGAAATTGTCATTAAACAATTGAGAAATGCTATTCACTGTCTTTTGGGACATCTGAAACTTTAACAATCACTTGTTCAAGATCTTATATCTCATTTTCTGGCATTTGATATCTCTCCTATTCCCAGATCACAGAATGCAGCAGCAAATCTCCTAGCTAATGTAGCTTCTAAGGTCCTTCCATCTGAGGATTATAGTCTAGATAGATTTTCTATTGAGTTAATTTTTAGACCATCCATCCCAAATAATGTCACCAATTGGCATGTGTTCAATCATGATGAGGATATCTTAAATTTCTTGACATCTAAAGGATCTTATGACGGCCAAATCATTAATGAAAGCAATCATGATCTTCAGTTAAAGCAAAAACTCAATGAAAATCCTATTCCTAAATCTGTGGTTAAACTGGAAGATATTTATGATATTAAGGATAGATTCAAAAAGTTCACTAATTCAAAGCTTCAAAGTTCAACTTTAAGGTTTGAATTAGTAAATCTTGGTACCGATGCCAAACCACAAAATATCAATCTAGGACTTGCACTTTCACTTGATGAAAGCTTTTCTTTCATCTGATTATTGAAAAAATATAAAAATGTTTTTGCTTGGAATTATGAGGATTTGAAGACTTATGATACCTCTATTATTCAACATACAATTCCAATGATTTCTGATGAGAAACCTTTACAGAAAAAATTAAGGAAAATTCACCCCAATCTTGACAGTCAAATAAAAGTAGAGTTGAATAAACTCCTTAAAGCCAAAATAATTTTTCCTGTCAGACATTCGAAATGGGTCTCAAATTTGGTACCTATCAAGAAAAACAATGGTGATATTAGGATTTGCATAGATTTTAGAAATCTCAACAAAGCATGTCAAAAAGATAATTTCCCATTACAAACAATGGAGCAGATACTTCAATCAGTAGTTGGCTCAGAATTAATGTCTTTTCTTGATGGCTTTTAAGGATATAATCAAATCCTGGTTCATCCAGATGATAGATTAAAGACTACATTCATAACCAAATGGGGAACATATGCTTATCAGAAAATGCATTTTGGTTTGATAAATGTTGGAGCTACTTTCCAACGAGCCATGGACATAGCTTTCAAAGGTTTGATCAATAAAACGGTCGTTGTTTACTTGGATGACATAACTGTCTATTCTAAGAAAAAGAGAAACCATTTGCATGATTTAAAGCAAATCTTTGAACGTTGCAAAAAGTATGGGATCTCCCTAAATCCTAAAAAAACATTCTTTGCTCTTAATGAAGGTAAACTCTTAGGGTTTATTTTATTCAAAAATGGCATATACATTGATCCTCATAGGATAAAGGAGATTTCTAATATCCCTTTACCACATAATAATAAATCTATGCAATCATTCTTGGGACAAATAAATTTTGTAAAAAGATTCGTTCTTGATTATTCTCATATTGTTCTACCCTTGCAATCCATGATTAAGAAAAATTTAGTCTTCAACTGGGGACATAACGAAAAAGAAGCTTTTGACTCAATCAAACAAGCAATCATTAATGCTCCTGGATTGAATACTCTGATTTTTTCTAGTCATTTTATTTTGTATACTTTGGCCACTCAATCATCCTATGTTGTTGTTTTAACACAAATGAATGATCAACAGGTGGAAGCACCCATATATTTCTTTAGTTCCAATTTGCAGGGTGTTGAGCTTAATTATTCAAAAGTCAAGAAACAAGCCTTCACTGTATTTAAGTCTATTAAACATTTTATACCTTTCCTCCGGAAAACACATACAAAAGTGATAGTCCCATTCTCTGCAGTGAGGAAATTGCTAATTCAAAGAGAAGTAGGAGAGAAAAGAGCCAACTGAGTAACATCTTTACAAGAATATGACATTGATATTAAACCAGTGAAAATTGTTAGAGGACAAGGTTTTTTTGCATTGCTAGCAGGAGCTTCCAATATACCAGATCATGAAGATTCAGGTAGTACTACACAAGTAAATGAGATAAGTATGATTGATTATGAATCTCAATATGTTGATCTGATTTTTTATTTGAAAAATTTATATGCCCCCCCTGAATTCAGCTACAAAAACAAACGTGCCCTAAGGTTAAAAGCCAAACACTATGAAATCATTGATAATGTGTTATTGAGGAGAAACTATGATTCTATTTTGTTAAGATGCCTTGAAAAATCTAAAGCACAAACAGTTTTACAGGAACTCCATGATGGCCCAGCTGGTGGACACTTTGGAGGAGACACTACAGCACACAAGATACTGCATGCTGGGTATTATTGGCCAACTTTGTTCAAAGATACCCATGACTATGTGAGGAAATGTAAGATATGCCAAACTATTAGTCGAAGGCAAAGGAAACCAGCCTTTCCTTTACAACCAGCTAATATTGAGCAACCATTTGAGCAGTGGGGGCTTGATATTATATGAGAGATTGTTCCTCATTCTTCCAAGCAGCACATATACATCCTTATAGCCACGGACTACTTCACTAAGTGGGTAGAAGAAATTCCACTAAAGGTAGAAAATTCTGATGCGATTATTGAATTTATTGATCATTTCATCATCACCGGGTTTGGTTTACCTAATGCACTTATCTTTGACAATGCATCTTATTTTTATGGAAATAGTATAGTTGAATTTTCTCTTAAGAGAGGTTTTAAGTTAAAATACTTTGCAAATTACTATCCCCAAGGAAATGGCTTAGCAGAGTCAACTAACAAAAATCTCATAAAGATTATTAAAATAACTGTTGATCAAAGCAAAACTAATTGGCATAAATCTTTAATATTCACACTATGGGCAGATCGTATAACTCAGAAGGCCTCAATAGGTACTTCTCCTTTTAACTTAGTATATGGGAAAGAAGTTGTTATTCCACCAAATCTAGCCCTCCCATCACTAGCCCTAGTATAATTCATTGAAGAAACTTTTTCTTCCCCTATTTAATTAAGGTTTGATCAAATTCTTAAATTAGATGAGGAAAGAGAAAAGGCCAAGATTACTCATGCTAAACATCAACAAGTCATTAAATCCTCTTTTGATGCAAGTTCAGCCAGCTCAAAAACATTACAGATTGGTGATCTCGTTTTGAAATGGGACAAAGCACATGAAGAAAAAGGTAAGCATACCAAATTTTAGAAGATGTGGCTTGGACCATTCTATATTGTCGAAAAGATAGGCTCATCAACATTTCTACTGCAAGACTTAACATGAAAGAGAGATTCTCTTCCTGTGAATGGGCTTATCTTAAAGAAATTCTTTCCCTAAGGAGGTAACCCCTTCTTATATGTACATATTTTTATGCAAATTTTGATTTCTTTCATAAATAATGTTGTAAATAGTATACCATTGGCTTTTTACTATTGAAATATATTTGAAAATATATTGTGAATATCCACTTTTAAAAAGTAGAAACTTTCAAGGAAATAATTACAGTCTTGGAAATTAGATAAACATCATAAAAATTTGAGATGTTCTTTGAAATTATGAAATCCTTCAAACCTGGAAAACATAGTAAATCATGTTGAGTTTTATCAGTTGAGAAAGGTTATTTTTAAAAAGTAAATACTTTCTACAACTAAGCATCTACATCTCTATAATTGTCATCCAATAACTCTTAAGGAGTCAAAGATTCACCCCATCCACTAGGTATATGATTTTTTAGAGTGTAATTCTAAATTATATATGATTTAAAAGATAAGAGGTCTCATTATGAGCCTGCTTACCATGATCATAGGGAAATAATTAAACTGACATTACCAATACTACATACCAAAACAGGGTAATGGCTTATAATCATAAGACAATGGGTCTCATTACGAGCCAGCTTGTTCAGTTCAATTACAACCAGTGAATGGCATTGTCATCTTCTGGCTCCCAAACTAGGGCAATGGCTTTTATCTGGAAAAGAAAAAGAAAAAAGAAAAAATGAAAAATGAAAAATATATATAGATATATATTTCTGAATTTATCTTTAAAAGATTATACTCTTAGATGGATGGGATAATGAATAATTGATGGTTAAAAGGTAACCCTGTCGAGACTATAGACGTTTGTTGGCAGCAGTGGCACTACCTGTGACAAAAGAGTAAATTCAAAAGCTAAGTTGGAGGAGCCCCCTACTTTATCTTTAACAACCAATCAAGGCTTGAAGAAACCATAAATGTTTTCATTTATAATAAGGGTTTGTAAAAGAAATTGCAAAATTGATCAATTTTTCTTATTCAAAGTAATTTTGTTTATCTAACTAATTTCAAGATAGTTTCCTTTTCCTCAATTATTTGTACTTGAGAAAGTGTTAGAAATTTCATCATTTTATTCAGAGATAACTAGTTCTTTCAATGAATCAGCAATTGTTGTGCTATACAACAACCACCCCCCCCCCTTTTTAATTTTTCTTAATCTTATTCTAAGATGCTAAGTTGGAAAGAGGGTCCCTTTAGTTTGTGAAAAGCAATAAAACCTTTACATAGAAATAAATTTCTTTGTTTCTTGCTTTTCAAATAAAAAAGTGTTTCAAAAAACCCTCTAAAAAATCAAACATCGCAAATCGCATTCACTTAAGGCTAAGGAACATTCAATCCAAATATTCATGTTGCGATGCGAAGTTACTGCAAAAATCTCAATCGTAGAGCTTCTTAAAACAATCCATTGACAAACATGCAATGCGATAAAACTATTGCATATCGCATATCGCCGATTCCAATAAATAAGTTTTAATGGTTCGTTGAAACTTTGCGATGCGATATGATTCTCGCATTTCGCATATCGTTGAAAACCAAAGGAAGCTAGCCCCGCAAACTTGTGATGTGATATACATTGATGGCATATCACAATCTTAGCGGAAACAAGTGATACTTACCTCAGGGACGCGCGATGCGATGTTAAAATATAATAAAGTGGTTCAATAATAATAAATGGAAAACATGATTCGTGTGAGAAACATGAGGAATTTTCCAACTCTATATGCCAGGTCATCACTTATCGCAATCGCGGAAATTCAAAAGACTCTTAGAACATGGCACTTATAACTCCTAACTTGTGATATGCGATTGCTCTTTAAATATTAAAATAATATATTGAAATCGCTCATCGCAAAATAGGAAAGTTTATGGCACACATTCTAATAAGACCTTTGGAAATCTGCGATGCGATCTATTCATTGAGCATTAAAGTTTCACGTCGTTGGTTACGACAAAACATTAAAAAATAGTTATGACTGTGGTCCTTCAAGATTTCATCCTTCGTGTTAATATCAAGTTATAATACGAAATCTTTTGCATCAAATGCTCCTGTTCCGATTTTCATATATACTTCTTTCTATACTATCTTTACAAGCATTTAGTTGCTCTGAAAGTTTTAGCCTATTACTGTCCTCTGTTTCATTTTCGTAGTTTGAATCTAGAATTATGCAGCCAGCTAAAATGTCAAAGAAAGCTCGAAAGATGAAAGTTCCCCCTGCAGTGGCGGAAGGACCAGAAAAAATTGTGTTTATCTCGGATACGACATGTCAAGATTGTGGGAAAATTTCATGGGAAGGCATATATGATATGTTAGAAATGGAAAAGCCAAAGGTAACTGAAGGACATGCAATAGCTGATGGACCTGTAGAGTCAGAAAACACACTTGGTGATTTAGCTGACTCTTTTCTTCATCGAATAGCAGCCTGCCCAAAGATTTTGCCATATAATGACATGGTAAAATGGGTAATTGAAAGCATCAATATAACGGACAGGACGCTCTTCACAGCTAACAAAAGAATGTTTGGATCCTTCAAGCCTGAAGACTTGAAGAAAATGTATCATTTACCAGAGCCTCAGAAGTACTACAATAAATCATTCCTTGAAGCTTTCTCGAAGGAAAATCAAATAGAGTCGGACCCCATCAAACAATGGAGGCACTTCCCTAACAAACACAAGCACAAATCATCCGGTATGTATTCTGTGGACTCCCTGGAGTCTCCATATTGTTATGTTGCTGTAATGATGTGTAGACTATTTGGAAGCTCTAATTCTGCTAAGTTTTCCATTGAAATGGTTCCATTAATAGAAGCAGCATTGAACTCTTTTGTGATGGATTGGGCTAATATCCTATCAGATAAACTAGCCATCCAAATACTTGATTATAGGAAAAATAGGTTTGTTACCACCCAAGTTGTTCCCCCATTTTATATGAGTGCCTATATAGTCGATTCCATTTGTTTCAATTCTGATTTTCCCATCATGGGGTGGAAATGGAATATCCAGGACCCAACCTCTATCCATGTTTACCATAAATACCTGTGGAAGACCCAATATAAGAAACATTTCTACAAAATTTGTCATGGCTTCATCCTACCCATTCATCTGGCCATTTGTAATAGACCAGCTCCTCGACTGTCCGAGGAGGCTAGTATTGATTTAACTTCAATTGGCGGTTGGTTTAGGGAAGAACTGTTCACATACATTAGGGTTTTTGGTAGCATTACTGACATGCATGTCCTTCCTCTATATGTTCGAGATAAACTATTGGCTAGGGAAATAGCCTGCCAGACAGTTGAAAAAGGGCTTATGAAAAATCTCAAAGAAGCCAAGAAACAGTTATGGCCTGGCTTTCCTGTTTGCTGCGGCATCTATTCATTGCATGACTATAAACATGCCCAAATTGAAGTCGAGAAAATAAGTGGTTTGAACCTAGCTGTTATTCCCAAAAGACAGTATAACCCGAATAAAGTTGCTTATAATTTTACTACTCATGTAAAGGTTAAACAATTCGTCCATGAGAAAGATGAATTCGATGACTTATTTAGATCAGTAGAGACATTCACACAAGTGAGACACCTAGCAAAAATCAAGCTAGAACCAGAAAAAATGGACCAATTCATCCAATATAGGATGCAAAGGCTTCAGACAGTACCACTGGACCTATTGAATATTGCACCGGTCATCTAGCAAACAGAGCAAAGTATGGAGCAGGATATAAAGAAAACTTCTGGTGCAGCTGAGACAAGCGACAAGGCAAGTGAATAGTTGGACACATATGTTCACATTGATCCAATATTGATCAAAGAATGGGAATAGTTTGATCAATAGATCAAAGGTCAAAGTGATACCCAAAATGTTATCACACTAGGATCCCCCTTATGACAACAGCCCATGATTCATGATCCTGGGATTGAAAAACCATCTAGCAAGGACTCAGCTCTAAAAGAAATCGAGATAATCCATGAGTATCTTTCATCAGAGATTACACTAAGCATTGAGAAAATTCTGCCTTTGGATGTGTTTTATAGCCCTAAACACAGAGTTGTAGTCAAAAGGAAAAGGAAAAAGAGAAAGAAAGACCAAGAATTAGCAACAGTTCCTCAAAATGAATCCATGAATGTCATCTGGAGAGATTCAGAAGTTAATCCCTCTGAGGACTTGACCAAATTATCTCATTTTGTAAGAGCATATGCAACTGCCACGATTGATAAAGCAACCGAAGTTAATCAATTAATCAAGGAAAAAGATCAAAAGATTAAACAACTTGAAGAACAGTTAAGGGTGGAAAAATAGAGGATTGATCAGCAGGCTATTGAAAGACAACAACAGCTATCTCAAGAGTTTGAACAGCTAAAGCTGGCACATCATGAAGAGATCAAATCTAAGGATGAGCAAATAAAGTAGATACAACTCTTGATGGAGCAATTCAAAGACAATCCCAAAGTTGAAGAGTTTATAAAGGAAGCCTTAGATATAAATAATTTCTTATCTCAACAGCTAACCCAACTCTACTAAAAGATATCTCTCATTCATCCACTATGTATCAAAACCAATGCACTGATAGATCAAGCGGTCAATTCCAGGTTGGAATTCGAATATGCAGATGACAAAATTGCAGGTTACATCTTTTGGAAAAACACAGAAAAGAGAATGGATACTAAATTGCCAATAACTGAAGAATCTCATAAGGAGATATTATTTTCAAAATGGGAGACATAGCTAATCAAAGCAAAAAGAGCAACTTCAAGGGCTAGGCAGTGAGGAACAATATCAATGAGCTGATAAACGATAACTTACATAGCACCAATTTAATTTTTGAGTGTTCCCTAGAAAACCTTCCAAAAGAAAAAGTGTTGGAAAATAAATGGAAGCAAGATTTGAATACTAGAGAGGAGCAACTCAAAAAATTAAAAAGCCTCAATTGGGATACACATTGATGATATTTAGTCAAACCACATAGCCAACAAATGACAATCAAATGTCTTGTTGATGCAGCAAATCGCATGATGCCAAAACTCTTGAATGCAGTATACACAGGTCAGTTGCATGCCAGGATGAGTCATCTGCCAGAGATCCAAACTATGCTCAATATTTTTCAGTTAAAGCTGTAGGATGAATGATAGATGCAATGCATCTTTTCAAGAGCTATCGCAATTCTACTTTTAACATGAAATACCATATTTTGGGAAAGGTTGTTCCAACCACTTTAAGAGCTTTTTACAAATAGTTTGTTTTTATTTTTACTATAAAGACCCTTTCATGTCATTTTAGAAAGGTTCCTGAAATTGTATTAAATTAGATTTAAGAAGATAGCATTTATGCACTTCTTAATTTACTTTTGTAGAAGACAAGGATTAAGGTTCAAACTTGTTGTAAAGGAGATTTCAAGAAGACTTGCATTTCTGTATCTTTTTGAAGTTTGGGAAGAGCGAACCAGCCTGTTACTTCTGTAAGACGATTCAAATACATATGGTACTTTTATCAATGTCTTTTTGTTTCATGTTATGCAATGAAACAGTCTTTTGATTCGATATTGTTGTTATATGTGAATGTTCATACAATTCTGCATTATATCACTTTTGAGTAAGTTGGAATTGATATTCTTAAACACATATGCTAACAATTGATGTTATTATGATATGAGATATGTTTTATATCACTTTGTTCAAAGTGATCATCATTCATGCTTAACTTTCTGTAGTCAAGTGATTGATCTTTATTAGCATTTGATTACCAGAAATCATTGTAAATCGTATTGATATTGGGTTACTCGGGTTATATACAGTTTACAAATCAAACCATCTATCATCTTGTTATATATTTTAGACACCCATTCATCAAATCACACTTTATTGGGAAACTAGTCCCATACTATCCAGTCAAAGCCACCATACCAAACAGAAAAGGAGCTGCTTTAAGGTCCGGACCGGTTGGTTATCCCCCAATGTTGGTGCAACGATTTTAGAGGCATCAAAAGGTAGCTAATTTAGTTCCAATAAGAAAGAAAATTGGTGAAATTAGACTATGTTTGGATTTCAGGAACTTGAATAAACCTTCTTTGAAAGATAATTATCCATTACCCAAGATGGACTAATTTCTCCAAAAGATTTCAAGTGTTAATAGAATTTCTATGTTAGATGGTTTTTCTGGATATAATCAGATCATGGTGAGCCCAGAAGATAGAGAAAATACAACATTCACAACTCCTTGGGGTACATTTATGTATGCAAGGATGCCTTTTGAATTAACCAGTGTTGGAGCTACCTTTCAAAGAGTTATGGATTTAACATTTGTAGGTAAGATAATAAAAAAAATATTGTCATTTATCTTGATGATTTGACTGCTTTTTCTAATTCTGATAAAAAACATTTAAAGCACTTGAGGAAAGTTTTTGATAGGTGTAAGAAATTTGGGATTTGTCTTCATCCCAAACAGTCCTTGTTTGCACTCAAGGAAGGAAAATTAATTGACCATATTATTTCCAAGGAGGGAGTAATCATTGATCTTAAAAGAGTTTCAGCTATACAAGCACTTTCATTACCAAGAAATAAAAAGGAAATTTACGCTTTTCTTGGGAAAATAAATTTTTTAAGAAGGTTTATACCTAATTATGCTGAAATTGTTAAGGATATCACTGAAATGTTAAGAAATAATCATGAAGTTAAATGGACCATTCTAGCAAGATATGCTTTTGATCATATTAAAAAGGCCATTTTAGAAGCCCCCATACTGGCCAATCCAAACTATTCTGAACCATTTAGCATCTTTTCCTTTGCCTCTGAAACTACCTTAGCTGTTGTTCTTTTGCAAAAGAATGAGGATGGAGATGACCAACCTATTGCCTTTTTCAGTAAAGTCATGAGAGATGTTGAACTTAAATATGATATCATTGAAAAACAAGCCTATTCCTTAGTCCAAGCTCTGAAAGCTTTTAGATTCTATGTCCTTCACTCTTCCATTATTACCTATGTTCCTAATAGTGTTGTTAAAATTGTGTTAACTCAACCTGATACTAATAGAAGGAGAGGGAGATGGATTACCAAGATATTGGAGTTTGATCTTATTATCCAAACTACAAAATTAGCAAAAGGTTAAGGCTTCGCTAAACTCTTAGCTGAGTCAAATTGTAAAGTCTTGGGAATTAATTCTGTTTTTGAAATTCTAGCAAAGAAGAATCCATAATAACCTTCATCTTTGATAGAGAAGAATCCACAAGAACCTTCATCTTCATGAGGTTTTTCCAAGAAGCAAATAAAGAGCCTGATGATCTTTCCAGAAGAATAAATCAGATTATAAAACTCAATGAAAGCAAAGATGAATTTCATTATAAGTTTCAGAAATATCATAACAAAAATGAAAAGTTTGTTTGATAGAAAGGCTAGAGAAAGAGATTTTAAATAAGAAAATTTAGTGTTAAGATGGGATGTTAGGAGAGAGGATAAAGGGAAACATTCAAACTTTGATAATCTCTGGTGCAGACCTTTTAGCATTGCAGAGGTTAAAGAAAACAATACTTTTATATTGTAGAACTTGGAAGGACAGTATTCCCCATTGCCTGTCAATGGGAAATACATGAAGCATTATATTCAGTACTAAGAAGTTCCTCATTCATTCATCATTTGTACATCACCGGAGTGTTTTATTTTACATGCAGTGTGGAATTGTTTTCAACAAAGACTCCATTAGCTTGAGGAGAAGGCACATGGATCTTCAAGTTCTCTGCATCCTGCAGGAGGAAGCAACCCCCAGTTGGAGCCGATGTTATAACATATTTGGTTTTGATAAGCTAGTTTTTGTTTATAAAAGAGGGTATAAAAAATATAATAAAAATGAAGAAATGAAACCCCATAAAAAGAAAAAAAATTGTATAAGTGAGCAAATTTAAATTCCACTTGAAAAGAGTAAAATTACATTACAAATAAACTAGGGTTTTGTGTGGATCTTGTTTAAAATGCCACAATCTGGTGTTTTGATTTGAATCATATAGTTTAACCATGATCAAATCATTTAAATTTATGTCTCTAGATTAGTGAATAAGTTCACCAAATTGTTTAATCTTGGTAGAACATGATTAGATAAGATAGAATAGAATAAAATTAGGCCTGATATCCTCAAAACTTGGCCAAATGATGTATTTGAATAGGGTTAGAATTGGATTAGGGAAAATAAATGGCCCCTAGATCAAATGCGCCAATTCATGTAATTTTTTCTTTAATTATGGTTAATTACCTTTTATAGGTGATTAATATTGTATAAACAAAGATTTATAAAGTTTAGATTAAATTCATAAAAAGACAAAAGCATTTTGTCGTGAATCATTATGAAGTGGATACTTTTCGACCGTGATCCTCTTCCCCGCCCAGATCAACGACGAGGAAGCCATTTGGCACCCCCTTCTACCGTTGCACATTAACGGCAAGGGGGGCGGGGGGGGTGTGTCGGTGTCTAAAAGTGGTTTCCTTTTCAATGGGCCCATTGCAACGTGTCATCTCCTCATCACTTCGCACCCCCCCTCTGAAATCCGCTCATCCCATCTCATCTATACGTCACTCCACCAACAGTTATCGCCGTTTCCCGTGCCTTCCTCCCGCTAATCATTTTCATCCACGTATTCCTACCCAGTCTCCTATATGTTACACTCATACACATTCCTCCATCCCTGCTCCTCATACTCGTTCCTCCTACCTGTTACCCGCCTCTCGTTGTCCATTAATTCACATCAATCTCGTAGGATAACAGTGGGATCTTAATGGTAATCACTGCACTGTCATAAATAAACCCTCCATCCCTTTCGCACAACTCCCTTGATTTCATCACCACTATTTGAATTGCATGTTTTTAAGCTTAGCTTTGGTTAAATTTTGTCACAGATTGCGCCTATATTTCAAGCTGACAGTGCACTCACCAGTTTTTTACAAGGACTGCTCTCTGTTCAGGTACCCATTTCATTAGCATCATGTTACTCTTCTTCCTTATCTATTAGAATATGGAACCAAAAAGAAAGGACCAGCCCTCTGGTAGCAAAACCCCAACTCAAGAAAATCCAAAAGCCACTGATACCCTAGATCTTGACCACATCCCCTTAGCTGACCAATTTTTTAAGATTGTGGACACAGAGTGCGAATTCAATATTTTTGAATTGCACCATTGGTTAAAACAAACCTATCAGAATTCAGATGATGAAATTAACCTATGGGAATCACTATTTCCCATGTTCATGTTTCCTCAAACTCATACATTCCCTAATTTAATTATGTGGTGTCAGGCTAGGTATAATCCCCTGCAGAGAACTGTGGTAGCTCAAAATGGAGACATTCTAATATCTATCACACCTAAAACCATAAATAAATAAATAAATAAATAAATCTTCTGATTCCTGAGAATGATTCCCTTAGCCATTTTTCTCTTGTTGTCCTCATGGATCTATGTCATAATCTTACATTCCCCCAAAGAGCTCAAATTTTTGAGATCTTTCTTCCAGAAGATGTTGAGCTTCCCAAAAAGAACCTTCCATATCTAGCTTCAATGTTCCCAGAAAGAGCTAAACACATTATCTCTCTATTTTCTTTCCTGTTAGATTACCAGACAAACCAATGGGTAGATGAATCTATTATGGGTTATCTATCCATCTTCTCCAAAGAACACAAGCCATCATTCATGTATAATTACAGTCAATTTTTCACTGAAAATATGCATGAACAGTTAATGAAAATAACTACTGGGGGTGTATTCAAGTATTCTTATGTGCTACTTCATATGTGTCTTTTTCAACAAGGAGACATGCTACCAATAACCCCACACAAGCAGGATGATCAGAAAATAAATCAATCAGTTACACAGTATACCTCATTGGTCAAGAGAAACTCAACTGAGTTTAAATTTTCAGATTTCATTGATGGTTTCATTTATCCAGTTTCACATATTCTTAGCAGCCAGAGTGAACCAAGAATCGGCCCGGAGATAAAAAGAATCCTGGACCTAATTGACCAAGCTGAAACTGGAGACTGTTATCTTTACCAAAATTACACAGAGATTAGGGTATATGGTTGTGAATTAGGTCCATACAAATTGCCTAAATATGTTCCAATGAGAATTCTCTCTAGAATATATAAGGCAAATGATCAACATGGACGAGCTACATTTTGTTTTAGGGAAAAGAAAATATCATTTCAAGATCAAGTCCAAAGTGGGACCCTTTATTTGTAATACCATAGCAGCAAGAATTGAAGCATATTCAATTCTCAAGCAAATGGGATTTCAACCAAATTTTACCTGGTCTTATGACCCATTCAACATAATCTCTAATCTAAGGGTGGAACTTAAAACCACACCTTATAATCACACTCCAAAACCAGAGATTGATAAATATAGGAATCAAGAATAGTGGGAGGAGAACACACTTCAAGAAGAAGAAGAGAAAATTCTACCTCCTTCTACCCTCCAAACTCCCACTTCTCAAAGTAAGTAGGAAAATAGGCCAAGAGAAGAATCATCATCCTTAGCAAAGGGTGCAAAGGAGTTTCTCATTTATCAAAAGAAACATAAGACTGAATATAAAGTTACCATTGTTCATGGTTAGAAAGAGCCCATAGTTATTAATCTGAATGATTCACGGGTTTCTACAGGATTAGAGGAAATTGTCCTTAACACTCCATCTTCCTCTTCAGTTTCACAAAATTTATTGGAAATTACACAGTCAGCGGGAGCAAGTGAACAAGAGGAACCAAACATTTTCATTAATTTTCTTGAAATTAAGCAAAAGAATGAATCTTTGAAGGCCAATGTCTATAATCAATTCTAGAAGAAGACATCTACTTCACAGCATAGATTGTTGACAACATTTGACAGTGAAAAGGGAAGGATGCAAATGGCATTCTTATAGGCTGAAGTTAATTTTCCAAAGGCTTCTTCAAACTATAAGAAAATCATATTTTATTTTGATGCAAATCAAATACGTCCTATTGACCAAATGGACATGCATAGACAGTCTGGGGAGAT
Source organism: Pinus tabuliformis (assembly GCA_031772625.1). Classification (NCBI taxonomy): domain Eukaryota; kingdom Viridiplantae; phylum Streptophyta; class Pinopsida; order Pinales; family Pinaceae; genus Pinus; species Pinus tabuliformis. The sequence continues at coordinate 568,240,992 of CM062805.1, read as the reverse complement.
GTTTTTCTCTATCATGACTAACACTGCCATGGCACTGTCAAAGTTGAGAACAGATCTTTCAAATGTGTAGTCACAGTTGAAGATTGAGAAGATATCCTCCTTGGAAAAGGATAACAGGGTCAAATCATTAGAAGATTGAGTGATCAATATTGGATATGATCCTACTAATGTTAAAGCTGCAAAGGACATCATTAAGAAGAAGAATGCAGACATCACAGCACTAAGGAAGCAGCTCAAATTACCTTCTACAAAGGATCCTCAAACCAAGGAGATTGAAGAAAGTGAGCAACATAAAGAAGAAATGCTCAAACTAATCATTGAGCAGAATATACAAATAAAGAAGATGGAGGAACAGATAGAAACTTTTCTCAAGGAAAAGGAACAGTCTACACAAGTGTCCATAGCTCCAATCACAACTATACCAATCACAGTGGTCGGGACAGCAGGGGAATCGACATCAACAATAGCAGATTCTTCAATCAACTACCGGTGATCTAAATAGAGTTATACAGGAGTTATCTCTTAAGAGACAAGAAAATGAAAAGCTTCAGAAGAAATTCAAAAATATGGAGACACAAAAGACAAAGAATGATACTCTTTATGTCGAAGAGATGCAGAAGACCCACATACTGACCAAGAAGATTCAAGAGTTGGAAGATGAGCCATTAATGGCTTAGACCTTGGCCCAAGCCAAGGAAAACATTTTGGTAGATATAAGTCAAGTTATAACTGAAGTTTGGTCATCTATACAAATTATTTTTGAACGGGAAGAGCTTATTACTTGATGGCAGACAACTATTGAAGAGGTCAGAGAAGCCCTTAAATATAAACCAAGTGAGGCCACAGATATGATTAAGTTGCTCAATTCAAAAACGAGAGTTGAATTAGATGAAATTCAGATTGCGGACAGAACAAAAACCATTCTTGAGATTAAGAAAGTTTTGCAAAAGAAAAATCTCATGACTCAGTTGGAGACAAAGTGTCAGACTTTGAAAATTGTTGTCCAGAGGTTTCATTTTAAGTTCAACTTGTTCAACCAAAGAGGATTTCCAGGACTAGTAGCACCAAATGAAAAATTGATCAGTTTGGAGAAGTATTACCAAAAGCTTTACACAATTGCAACTAATAAATCTAAATTTGCAGGTATCAAAGATCATCTTATAGGGAAGGCTTTCTTGGAAGCTTTGAATTTTGATTTAATGATCAAACATGAAATTAAACATATCTTTGTCAATAAGCCTACTTTTGAAAAGTATACCGAAGTGGATTAAGTCTACAGGAAATTAATTAATCTTTCCAAGTGAACATAGATGGGATCACTTGTGTGAAATCATTGAGTAACTTTCATCACAAACTGACAAACAGCGAGGCAGCACATTTTGGAGGCCAGATCATCAACAACTTCCTTGAAGATAGTGCCAACAGCTTAGCAGTTTTTGGATTCCTATATTTTTTTACTATTTTTTTATTTTGTTAAAGGATCTTTCTAGAAAATCAATATTTTGTATAAATAACTCTTCCTTCGAGTTATTATGGGTTGAACCCTTGGATGAGCTTTTCAAAGCAGAATTGTAATCAAACTGGAGATTTGCTTCAAATTAATGAAAGGATTCTGGATTTGCCTCAAATAGTTTGTCTCCTTGTGAGTTTTTCTCATGTTTTCATTTCATTATGTTATTCTTCATGTATTTAAACTTTAATGGAGAACCTTGGGTAAAATTAAACTGAATGTCAGTTTATTTGAAATCCCCGTTGAAGTCATAATCAATAATTAGAGATTAGTTTATAGAATTGTTTGTTATTGTAAACTCTTCTATATCTATAAATTGTTACACCCATCTTCATAAAATTAAATACATTTTGTTGAGCATGTGAACATTTTTCACTTGCACTATATCTTATAATTAACTAAATACTCAGTTTGAATATTTAGTAAGATATATCTCTTTCAACTCTGTTATTCATTCAACTAAAAATCAATTAACTGTTTAGAGACAAACAAACAACCCTTTCATTAAATTCAACATTGTTAAGGTTTAAGCACCTGTCTTTAACTGTTCATAACATTGGTCATCCAAAAAACCTTAAAACAACAAAACATTTTAGATGCTCTAGCATGATTAATTAACCTGGAATTATCTCACAGGACAACATGACCTATGGGAAATGTTTTATTGTTTGAAGACTTGGTGGAATTCATCATTTTTACCTTTTGGTAAATTTGAACTCGTTATCTTTTTAAGCAAAGATAAATGTTTCTTTCCCATGTGTCGTCATTTTTGTGGAAAAACAACAACCCCTCATTTTTATTGTATTATCTTCATACTAATAATGGGGACCATCTATATGAATTTTGGTCATATCACTCTTTTAATGCTTTGGTCTGGTTACTCTGCAAGATTTTCACTTTATTTGGATTTGCATTTTGATCATTTTATTAAGTGTGGTTTTTTACCAACTTCCCAACAGCTCTGATTTTGCTGAGATTAGACATACGGTTTGCAATCGACGCTTATTTAAAGTTTCAGCGATTTTGACCACTTGAACTTAAAAATTTATATTACTTATATTCTTGTAAATTTAATTAATTTTAATATGTGAATATAATTATTTAATTAGTTTGATTAATTAATTCTAGTTAATTAAGTTAATAAACTCATAGATATTAATTTTTATTAATTAACTGTAATTAATCTAAATTAATTATAATTAATCTGTAAATATTATTAATTTTTAATTTATTTATTTTAGTTATTAATTTTAACTAATCTAAAAAAACCAACGGATTCAAAAGTTTAATGTACATATATAAATCAAATTACATTGTACATATTATAATATATAAATAATATTAATATATAAGAAAACAAAACAAAATTAATTAAACGACTGGTGCCTTGCACCCGGAAAAGAGTAACGAGAAGCTTGTTATAAAATTTTAAATAATAGATATGGGGGAGAGTCCCACTCCATGTGAAGCCCGGGCTCCTCCCCTCATTCATTAATTAACCTCCCGGGATTTATTACTATAATCTCTCGGGTTCCTCCCTATTTCTTCTCCACCGGGTTCACCATATGACCCTCATACTATTGTGTTATATGACTTTGAATTTTAACTTTTATATATTGTTTTCAATTTATTTACTTATTTTGTAATATAATGTTATTTAATAATTTTATTTTGTTGGTTTGTTTGTATTATTTAATTTTTAAACATTAAATAATTTTAATTCAAATCATTTTTATTTAATTTTTAAAATTAACAAATAGCGTAAAATTTAATAAAAATTTTCAATTTGTGCATTTTTCAGCACTTTTTTTTTTTTGAAAGGGAGGGGCTAGTTCCTCGGAGAAGTGGAATGGGGCCCTCTTTTATTACATTTATATTTTGTCAGGCGCGCTGACAACCATCACATCATAAATTACATTCGCAATGGATCACATCGAACATTCACCATGGAACCAGCATACAGCGGCAGCAGGGGGAATCGAACGCGGTCGGGGAGCGAGACAGCCGACAACGTCGACCGCCAGATCATGCACTCATGTGCATTTTTTTCAGCACTTTAGTATTTTGGTACTTGAATTTAAAAGTTAACATTTTGAGTTTTTTTGGTCAAATGAGGCCCAGGATGGCTCGTTAGAAAGATAAACCATGGAGAATATTTTGAAAGTGGTTGCATAACTAGATTTGGTCATTAACTATGCTTAAAATTTAGCAGGAAAAAAAAGAGCTCTGAATTTGCACAAAAAAAACCAATTTCTAAATTTGTTTTAGAAACTTTAATTGGTTGAAACTTTTGTTATTGCAAATTAATTCAAACACTACCTCCTTGGGCCAAATACATCATTACAAGGATCAATGGGAAGCACAATTTTCTTTTATTTTTTTTATTTGATTAGATTTCAATTTGAGAAAATTATTTAACCCAATTTTCAATTTTCAATTTGATATGCAAATTTATTGATGTCAATTTGAATTCTTATTGGTTTTTGCAAGGGATTTGCGGAAGAGGATGAGGAAAATAGATCTTGGAGCAATGTTATTGCACCAGTAGAGGAAAGAAAGAGGATTTGTAGCTCCAAATAGATGGATTTGAACCACTTCCAACAGCTCTCCATTTTTGGCAGATTTTTGTAAATTATTAATAAGACTTTTGAGAAATGAGAAAGGGTTCCTCTTCTCTGCAGCTTAAAGGCTCTAAGCACTTTTGTAAAGAGAATTTAAGTTGTATATAATGAAGAAAAATCAGATTTGAGGATATTGGGGGTTTTTTTTTCAAAATTCAATCTTTGTTAATGGGGCATAACTTGCACTTTTGTCATTCTTCCCTCTACTAGTAGAGCTTATCATTTTGAGGAGATTGTTGGAGATCCATTGGAAACATAACAAAGAGATCCAAGTTTACCAATTTGTATTTAAATACTTTTATTTGTAATGCAAATTTCATTTTTTGATTGTCATAGTTGTGTCAATTACTTCATGTTGCGCACTTTTGTTAAATATGAGTATTGTTTCCTTATATCAGTTATATGATCTATTAGTCTCATGGATATGTTGTTGATATGTGCTTTTTTCATGTGCTTAAATCAAATTTATAAGTAACTATTTACTCAGAAATTTGCTACAAAAAATGATTTAATTGTCATTAAAATTAAGTGAACTATTTCCTAGTTTTAGTGGTTGATCATTCACTATTCTAAATCTCCAAACAAAGCATGTATGTTAGTAATAATATTAGTTGTTATAACTCCTTCAACAAGTTGATATTCATTATTAAAAGTGTGCAAATCCCCAATTTATTTAAAGTCTTGCACTTGATATTTGGGAGTTATCTCCTAGATAATGAGTGAGGTTAGTTGCTTTTTCTTTTCAACATATTTAGAATTAGATTCACACTTGGATTAATTGATTTTATTCTTAGGAGTCCCCTCACATAGGGACAAATCTTAGGTGTGGCTTGGTTGAGCCCTCAATTAAGCTTAAGGGTCACTTTCTTGCAAGAGCTCTACAAGAGAGTAGATCTAATACCTCTCTTCTTGTTCGTAAGTATTCGATACATCACAAGTCAATGAGGAGAGAAGGGGGTAACTAGAGCCAATAGAACAATTTGGAGCCATCATTTAAATAGATAAGAGTCTGATTTGGGGCTCTAACCGAATGGTCTTCCCAAATGTTGATGACTTCATTTTTGGCCATCAACAAGTTGGTGCTATTCTAAGGGAGACGAGAATGTGGGGCTTCATTTTTTACCCTCGGGATGTATTAGACCGTAATATGTATGAGTTGTACTTGCATGGCTATAATGACTACAATTTATTTTTGTGAATCGAAATAAATGAACTCATGTGTATAAGACGTAAATATTATTGAGTGGATTCTTAGTGTAAAGCTTATGGCCAATGCCAAATTATTGATTGGACACGAATAAATATTCCGTAAGTACATTTTCCATAGTATGCTCAAATATATGTAAATATTTATGTCGAAAATGATATAAAGGTATAATATGGTTGTGGAGAGCATGAGAGAATATGTGTTTTCGCGAAAAGGGGTTAGGAAAAAGGGTCCAAAGGAAAAATATTATCTTTCCAAGTGTCAACCTAAGCACTCATATATTTCCATCGTGTGCCTTAATCAATTTCATCTACCACCTTTGACGTAGAATCTAATCATTAAATGCATGTGGAGGTGGGTGAGTAATAACGCCTCACATAGTTATGTAGGGATTGGGTCAGGTATAGTCATCATAGGCAAGTGTTAGAATCATCCATACTCATAAAAAGTCATGCATCTATACTCATTGGAATTTGCACTTTCTTTCATCTGCAATGGCAGACTTTTTCCATTTTCATGATCAATCATTCTTATTTGATAGCTCTACCCAACTTTGGCATGATGTGTCTTCTCCTATTGGGACCAATATCCAAAACCTTAAAATGAAATAATCATCCATGTGAAGAGTAACTTATAGACCTAAACTCAAATATGGATGTTTGTAGAGGAGCAGAAAGGTTGGGTTCCTTAGGAAACCATGCCTTCCTTATTGAATGTATTAGACCAAAAGCATTAATTTTCCAAGTTTTCCTCATAAGGAAATAAGAAAAATGGATTCTTCCTACCTACATTGAAGATCATTTGAAGGGAAAAATATTCATGAGGGATGTTGAGTAGAGAAGGAAGATTATTTTTGGTGTGTAGGGATGTGGATGGGAATGGTATGACATATTGATGGTTGGATGAATTAACTAGAGTGCTCTATAGTGAACATACTTTTTGATCCTTAGAGTTTGTAGATTGATTCTTTCACCCTAGTGGCCATATTTAAGATATATTATGTAGTATATTCTTATGGTTAGGTGAAAAACTTATTGTACATAGCCAGTTTATTCAGTTAAAAGATAAATATTATCTCTATTTATAATGATTATGTGTGTATCGTAACTAAAGAAATAGATCTTCTTTGACTTATTATTTTATATTGAGTATGTAGTCAAGCTCTATCTTCTATTATGTGAATATATAGATTATGTGAGTTGTGTGAAATTATAGATTAATAATAGAATATGCATTTTTTCTAGTATTTTTATGAATCTAAATTAATGTTTCATTGCATATCATTGCAACACTGATACTTACATATCCACAAATTTTTTGGATTATTCTTGGAATCTTGATCAAGTTCTAGTCATGGTAAATTGGTATGGTAATGGCCCAAAATTGTTATTGACTTGGTTTCATGTTCTATGACCTAGAACTCATGATTGTGGAATTACAAATATCATAGGTCATTGTAATAAAAAATGCACATAAACAATTGGGGGTTTCATTCATTGGTTAAAAGGATGTCTAGTTTTGATTAAATGGACAGTGACCACAAGTGTTAACCATTTGATTATTTGAAGTTGTTTTGAAATTAAAAAATAAAAAAACACCATTGTCCTCAAATGATATTGCCATTTTTTTTTAAGTCATGATATACACATTGAATACGAAAGGATTTTTTAATATTTCCTCTATTTTAAAGCTACGAGAGTGATTCGCCTTCCAGTTACCTTTTCTTTCTTATATATATATATATATATATATATATATATATATATATATATATAAACATAAAGTGTCACTTTTTTATAAATAGCCTAACTTGGTTAACACTCTACCACAACATAAACTCAAAAGGAAACTTGGGACATGTATTTGAAGACCATATGTCTAATGGATGGTTTTGTGAAAAGCTATATAATTATGTGTGTGTGTGAGAGAGAGAGAGAGAGCTTAGTATGTCCTTAAACTAGAATATGGATTATACCTCCTACAATTCATATGTAGAAGTAACCTCAGTTGAGTTGGAACCTCCAAGTGATCAAAATATGGATAGCCATAGTGATGACCTAGTTAGGGAGGAATAAATGGTATATGTATACGTGTGTGTATGTATATGTGTGGTTGAGAGGGAGTGGAAAATATGGTTCTCTGCTTCATGTGACATGCACTAGACTAGCACTAACAACCGTAAGTTTGAGTGTAGGCCATGAGCAGGAAAAGGAAATTGGAGAATGCATTTTGTAGTGCTTCTGAAAGAAGGAAAGTAGGATTCATCATAGTATTGAAATAAGTGAAATAACAACATCACATATAGGAAAACAACGAATTATTTGCATTAATATAAATGGAAGGAGATTACAACCATAAGTAGCAGTTGATCTTGTATAAGAGCTCCTCGCAAATACATATGAATCCTAAAGCAAATAAAAAAATTATATGACAACCTTGTAACATTCCCTATCACTAGTAGAAGGACCCACTTTGACATTGAATCATAAAGTTTAACTACACTCATGAAAGTTAACCAAGGGACTAGAATCAATAACTCCATGCATGGTTGTCCTTGAGCCTCAACATACCATCAAGGACCTCTAAAAATCAACTTCTTCAAGAGGATCCTATGAAATACCCATCAGCTCCTATAAAGGATCCACTATAACTTCCAATCTAAAACTCTCATTTGTCCATACATGCGCACACACATGGACAAAATAAAAATAAACTTCTAAAAATAATTAAAAAATAAACAAAAATAAATGAACTAAAGTTGGTGAACAAGGGGTAGAGATTCCGAAAAGTACCCCTCTACTCTTCATTTATCTTCCCCCCCCCCCGCCCCCCCAACCTCCACCCTTCCTTTCTCCCCTCCCCTCACATCTCAACCAACCATCCTTTCCCCATAACCCACCATCTTCATTTTCCAGGATTCTGTTTCTAATAATATTGTTTTTTTAGACCATTATTTCAAAAATGATGCAATTTAAAAAAAAAAAAAAAGTGTTATTAGTAACACATTTTTTATTTGACAATTGATTTTATGATTTCATTTGTAATGATATTGATTGTTAAGGTCATGGTTTCAGATAAGTTGTAATTTTAACCCCATATCTTTTTAATATGAGATTGATTTTAAGGTTTGGTTGTGATAATATTGATTGTTAATACCATGGTTTCAAAAAAATTGTAATCTTAAGCTCGAAAAAAGAAATGGAATTGCTAGTAATGCTACTTTTCAATTCAGAGGTTGATTTTAATATTTTTTATTGAATAATACTAATTGTTAATGTCATCATTTCAAATAAAGTGTAATCTTAACCTCTAGAAAATAAAAGGTGTTACAGAAATCCTACTTTTTTTTTGTAAGTCGAAGAGCTTCTATTAATGAAAAGGCATATACAAGGATGTCAAAATGCATATGATCTCACCTCGACTAGGTTTGTTGACCAATGTGATAACATAAAACATACAAAAAGAAAAATTTCCAGTTGAGAGGTCTAGAGCGTGAGAGGTATAACATTCCAGAAAACTAAAAGAACAAGAAACACATCAGTGAACATATTCAGCCATCAGAGGTAATTGAACCAGGGTTTTCTGGCCCAATACCTAGGGGAGGTGGAGGGTGATACATGCAATTGACATGGTGCTCAAAGTGAGCAAGCCAAGTTTCCAGTTTTTCAACCTTTTCCATCAGCAAATTATGCCCGTGCCAAACCACTACCACCCTTTCACGAACATGGCACTAGAAGTACTGAAGCTACTCAAGTTTGGCCATGATGGCCTCATGCTCCTCCCTACGAGATTGATCAAGGGCGTCCAAAAAAGTAGAGACAAATTGCACCAGTTCAAGGATCATTGAGGAGAGTCTTGGCCTCCTGGAAGGTGCCCGACCCAAAGACCCCGAACGTCCTTGGTTGATGCAACATCGAGGTATCGTAACACGTTGATGTCCCTACCCATGGACACATGCGCTTGCACCACGACCAAACTGTGAAACCATCTGACGACGGTTACCCATCATAGATGCAATGGAAGAAATGTGACCCCCACAGGTTACATGACCCCCACAACCAATGCCTCTCGAAGGACCCACAAACCGCCTGGAGCTCCCACCCTGAACAAATATGAAACCACCCCGAGACCCAATGAGGGTGAAAGATCCTTTAAGATTTTTCGTAGCAAGGACAAGCGAGGAGCGAGGATTGGGATTCTTGATGGAGCTCAAAGGGAAGTCATAGATCTGAAAAAAAAGAGACACCCATAATGCTACCACCTACCACCCACAACCAAACAGACCCTACTACAGATCGAAGGGAAGAGGAAACGAACAAAAAAATTACCACCACTGAGAATTTACCGCCCGATTAGAGACAAGTTGGACCAGAGTTGAAGTAAGATATTTAAGGGGAGAGAGCCAGATAGAAAATAGCAGATACCCAAGATGAAATTGAAAGGCAAGGCCTTGAATTCGATACCGACACCAAAGCCGTAACAAAGCACCGGAGAGTGAATTGAGTCCAGAAATCCAGGAAAGTAAGAGCCAGGATGCGAGAAGCCCTGAAGTCCAGCGCCACCTTGAAACCAAAACCTCCACCCTGAGAGCTACAACACCACCCATAAACCAGAACTAAGAAGACAAGAATCAAAAGTCTGACACAAAGCACTCTGGAAGCATCCCCCAAGAGGCTAAGGAGAGAAACCCTGGGAGCAAAAGGAAATGAATCTAAAGCAAGCCAGAACCAAAGAAGACGCATCCTCCAAAGAAGAGCTAAGAGGGAAATTTTCTCAATCAGCAGGAGCAGGCGAGAGAACGTCGCTTGAAGAATGCCCAAGGCACACAAAACGGACGATTGCCTTAGGCCAGGAGCCGAAGAAGATGCAAGAGGAGAGGGGTGTTACAGATCCATTTGGACACATCAACCCTAGCCTACAGATCAATACTATTAGGGCCCATCAAACCCTAATTCAATTGTTACATGCCCTAAAGAAGTCAACCATCAGAATGCCTAGCTTCCCAGGAAGTTTCATGACCAGAATCATCTAGAAACTACCTCTAAGAAGATTAGTGCAGGTAGGCCTTCATTAGGGTGCGCTGCAATGCAAACCATACACTGACAGGGTGTTATGCAGCGCACTTGGTCCCTCTTTGGCCTGCGCTAGGCGAATTTGAGCGAATTTCCATTGGGGTTTGAAAGATTCCTTATCAATTGGATGCCTCTAGAAGTTTCTCAAACATATTCACTCCTTTGAGCTCGTATTTGGATGAGGAAGGGAGTTAAGGAACATCAATCCCTTATCCCTTCCTCCATGGAACTAAATTCTAAGTTTGGGATGGAATTCATTATCACCATTTATGGCATAACTTCCTTCATTAACCTATAAAAAGACCACTCATCTAAGTGATCAGGGGCTAGAAATTATTGAATTATAGGGAGATGTTGTCAGTATGAGACTTGAGTTGATTTCAAGTATTGTAATGATGTCAAAATGTCTTGTTTATTATGTGGAGAGGATGGGATTGAACTGGAGGAGTGATGTTGAATCAAGCAATGAGTTGTAACTCTTCCTTTTACTAATAAAGTGTTCAAAGTTTTTCCCATATGCTTGTGTTATTCATTTATGCTTTCATATGTATATCATGTACTTGATTCCATGCTATGTTTAATCAATAGATCATTATCATATGCTTTGATTGGTTTTTGTCTTCTGTCTGTGTGCAGGTACTCTTCAAGCGAATTAAGTACGGAGAGGAGCGACAGAAGGTCAAATTCACTATCGTGCAAGTGTCATCATGTTCGACCAATGATCAATCAAAACTGTCACGCTTATCTCTCACATCGTCGGTGAGTGATGTTGAGTATGTGTGTCTGGATGGTTTGAGTCATCTCATCATCAAGTCATGTAAGTGTGTGTTTGCAAGATCACGTATGCATCTTTCACTCATTCACACACTTAGTCGCTTTGTTGAAGTTCTGATGACCGAATTCCCCTCTGACAGCCAGACCATCACCTCGCCATCGATTCAATCGAATGCCACCTAGAACAACACAGAAGCACCAAGCAAGCCATTTTAAGTTGCACTGCCTGCAAGCAAATCGATCAACCTTCATGCTAGTCAACCAGAGAGTTCAACCCGGTAGAGAGTTTAGCCCTCTTTGGCCTGCGCTAATCAGTGCAGATAGGCCCTCTTTGACCTGTGTTGATCAATCTTGAAAACAGTGAAATCAGCACAGGCCTTAGTGAGAGACAGTGCTCTACAGTGCAGTTAGCCCCTCTTTGACCTATGCTGATCAACCTTAGGTTAAATTCCCACCTTTGGATTGAGTTTTTGCTAAAATTCTTCTGATTGCTTGCTTGTTGAATATCAATGATGTCTTATCTTTGAAAACAATATTTTCATCTCCTTAGCCGGCCCTACTTTGATTAGATTGATTAATGTTTCTTTAATGTTTTCATTGTCATTATCAGTCAATAGTCAAAGTTAGTTTTTGGTCGATTGATCTTTGTCGAAAGAAAGTGTCGTAAAGTCAGCTTTTCCTTCGAAAATTGAAATGTTGTAAATTATTCATTCATAAAAGATTGATTGACTTATGTGTGCATATGATTAATCTTTGTTCGAAAGAAAGTGTCGTAAAGTCGTCTTTTCCTTCAAAAATTGAATTGTCATAAATTCTTCATTCATAAAATATTGATTGACTGATGTGTGCATATGATTAATCTTTGTTCGAAAGAAAGTGTCGTAAAGTCGTCTTTTCCTTCGAAAACTGAATTGTCGTAAAGTCTTCATTCATAAAAGATCGATTGATTTATATGTGCATATGGTTTGTATTTTCATTGAAAGTGTCGTAATTCCTCATTTCTTTGAAATCGAAAGTGTCGTAAATTCTTCCTTTCCCTGAAAAGAAATTGTCGCAAAATCGTCATTTTTATGAAAAGAGATTTTTGATCGATTGTGCATATTTCCTTTTTGTTTATCATAAATTTAAGGGATTTGAAAAGAAAAACATGCATTGTGCATGTTGAAGTTTGTGAATGCTTGAAAGGAATGGTTTAGGGAATTGCATCTAGTTTGTGCTCTTTGTTGATTGATCAAAAAGTACTTGTTTGCTCTATCCCTAGTAGCTAGGATTTTCATTGTTAAATTGAATGGAAAGAATGCTTATCATATTAGTTGCATTTTAGGAATTGAAAACATACATCACATGGTGAACCTTGAAAGGAAAATTCTAAAGAAGATCAACTTAAAATTTATCTAAATTTACCTAATGGAGCATTGTCACCAAATGAAAAACATTTAGAGGTCTAGGCTAGAGACGTGTTCCGACGTCGTAAAACAAAGCAGTTGTCGCTAACTTGTCTGCAATACATCCCGAATGTGATACCTCATTCCACGTACATGAGTATATCGTATCTCTTCCATGTACCTTTGGGTATATAGGGCGGTGTTACAGTACGTAAAGTATATGGGAATGCTCTCACTGTGCGGTTTTGCATTAGACAACGCTTATACAGACTGGACCTCCACGTACCTTCGGGTATACATGGGAGGACAACTCTAGGTTGCTATCCATCCTTAGGTAACCAAGTTGGCTGCGTTGTACACTGTGATACACCGAACATAGCATTCGGGGAGATTGCCTGCCTGTACTTCTCGGTTCACTGGGAGGTATTCTGTAGTTCACAGTTGTTTGGTAAACATTTTGCCTAGATTATCCCTCTTTTGTTTTGTTATGTTACTTTGATTAAAATAAAATTAATTGACCACGGATAACATCCTCCACGCTCGGTCCTTAGTTGATCTTAGGTTGAAACATATGGCGACAAATCCAGAATCCACTGATCAAGGAATTCCTTTTGATGGTAATCCTAGTCCTTTTCCTCCTTTTGAAAATATTGGTGCTCCTTATATGGCTACATTTTCCCTCCTGGGATTTACCATTGGCTTGCCAGTATGGTTGTTTTCAACCTCCTTGATTCAAAATTTCGTGATTTCTTCGCAATCGAGTACACCTCCAACTGGACAAAATCAAACTCCGGTTGATCCTAAAGTTGACCCTTTGCCTTCTTCCTTGGTTGTTTCTTCCTCCCCTTCTTCCTCTTTTCCTGGTGAAAGTACTGGTACTAGTAACTAGGTGGCTAAAAAGAAGAAGAAAGGGAAGAAGAAGAAGAAGAAGCAAATTCAGTAGAGGGGCAACCAAGCAACCACTGCTTTGAATGCAACATCTGCTGAGAAACTGTCCATCAAGCCTCACAAAGTTTGATATTCATGCAAACTTTGTGCGTGAGACCATCTTCTTGAAATTGTCCTGATATTCCTTGGATCTTAGAAGAATGGTCTTCTCGTTCAAATCATCCTGTGTCATCAACTTCTGGAGATCATGTTGGTGACACACCATCAACTAGTGGTAGTAAAGTTCATGGAAAGAAGGGTAAAGTTAAGTTTCCATGTATGTTATGTGAAGGGAATCACCCCATTCACCTTTGTCCTTATCTTGATGAAGCCAAAAAAGTGTTGGATAATCATCCTGCTTCACCGCAACGATTTCCATCTGGTTACAGGAGACTATCCCTTAATCCTTCACTAGTTGATGAATTGACTTACTCAAATCAACCGTCGGTCAAACCCACTCTCTCTGAAAGTGAATCCTCTGAGTCTGTACCCTACCCAAATCAATAGGTCGAGGTAATAGTTGACCCGATTTCACCTTCAGCGAATCGTACCTTTCCCGAAGAGAGTGAAAATGATACCACTCAGGTTCTTTTTGTTTCTTCAGATTATAATGAGCTTGGGGGTAGTCCTCCTGTTCCATCAAGATATGAAGAAAATCCTCCCACTCTCTTAACTCAAGGGGTTAATCCTCCCGTTTCTACCGCACCCCCTCTAAGTAGTCTAGTCACTTCCTTTGATTGGAACCGACTGGCAGGATTTCGTCTTCCTTCTTATGTGCCTTTCTAGATCATAGTACAAGTTTGTAATATGATTGTACTCGACACTATTATAGATGAAGGTGCATCAGTGAGCATCCTTTCCTCAACTTCTTGGCAAGCGCTCGGTTTGTCGTCGCTTGCGCCAGTTACCCAAAATCTGTTGGCTTTTAACAGAGGAACCAGTCAACCATTAGGGATCCTCCCTCGGTTACCCATTACTTTGGGAGGAAAAATCATTTATTTGAATGTGATGGTAGTCCCAAGCCCTTTAGATTATAACTTACTACTTGGGCACGACTATGTTTATGGAATGGGAGCTATTGTTTCAACACTCTTTCGAGTAATTTGTTTCCCGCATGAAGGCAGAATTGTCACTATTGACCAGCTTTCATTTCCCAGTCCAATTATGGCTCCTAGTCAACCATCTTCCCTAAATGGTCCTTTTGTACCAATGGTATCATCCCCACCATGGGTTAATTATGTGGCAACATGTTCCATACTTGCATCAAATGACAATCAATTCAGTGATGTTGTACATCATGTACTGGGGGCATTGGAACCAGATCTCTCCTTCATGACCTCTTATGAGTTGTGATTGAGCATGAGGATAGTTCCTGGTCTTGTGTCAACCTCGTTAAAAAATGAAACAAAGGGTATGAGGATAGTTCCTTGTCTTGTGTCAACCTCGTTAAAAATGAAACCAAGGATATGAGGATGGTTCTTTTACTGTGTCAACCTCGTTAAAAAATGAAACAGCTCCCATGAGGATAGTTCTTGGTCTTGTGTCAACCTCGTTAAAAAATGAAACAAGGAGTATGAGGATAGTTATTTTACTGTGTCAACTTCGTTAAAAAATGAAACGGGTCTACAAGGATAGTTCCTTGTCTTGTGTCAACCTCATTAAAAAATGAAACCAAGGAATATGAGGATAGTTCTTTTATTGTGTCAACCTCATTAAAAAAATGAAACAACTCCCAGAGCAAAGTTCCTTGTCTTGTGTCAAGCTCATTAAAGAATGAAACAAGGTCCCAAGTTCCAAGTCAAGTCTTTGATTAGATCTCGTAAAATCCCAGTCGAGCCTTTCACTTGATCTCGTATATGAACCTTCATTCCATCCACCTCATAGCCATGAGTAGTCTACTTAGGTGAATGTAATGAAGCTTGGGGGGCATGCACCTAGTGGTAAAGTTAAGTTTCCCTGTAGGTTATGTGAAGGGAATCACCCCATTCACCTTTGTCCCTATCTGGACGAAGCCAAAAAGGTGTTGGATAACTGTCCTGCTTCACCACAACGACTTCCATCTAGTTACAGGAGACTCTCCCTTTCATCATGCTAGGGGCATGTAAACCAATCTCAAGCATAGTTTTTTTCATTTCAAGCTTGTGTAAACATGAAACTGAATTCAAGCATAGTTTTTCATTTCAAGCTTGTATAAACATGAAACTGAATCCAAGCATAGTTCCCTATGGTTCAAGCTTGTGTAAAAATGAACCCATTTCCATTTTAACCCTTGTGATTGCCATTCTATCAGCCTTTTGAGCCTTGGTTGTTTCATTCCATCACCACCATCTCTTTGGCCGATCATACGCTTTCATTTGGTTGTTTTACCTTTTTTGAGGAACAGTTGCAATGAGTGGTCTTATTAGCCAGCCTCTTCACATCAATCAACATGTTTTGAGAAGTTCCAACATCACCGGAACCAGTTGCTACCCTAGACACCACTTGTTCCTTAAAGTGGAGTCTTCTTTAATCTCTTTTTAGACTCTCTAAATATGAAAAGATTGTCGAGTGCTTGTCCTTTCCAGCTCGTTAACGGATTGGAAATGGTATCTCTCTTGTATTATTTTACGCTTTTTCAGACTTGAGAGATTAATTTATGAAAAAGAACTTGTCAAGTTTCCTTTTCGTCCCTTTTCAAACTCCCTAAACATGAAAAGGACCGAGTTATCTTTGTCGTTAAACTCGTTAAAAACATCAAGTAGCGACAAACTTGTCCATGTAGACAAGACCGAGTTTCACCTTTGCTAGACTCGTTAAAACATCAAATAGCGATGGATTCACCCGAAGGGTGAAATTATACAACAACCATATGTTATCCTCCTCAAGATTGATTAAAAATAAACAGGTATTGGTCAGCAATGACTGGGGAAAATTGGAAAAAGGGGAGAACACTTTATGGTATAAATTCGCTCTTGAACATGACACTTTCACCTCATCACCGTGACTATGTGGGTTGGGTCATTCAGCTTGATGGTTATCACACCGATGGTCTATCATACCATCCATTACTTTGTTTTGGATCAATGCTACCAATTCATCTTAGTGTCGTCGACATGTTCAAGAGAAGTCATTCAGTTCAAACTTCATCCTTTGTAATACCGTAAACCTTCATTTTCATGACCGTCATTCGTCAGTCGATTTTTTATCTCCAAAATCATTTACCTCGTTTTGTTTCGTTGATGTGGGATATATCAAGGCCCTCCTACGACGAGTTGCTTCTTATCAACATCAGCACATTATCCAAGAAGTTGACTTAGAAACACCCCTTCAATACCTTGAGGCTTGCATACATCAATGGCAGGTTTCTCACTTTGGGCACATCAACCCCAACCTACAGATCAGTACTATTAGGGCCCAGCAAACCCTAATTCAGTTGTTACATGCCCTAAAGAAGTCAACCATCAGAATGCCCAGCTTCCCAAGAAGTTTCATGACCAAAATCATCTAGAAACTACCTCTAAGAAGATCAACACAGGTAGGCCTTCATTAGGGTGCGCTACAATGCAAACGATACACTGACAAGATGCTATGCAGCGCACTTGGTCCCTCTTTGGCCTGTGCTGGGCAAATTTGAGCGAATTTCCATTGAGGTTTGAAAGATTCCTTATCCATTGGATGCCTCTAGAAGTTTCTCAAACCTATCTACTCCTTTGAGCTCGTATTTGGATGAGGAAGGGAGTTAAGGAACATCAATCCCTTATCCCTTCCTCCATGGAACTAAATTCTAAGTTTGGGAGGGCATTCATTATCACCATTTATGGCATAACTTCCTTCATTCACCTATAAAAGTACCACTCATCTAAGTGATCAGGGGTTGGAAATTATTGAATTATAGGGAGATGATGTTAGTATGAGACTTGAGTTGATTTCAAGTATTGTATTGATGTCAAAATTTCTTGCTTGTTATGAGGAGAGGATGGGATTGAACTGGAGGAGTGATGTTGAATCAAGCAATGGGTTGTAACTCTTCCTTTTACTAATAAAGTGTTCAAAGGTTTTTCCATATGCTTGCGTTATTCATTTATGCTTGCATATGTATATCATGTACTTGATTCCATGCTATGTTTAATCAATAGATCATTATCATATGCTTTGATTGGTTGTTGTCTTCTGTCTGTGTGCAGGTAATCTTCAAGTGGATTAAGTACAGACAGGAGCGACAGAATCAGTCAAGGGGGATAAGGAGAAAGTGAAGGCTACAAGTAGGCTTCTTTGCCTCTTATTTAATCTGTTGATCATAGGAAAAGTAGAGAACTATTTAAACTGTTGTTCTAGACTTAGCTACTAGTCTAGGGGTTTAAGAGCTTATCCATAGACACTAAAACTTCCCAAAACAAGGGGGGCACCCTACACAGAGAGACATTAGACAACTAGAGAGTTTTACAATTGATGGAATATAATGAGAGGAGGAGCAGTTCCATCACGTCGAAGCGATTGTACACAGGTGAAGTTGAGCAGTTCACACAAGCAAAGTGAAGTGGTATTAACTTTGGCGTGGTGGAGGGGTTGATGTCCTTCTATCCCAACCTTAAACATTGCATATCTGGAATTTGTCACATGACAAGGTGTCTTCCATAGCCTGACACCCCCATCAGGAAACTAGTAATCCTACTTTTCAATTCAAAGGTTGATTTTAATATTTTTTTTCACAATACTAATTCCTAAGGTCATCATTCCAAACAAATTTTAATTTTAACCTCTAAAAGTAAGGGTGGTATACTAGTAGCACCAATTTTTTATTTAGGGACTGATTTTAAGGTTTTTGTTAGCAACATTACAATGCATAGTTATAACACTCTAATTTTAACCCTAAAAAAAGGGTACTGCTAGTACAACCATTTTTTGAAGTGAAGCTTAAAATGGCCACTAATGCAACTTCCAAAAAAATGAAAACGTTGAAGGGTTCTTATCAAGTAGATAATTATTTTTCTAATTGATGTTGAAATGGAAACATTTTTAGTAGATATGAAATTTCTCAATCCCCAAAGGTGCTCCTACATCAATTCAAATTTATATGTTTACAAGGTTTAACATAATTTCCAATTATTCTTTTGTACACCTTGATGGATTTTACCTCATATTTACAATTTGAAAAAAGCACAATTGCTTCGTCCTATCAAATGTAAAGACATCTTGAAAATTATTTGTCTTAATATTATGCAAATTCCTAATCTAATATAAAGTGCTAGCATCATATGCAATAATTATACTGACATTTTTTACTTGGATATTCCAAAATACCTTATATTTAAACATATACAAACTTAAAAGGGTCAAGTTCAAAATAAATATATAAACAAAATATATCGACACAAATCACTAGACCTTTGATTATTTTCATGGCTTAAATTTGATTCTCCCAAGAGAGTGACATCATTGTATGCCATAAATCACTCATTGGAGTGGCCCTTTTGGAATCTATGGAATGCTTGTCTTACACATGCCCCTATCATGCTCTTCCTTTCCATGTTCAGTGTCAAAAAAAATTCAAATGTCAATTATTTATTCTCTTATAAAAGCATCTCAACCAATAGAATGATTGCAAGGATTTAAACCAACCACCCCAACTAGTTTATGATATCCAACATTAATTGAATTTGAACCAACGTTGATTAAATGATTTATAAATTACATCAAAAATTTGTTGAAAAAGATGTGTATCATGTATACGATAATCAATAATATTTTTCTTATTTTTAAAGAAAAAATTTAAAACAATCTTGCTAGGTAAATCTAATTTTTTCATTGTTAGCTATGTAGGAATTTACAGGGTAAGTTCCTCAGACAGAACACCAAAGGACACCGCTCAAAAATAGATCACAGATCAATACACTAGTATTCTTGAAGTGGTTAAAACCCTAAAAGAGGGAAACATTCCATGGCCTGAGACAATGCAGCGACTTCAGGCAATTTATTAACAAAAGAATGAAAATTTACATAAGCTTCTCTCATGAATGGTTACCCTACAAATGACCCTCCATGCTCTTTAAATAGAGATCATGGACCAATCAGGTTTTAAGCCACGGATCAAGTGTCGTTAATACCAAGGAGAGAATGAACCGTTGGATCACTTCATGTCTAGAACATATCATGACCGTCGGATTGTAAGTTACAAAAGTACATAGTAAAGAAACACACTTTACCTAACTCTACACTGGACCAAGTTATACTTAACTATTTCCTATGTGTTGGAATATCCTAACATCCCCCTTAAGAACAACTTGGGATAGGATTGAAGGATGTACAAATATGACACAATAGGAGAACGAAGGAGGCATTAGAGCCTATCCCCCCTTAGTGACAAGTTCTTGAACTCCAACCATAAATCGAAGTTTAGTAAACTTCGCCTTTGTGAGAACTTTTGTAAAGATGTCTGCAAATTGATCATCTGTTGAACAATATTGCACTTCAAGAACATGTTCATGAATGAGCTTTATGATGAAGTGCATGTGTAGTGCAATTTGTTTGTTGCGCTGATGTTGGACTAGATATTTGCATAGTTGAATGGCACTTTGATTATCACACCAAAGTGTAGTCAGCTTTTGTTGTTGAAAACCAAACTCTGACGGGTCCTAACAAAGCCACAAGGCTTCCTTACTAGCTTCTACGGCGCCACGATACTCTACTTCTGCTGAAGAAAGAGAGATGGAACTTTGTTTCTTGCAATCCCATGTAATAAGTCCAGAACCAAGAGTGAACACATAACCTGCAGTAGACTTCCGATCATCGGGGTCACCAGCCCAATCGGAATCAATGAAACCAACCAATAGAGGAGATGCTTCTGCACTGTAATGAATCCAAAACTGAACTGTACCTCGAACATAATGAAGTATTTTTTTAGCTACTTTCCAATGACTTTCACATGGGTTTTGCATAAATCGAGCAATAAGTCCAATAGAAAAGGAAACGTCAAGACGAGTATGGGTCATACACAAGTAGCTACCTTATACACAAGTTGATGCTACCTTATACTAGTACAAGGAAGTACAAGTGACTGAAAGTTTGGCTCCAGACTGAAAGGGAGAAAGGGTTGGATTATAGTCTTCCATGTGAAAATGGCGTAGAAGATCACAGGCATACTTGGACTGGGAAAGGGAAATACCTTCCTTGGATTGCAAGACTTGAAGACCAAGAATATAATGCAAGTGTCCTAAGTCTGTCATTTCAAACTTATTTTTAAGGCTGGACTTCACATGGTTTATAAGGTTGGTATCACTACCAGTAAGGATAAGATCATCAACATAAAGAACAAGAATGATAAGAGACTTGCCCACTTTCTTGGTGTAGACAGTATTGTCAGAATGACACTTAGAGAAGCCAGTTTCTAAAAGAAAGATATCCATTTTAGCATACCAAGCTCGAGGGGCTTGCTTGAGACCATAAAGGGATTTCTTAAGCCGAAATACAAGGCTGGAGTCTGTTTGTATAAAGCTAGTAGGTTGTTCCATATAGATTTCTTCATGCAAGTCCCCATGCAAGAAGGCAGATTTAACATCCATTTGATGGACTTCCCATTTGAAAGAGGCAGCAAGGGAAAGAACAAGGAGGATAGAGTTCATTTTTGGCAACAGGGGAGAAGGTTTCAGTATAGTCAATGCCTTCAACTTATGAAAAACCCTTAGCAACAAGATGAGCTTTATGTTTATCAACTTTTCCATCTGGTCCATACTTGGTTCGGTAAACGCCTTTGCATCTAACAGGTTTTCGTCCCTTTGGAAGAGGAACAAGATCCCATGTATCATTTTCCAATAATGAACGATATTCTTCATTCATAGTTGCATCCCAATCTGGATGCCCTAAAGCTTCTGCAAAAGTGTCAGGATCATAATTCGTTGAAGCTTGAGCCAGTAAAGAAGAGGCTCTATCGAACTGAGAACATGTACGTCGTTGATCTATAGGATCACTGGAAAGAGAACCTCTGCATCCCAAGTAGCATGGACCCATTTTGGAAGCTGAGGAGCTGAAGGAGGATCCTGAGAAGGTGGGGATGGATTGTCATCCTCGTTGTCATCATCTGAAGAAGAAATATTTTCAGAAGTAGAAGGGATAGAGAGAGGTGGCACATCCGCTGAACTAGGCTTGTAGGCTGATATATTTTCATCAAACTTTACATCTCTTCTAATGATAAAATTTTTGGACTTAAGTGGAATAAGTCTATATCCTTTGACATCTTCAGAATATCCAACAAAAATACATTTTTCCCTCTTAGGTTCTAAAGCTTTATGTTTCTCATCTGGAATATGGGCCCATGCTTCACTTCCAAAAACACGAAAGTGACTTACATCTGGTTTAATTGAGCTCCATGCTTATTCTGGAGTGATATTCTTTAAATCCTTAGTAGGAGTGTGATTTACTATGTAATTTGCATAGTTAATTGCTTATGCCCAAAAATTAAGACTAAGTCCTTTATATTGAAGCATGCAATTAGCCATTTCCTTTAAGGTGTGATTCTTCCTTTCAGCTACACCATTTTGTTGTGGAGTATACAGAACAATATGTTGCATTTGGATTCCATTCTCAGTGCAAAAGTTGATGGATTTTTTGTTAACATATTCTTCGCCATTATCAGATCTTAGCTTAAGAAATTGATATCCAGATTGTTTTTCAACAAAGGCCAACATGTTAAATACTTCACTCTTGAGTTTTAAGAAGTATACCCAAGTGCGTCTGGAGAAATCATCAATGAAAGTTAAGAAATAATTATAGCCAGAGAATGAAACAACTGGAAGTGGACCACATAAATCACTATGCACACACTGTAAAGGGACTGAGGTGTGTGAAGAGGCACATTTTTCAAAACTATCCCGATGATGTTTTTCGAGTACACATCTGGAACAAACACCATCTCTGCAAGATACCATTGGAAGACCTGTCACCATATTTTCTTTACATAGATTCTAAAGGGAGCAATAGTTTAAGTGACCAAATCACTCATGCCAAAGTTTTCTCACTTCATCATTATGAGCAACAAATACCGAGGGAAGATTTGATGACCCAAAGTTGTTAAACTTATACAACCTTGTAGAATCATCAGAAATGCCAGTAGCTAAAATCTGTCTAGGATCTCTTAGGTCCTTAATTACAACATCGTGAGGTGAAAATTCAACAATTTTACCTTCACCTGAATGAGTTATCTAATACATAGGTAGAAGGTTGCAGGATAAGGTTGGAACACATAATACATCATTAAATTAACCATTGTCTAGATGAATAGTTTCAGTCCCTACAACACTAAGATATCTATCATCACCAACATATATATTTTTGGTGTTACAATCATTTAAAGAAGAAAACATGGCTTTGTTTTTGGCCATGTGATAAGAAACTCCAAAATCAATGAGCCACTCATGAGAATGAGAAGAAGAAGATACATTTAGTGCATAACCAGATTGATATGTTTGACAACCACATGCGGAAAGTTTTATTCTTGAAGATGAAGTTGAAGTTGAAGAGTGCTCCAAATGGATGTTATGCTTCTTCATTGATGTTTCCAAGGCTTCCATCTTCTTAAAGCATTTGGATTCTAAGTGGTCATCTCAATTACAAAAGTGGCAATTTCTATCAGTCTTCTTCCCTTTGTTTTTATTTTCCTTATCATTTTGTTGAAATGATTTTTCATTTTAAGACTGAAATTTCTTAGGACCCTTGTTTGGTTTAGGACCATTCTTTGTAGGATACTGCTTCTTAGGATTCTTTGAATTTGGTTGTTTTTGGGAGGCTAAGGCTTTCTTAGAAGAGTTTCCAAGATTAAGAAGACCAAGATATAAGAGCTTTTCTTGTTCTCTTATTAAAGAATCACAAAAGGCATCAAAAGAGGGGGACTTGTAGTCTTGTCCTTGGGAAATAAATGCTTCTCTAGTAGAATGGAAGGTGGAAACAAACACAAAGTAGGTTGGTCCCAAATTAGTAAGAATGGAATAGATAAGGCTACCATCTTCTTTCTTAACCTTAACACCTTCCAAGAGAAATCTAAGGGTCTTGAAATTGGACAAAAAATCTTCAATGGAAGAAAAATTATTGGGGTCCAATGTAAGCAACTCATTTTCAAGTTGATGGGCTATAATTTCATTTTTAATTCCAAAAATTTAGTGAGTTGTTTCATTGCTTCATTGGGGGTATCAAGTTTTGCGATATGGAATCTAAGGTCTGGAGAAATAAACATCCCTATCAACCCACTTGCTTGATCTTTCCTATTTTCTCATTTGGTTGCCTTATCTTCATATTGAGGTTTGATTTCTTAGCCTGAGGCTATTCTGTAAATACCTTTACTTCTAAGTAAATCCACAATGTAGGACCACCATTGGAAATAGTTGGTGTTGTCAATAATAACTTGGGATGGACTTTCCATTTTAACATAAACTGAAGTTGTAGATGCTGAAACTAAGTGTTCCAATGGAAATATCTCGAAAAATTAGGCTAATTCAAAAAAACAGCTCTGAAAATGACTTCTGAATGAAGAAGTTATGGCTTTTTGAAGAAATTTTGTTGAAGTCCCGACGAAGTGCGTGAATGTGCGGAAATGAATGATAATTTTATATTTAAAAAAATCCACCCCCCCCCCTTCCAAACTTAATCTAATTAGCTCACCTTAAAAAAGATTTTATGTGACTCACTTTTACAATGGTACTTTATGAGCTACCCACTAAATTGTAACTTAAATAAAAGATAAAGAGACTTTAAAATTATAAGTGACTCACTTTTTATAATGGGTGAGAACACTTTTACATAAATTAACTTTTTTTTTTGTAAACTTGATGGTGCTTCCTCTATTGATATTAACTATTCAAAATCAGATCTTCCATTTGTTCCAGGTGGCTTACCTGCCCGAAGGACACCAGATAGCCACCTGTCTGCATTAAACCATGTCCAAAATTTGAAAAGGTCTTTCTCTATCCATATAGAAACATTATCTTTACTATCTATACTATTGTTCCAGTTAAACAAGTAAAAGTTGTTCATCATAAAATTTCATCAAAAATGTACTGGACCTCTGCTTCAATCCTCGTCTAAGGATATTACTGGGGCTGGCGCTTTGGCACTGGAGCCGAGCATCTCACTCCTCTTCATGTCTTGAAGTGTTTGTTCAATTCTCCCCAATGCCAAGTTGTTTCTGTAAGTTTGTATCTAGACTGTTGCAATCTCCCTGAGGAGTTCTGCCCTGACGAGATCCTTTTCCTTGGTGTCCTCCTTTACCTCTGGTCCTCTGCTTGCTGCTTGTTCCTGATTAAGAGTCATGGCCCATGCCACCACGTTCTTCATGACCCAATACTGTTGTATTGTCTGTCTGAGGAGAGAGTGTCATCCTCGAGAGTTCTCTGGGTCCGGAACCATGCTCTCCCATTCCTCCATGGGGATGTCTTGGTTCCTTATGTTGTCGTTTAGTTCTAGCTCCCATCCAGAAATTTGGGCTCTAATGTTTGGTGGGTTCCCTGCCATGTAGGCGTCGATGAGGGTTTTCATATGTTCACATCCAGAGTTTTTCCATCTGTTTCTTTGCTCTTTGTTTGAGTTGCTCACCCCCTCTATCATCTTTTTGTTTCTCTTGCTCTTCCTGGTCACCATTTTATCTACATACCTACTACCGACTACTTCTTTCTGTTTGTTGTCCTCCTCATGATGTTGGGCGTAATGTGAGGTGAGACCTATCACATAACCATTACAATTATCAGTTTGATAATGAGCAAACATCAAAACAATTCCCATTTACCTGTGTCACATTTGTTATCCCTTTTAGTGCCAGAACTAGTGCTTTTCAAGATTTCTTTTAGAATTTCCCATCTCATCTCATAGTTATGGGTTCTTATAATTCTTACATCTCTTGTCATCGTTTTTCTCTCTCAACAACATACATCACTCAAGAAACACGATAGAGGCATCCACTTAGGATCACCTCCAGGGTAGGTTGGTTTATTGTTCCTTGCATCTCAGGGAGTCTTGGTCATGGGGATGTTTTCCAGGGTCTAGGCCTCAGATGCGTGAACCTGTTCTCTTTTGCCCCTAGTGGAATTTTTTTTCCATGTTTCCCTCTTTTCTCGGTTCTAATTGCTCTCTGAGGTTTTGTGTTTTTTCCTTTTGGTTTTATCACGGAGTCCCCAATAGGATTCCTTATGGCCTCGCGCTCTCGCATTTCGTTTCATGGGGTAACCCTGCTGGAGACCTCTCCATTCCTGGATGCTATCCCCTCCACTCCTAACTTACTCCCCAAGATTTTCATTACACATTCTACAGTTTTTGACCAACCAGGGTCCTAGGAATTCCTGGGTTCCTCCTGACCAGACTCATTCCCTAACCTGAACAAGTTTCCTAGTTTAATGCAGAAAGACATCCTATGCCTTAAGAATCTGAGGGCCAAAGGATCAACATACCAACTCACAGAATTGGTTCCGCTTCCATCTACAACCTACAACATTGTTCTTCAACTACCTTTCCTCTCTCTGGTTCTCGTCTCCTCCCTCTGCATACGTCTGTCTATGGACTGGTTTCCCTTATGTTTTATTCCCCTCCCCTTTTTGTCCTTTCCTTTTTCGTACACCTGTCTACCATTATGACCTTAACTAATCCCTACGTCATCACCTTGGAATGATGACCCTCCATCCTGACTTCCACTTCCTCTCATTAATACTCACTAACTCCCGGCTACTCTTGCCGTATGATCTCATCCCTCGCCTTGCCACTTGTTAGCATCTCTCTGCCTGCCCTCCTGCTAGCCCCCCTCCCATCCTCGTTGTCCTCCTTATTTGTTTCTACCATCCTTCTCTCGGGGTATGTTCTTTCCCTACCCTGTCCATCCATTTGTCGTTGCCCCTGTCTTCTCACTCCATTTCCCTCGCCTGTCATTTCGCTCACTTGGACGCTTCCTCCCTCCTCATGGTCCCATCTCCCCTAGCCCACTTCCTCTCTTGTGTTACACCCCGATCGGGGGTTCCCCTCCCCTTCCTTGTCTTTTTCCAGGATTTTCACTAAGTTTTCCATCTCCTCTATTTGATATAGTTCTTCCGCATTTATGTATACAGTTCTACCTACCTCGCCACTTCCCCAATTTGCTAGGTTGTCCGTTGCCGCATTGCCTTTCCTTCATACGTGTGTGGGAAGGATGTATTCTATATGTCTGGTTAATTTGTTGATCTCCTATACCAGCCAAGCAGTTCTCCAACTTTGGCTGATCTTCTCCCACTGAGTTCCTTGTTGTAGCCTTTTTACTATTTCAATCGCCATTTTCGAATCGCCTTCTACCTGTAATTTTTTATATTGCTCTCTTATCACAATTTCCAACCCTTTTTTAGGGCATGGATCTCTACTTCATTATTTTTCGTGTTTTCACAGTCCATCTCTTAGATTCTGAGTGTCCTCCCCCTGTCATCTCTGAATACCCCTCTTATCCCCGCCTCGCCAGGATTCCCTTTTGCAGCGCCATCAAAGTTTAGTTTGATGAATTTCTTCTGTGATCTTCTGAATTGGTTTACTTCCTCCTCTTTGATGGTGTGGTGCTTCCTAGAAGATGTATGCAGCATGCTTGATTTCAGGTTCAGGCGGGTCATTATCTTTTCTTCCTTCGGGTAGTTTTCTAGTCCTCCTCGAACCATTTTTCTGTCAGAATAATCTCTTTAATGTTTTGGATTATCTGGTTTCAATTTTCTGCTTTTTCTCTTCCTTCTTCCTTGAAGATCAATCTATTTCGTTCTTTCCATATATTCCACAGGACAAATCCTAGTTAGAGTCTCTAAGCTCAGTTTAGGATCGTGTTCTGGTAAGGTTTTTTCCTCCAGTTCTCTATTATTGTTTGCATGTTATTTGGATTCTTGTCACTGATTTCAAAAAGTTGATGTTGTTGTTTCCACAGGTTATCATTGTATTTGGAAGCATTGGTGAGGTGCTCCATTGTCTCTTTATGTTCTCGTCATAGGACACATATCGATGGGCCTTGCATTCCTTTTTTTCTCAGTTGGTCCCACGTTAATGCTCGCTCGTGGCTCAGGATCCAAATGAAGAAATCAATCTTCGGCCATGTTTTTACTTTCCATATGCTTACCAATTTATTTGTTTCTAGATATCTATTGTGTTCTTATTTTAATTGATAACCAACTCCTATTGTAAACATTCATTTGATTCTGTGGCCCCATCTTAGGATGTCTGATCCTTCTTTTATCGTTATTTTCCTGGTTGCCATTTCCTTTTCATAAAGCTCCCATTGGGGTGTTTCTGACGTTTCTGGCCAATCCTGTTATTGTTTCCACTTTCTCCAATATCCTTCTAGTTCTAAGCACCAGAATTTTTGTATTGTGTTTCCCCCATGGAGATCGATGAATTGGTGGATTTTTGCTAGATACCGCTGGCTGTTGAGTTTTTCCCTCTGTTGCCATGCTTCTTCCCAGAAGTTGTCTTTGTCTCCTCCTCTGATTTCCCAGAAGCTATGGTTTTTTATCAGATTCCTATTAGCACTGGCTAGGTTCCATATTGCAGAGCCTTTCTTATCATTTTGGATTCTCATCTTTCCTTCGAGGGACCTAGGCATGTCATACTTTCTCCCCCATAGTTTTTTCCAAAGATTTACCCCTCCCTGTATCCATCTCCACCACAGCTTTGCTCCCATTACCTGATTCAAAATGTAAGGGTCACAGAGTCCAAGTCCTCCTTCTTTTAGGGGTTTTTTGAGCTAGCTCCAAGATAGGAGCGCCCATTTTTTACCATGTTGGGTCCTTGCCATAAGAATTTTTTGAGCATGTCTACCATTTTCTGGCAAACTGTTTTAGGGGTCACTTGACTAGTCAGTTGGTATATCAGGATGGACTGTAATACTGATTTTAGCTGTATTACACAACTTTGGATGTTCATCATTCTGAATGTCCAGTTTTGCATTTTCCTTTGGATATTTCCCAACAAGATTTTCCAATTAGCCACTCTATTCTGCTGGTCATTTAGCTAAATTCCTAGATACTTCGTAGGGAAATTTCCTATTCTGAATCCCATGGACCTTGCTAGGAAAGCTTGGGAGGGTACTGGGGTGTTGAAGAAATAGATATCTGACTTCTTTTTTTTTATCTCCATCCCTGAAGCACTCGTGAAATCTGTGAGGATTTCCATAATTTTCTTGGCTTCCTTGAGTGATGTTTGTTTGTATAGCATTACGTCGTCTACGAATTGCTGGTGGGTTATTGGAAGGTCATTCCACAAGAGTCTTAGGCTTGTATATTGTTCACTACAGACTTTTGCTTTTATATATCTTCTTAGACCTTATGTTGCTAGGATAAACAAGAAGGGCGATAACTGGTCACCTTGCCTGAGCCCTCTGGTAGTGTTGAAGGCCTCTATAGGGGATCCGTTGAGAAAAATTGACAGAACTAAAGTGGTTACCATTGACATTACCCAGCTTATCCATCTTTCATCAAAGACGAATGCCTTCATTATTTTTGTAGATACTCCCAGTTCAGTCTATCGTAGGATTTGGCCAAATCTAATTTTACCAGCATTCCTTTGGTTTTTTATTTTTGTAAGGAGTGGATTGCTTCTTGTGCCACCACTATGCCGTCTATTTTTTATCTGCCTTTGACAAACCCTATTTGCTCTTGAGATATCAAGCCAGGTAGTATGGGTTTCAGTCGGTTGACCATTATTATAGCCAAGATTTTGTATATGACATTGTAGTGTGTTATTGGGCGGAACCCTTGTGGTTCTTCCGAGTGCTCTGTCTTAGGGATCAGGGCTAGAAATATTGAATTCAGGGTCGGGTGCATTATTTTGGTGCATCTGGACTCCTCCACTAGTTTCACTATGTCTTCACTTAAGAAGTCCCAGGTTGCTTGGAAGAATTATGCAGTGAATCCATCTAGCCCTGGTGCCTTGTACTTTGCCATGTTTTTAATTACCTCTTCCACCTCTGCTTTAGTTATTTCTCTTAGTAGAGCCAGGTTCTGATCTCTGCTCACCAATTTAGGGATATGTTGACTAATTTTGTTAATGTTATCCTCCCTTCTAATGTTTGGTTCTATTAGAAGCCCTTTGAAATGTTGAACTAGTAGATTCTCCATTTCTTCCTTTTGTGTGAGCCAATTTCCTTGTTGATCCAATAGGGAGAAGATTCTGTTCTGTTGTCTGTGTTGTACCATTGCTTTATGGAAGAAATTTGTATTTCTTTCTCCTTCTTTTAACCATTGGATTCTTGATTTTCGTTTCCAAGTAATTTCGTCTTGTTGTCTCCTTTCCTCCAGTTTGTTTATCAACAACCCCTCCTCTTCTTCAAGCTCTTCACTTCTACCCTCCTCGATTATTTGCTATTGTATGTGCTTCATATTTGTCTGAATTGTCTCCTGATCCTTATGTATGTTACCAAATTATTCTTTATTCCATTTCTTTATCCTCCCATTTAGGTCTTTTAGTCTGAGCTGAAAGGTGTGCATTTGGTTTCTTCCTCATATCTCTTTCTCATTCCCTATCCACCATTCTTTCATTTTATCTATAAAGGTGGGTTCTCTTAGCCAGAATGCCTCAAACCTAAAGGGTCTATTCTGATTCTTTTGATTCATTGTGATTTCAATTTTAATAGGCCAGTGATCTGACCCTAAACACAGAAGAATTGATGCTTCATAGAATATGTATTTTCTAATGAAGTGTTATGTTGCCAAGAATCTATCTTGCCTAGAGGTTATCCGTCTACTCCCTCCCCTTCTATTGTTCCACGTATATTTTCCATTTATGGTTGGGATGTCTACCAATTTTAATTCTTCTTGAAGATCCTTGAACCTCTCTATTTTCAGCTCTTCTCTTTGCAAACCTCTTTTTTTCTCCTATGTTGATGTTATCAAATTGAAGTCCCCTGCTATCAGCCATAGTTTTTCCTCATGAAGTTTTCCTAGTTGTTTTATTTGATGGAGGAATATTCCTTTTTCCACTGGAATATGAGGGCCATAAACTGCAGACTAGAAACCATTCTTTGTTTTCAATTAGCCGGAATCGCCCTGTGAGGATTATTTTCATGCCTATCCAATAATCCACTGTGATCTCTGTTGGGTTCCACAGTATTGCTATGCCTCCCACACTACCTTTCACATCTATGGTCATGCATTCATACCTTGGTTTTATTTTATTTAGGATTTCCTCCATTCTCCCTCCTGTGATTTTTGTTTCTTATAGCAACGTGATTTGAGGTTTTTCTTTTCTTAGCCTTTCCACTAAGTGTCTTTGTTTGCCTTTACTATTAAGGCCTCTTATATTCCAGGATGTGATTATCATTGGGTTACTTGGTTTATTTGGTGAAATACCGCCGATAGCGATAATACCCTCCCTGTATTCACTAGTATTTCTCTCATAATCTGTATAGATTCCTATAGGTTTCTTCGGCCTCTTTTCTTT
This sequence comes from Pinus tabuliformis, assembly GCA_031772625.1. Taxonomy (NCBI): domain Eukaryota; kingdom Viridiplantae; phylum Streptophyta; class Pinopsida; order Pinales; family Pinaceae; genus Pinus; species Pinus tabuliformis. The sequence continues at coordinate 568,210,111 of CM062805.1, read as the reverse complement.
CCACATTTCGTTTTATTGGGGCAGTCTTGGGTGTTGTCCTATTGCATCCCCAGTTTTTCTGCCATCTCCACCTTCCCCTGCCCCTGTTTAACTTGATACTGCTGGAATGTTTCTCTGTATAGTCGTTTTTGGTCTTTTGGAATGAATCGCTCATCTAGATGTCTCCATTCATTCAATAGTTTCCTCAGCACCTCTTCTTCCATGCTTAGTTCTTCTCCCCTACTTGTATCTATTTCCATTGTAGTGTTATCCATCTTCTCTCTGTCTCCCTTCTCCTCCTTCTCTGTTGGCTCGCTTTGGGCTTTCCTCTTAGGTTTTAGTTTTCCTTAACTCGAGATGCTTTCCTTTCCTTTTTCCCCCTGATAGTCCATTGTTTGGACCTCGTTGTTTTCTTCTTCTTCTTCTTGTAGTACTTCGAAGTTGTTTGTTCTGCTTGGCTGGGCTTGTTGTTCTTTTTTCCCCCCGCTAGTATTCTCCCTTACTTGTGTTCTTTTGCTTTTCACTTCTTGAAATATGTCCTTGTCTTCTTGATTTTCCTCTATTGTTTATGCTTGTTCTCTTCCTCTTCTATATTCAGTGGGAACTCCTTAAATAGGTGGCCATACTCATGAAATCTTCTACATCTGAATGGGATGTGTTCGTAGTCTAGGGTTTGCTTCCATACCTCTTCATGGTATTCTAGTTCTATTGTGTTTGGGATGGGTTAAGCTATATTCATATAAACACATATTCTAGCATATGAGGTATATCTTCCTTTTTTAGTTGTTTCTGCTATTTTGAAAAATCTTCTTATCGTGTTTCCTATGCCCTCTAGTATCTCTGGGTCCCAGAAGTCCATTGGGAGGCCAAATAACCTAACCCACACCGGGGCTGCCAAAAATTTTTCCTTGTTTGGGTCACAACATTCTTCCAGTATCTCATAAAAAATTCAAACATTATAATGAAAGTAAGGACCATTTTCAAATACCTTTTCTTTGTCACAGGTTCGAGAATATTATCATGAAGAAGCCTCTTGCTCCCATCTTGAGCTCGATATGGCCTCGAGGCTGCCATTTTTGCTGAATCCATTTGGTGAGGCCCTTTTCTGTCGGCCATAGTCCAATGGACTTGCATATTAGCGAATGGTCTTTCATATAACTTCTGTATCACTCCAGTTTGTTCATGGTATGATGAATCTTGGTTTCTCTGTCTCACATGGTAAACATTTACCTCTGCTACCTACCTACCATCTCGCTCTGAGGACTGGTCCTGACATTCTATTTATTTCTTCCGCCTATTTTTGGTTGATGGTATTCTGGCATAATTCTCCTGCCGCTACGTCTCGATAGGATGGGATATCTCCCCCCTCTCCTCCTATTTCATTTCACTCTGTTTCCTAGTGTCTTGGGTCTGGAGCTTCTCAACAGTCTGCAGTTTTTTGGGGGCAAAGTACCGCCTGGCCATTAGGGTTGCAGAGCTCTTTTTACATAAAGTAACTTTAAAACATAAGTTACGTGTGCTTTTTGAAAGTAACTCAACAAAAAGAAAGACTTGAACTCAAGACCTCTATTCTCATAAAGTAACTTTGGACCAAGTGAGCTAGCTTAAAAGGTTAGTAATTTTTTGAAAAGAAGAGGGGTTTTTTTTCTTTAGTCACTTAAGCTTTGGGTGCATACTTACTTGAAAAAGCTCTTTTTTGGCCTACAAAACAAAAACCACAAAACCCAACACGGACAGACAAGAAAAAACAAACCTTACAACTTGAAGTTAGCTTTAGCCAAAAACTAAATATTTTCCTCAATGTTTCTGATTTTCTGAGAACACACTAAGGCGCGGCGGAAAAGAGCATACGCATGAGAGAAATCCTTCCTTTATGTTTCTGATTTGCCCAGATCGCACAGAGTCACGGGGCAAAGAGCATACGCATAAATGAAAGGTATAGATCCGGTAATAAAAAGTAGAGAGCTAAATAAACCGAAATAAACAGAGAGATGAATAGCTAGAACTGCAAATAAAGATTGTATACCTCCAGATCTTAAAAATGACATATCTAGGGCTACCGGAAACCTTTTCGCGTGAAATGAAAGGGGTTCCTGACTGGAACAGATGCTCCTAACACAATAGAGCAGCCCTCTCAGCCCGAAAGTAGTCAGAAACAGTAGATCTAGGAAACGACAGTTGGATGCAGTTGTATCGGCTTCAGATTTGGATCACCAACGGATGCGGCCCTCAAATAGCTCTGATACCATGTAGGAATTTACAGGGTAAGTTCCTCAAACAGAACACCAAAGGACATCGCTCACAAACAGATCACAAATCAATACACTAGTATTCTTGACGTGGTTAAAACCCTCAAAGAGGGAAACAATCCACAACTTGAGCCAACGTAGCCACTCCAAACAATTTATTAATAAAAGAATGAAAATTTACATAAGCTTCTCTCATGAACGGTTACCCTACAAATGACCCTCCATGCTCTTTAAATAGAGATCATGGACCAATCGGGTGTTAAGCCACGGATCAAGTGTCGGTACTACCGAGGAGAGAATGAACCGTCGGATCACTTCATGTCTAGAACATATCGTGATCATCGGATTGTAAGTTACAAAAGTACATAGTAAAGAAACACACTTTACCTAACTCTACACTAGACCAAGTTATACTTAACTATTTCCTATGTGTCGGAATATCCTAACAAACTATTCAATTTTGACAGGTATTTTTACAATGCACGAGTACATAGATTATAGTAGTGTTTCACTTATTTTTCAGAAGTGTTTCATGAAGAATCCACCATCAAATACTCATGCACGATAGTTCTTGACACCTTATGGAAGTATTCTTTGTAGGGGTGCCTAGAAATATTGAACCAATAAGTAAGCTTATCATTCACATCTAAAGGCATTCTTAATTTTCATGTTTGTACAATGTCTTGGGTGAGGTTCCCACTATTCTTATCATGTGTGTCAACAAACATTTTTTTGAAGTTGTTGGTGTATCAACAACTACATGTCTGGAAATAGATGAAGCCTTGGCACTGGATGTTTATGATCTTTGCAATGACTTGATTGCCATAGTTATGTTTTTAGATATATTCCAATTTAACTTTTTCGTTTTTAGAATTTTTAACACACAATAATATGATGGCCTTTCTTAAATTCATGAACTCTATCAAGCCAAATAACTTTGGATCTTGTTCTATGACTAAGTGATTTAAAAAAAAAATCCTAAAAATCTACCAACATGCTTTTCTATAATACAACTACAAATTTTGGACCCCAACACTTCCATTTCCATTTTGGTTAGATTAATGTACTCTAAGCATCATCAATTTGGATACCACAACAACTACCATTTAGTTTTAGAATCCTTGATGTATAATCCTCATCTATTATTTTCCCTTCAAATATATGTTCTTTCTCATCAAAGCTAGAGTTCATCCCCCTTCATCAATATGTACATCACTTTTAAGATGCAAAACCTTTAATTCAAAATCATTATTTCCAACTTCAGTGGTCAATTCTTTTTGTTTTAATCTCTTTTCCCCATATTTTCCTTTCTTTACATTATGGATATCATCATTTTTCTTATTTTTCAAAAAATTATTTTACTCTCCATGTTTACTCAAATTTTAAGCCTTGAGATTACAAAATGTTTTTATAAAAAAATTATTTCAAAAAAAACTCAAAATCTTAAAACCAATAAGAAACTCGAACATCCCCAACCTAATGCCCCAAAACCCCAAACAAAACAAATCAAAATTGAAAAATCATGTGCAATGAACTTGCATAGTTGAATTGGATAACATGCAAATTGAACAAGAATAAATATAAATTTGGGAGTAAAAACAATAGAAAAGGTATTGTAATTCAGCCTCACAATCATTCAACTGAAATATTGTTTCATTTTTCAACGAATAGGTTACAAGAATATTTTAATTTTCGGGAATAGGTTAGTGAATTCTTTTAGTTTAAAATAAAAATAAACTTTCAAATTACAAAACTTAACTTTTTAACAAAAATAAATAATAATAATAAAATAAACCTAGTGAACTTTGCAACGGTGAAAGATACAAAACAAACTATTATTTTTTAATGTGTTGTCAAATTAGATTGAAAACTGAATCTACTTTCAACATGTATAAATATTTTCTTATAATTTTTAAATTTTAATTAATTTTATTCTAGAACTTATATATAATTTTTTTTAATTATGTTACAAATATGTGAAGCTAAAATTCAATCAATAAAACTACACAATCTAACCATTCAAAAGGGTAGGCAATATTTTTTTTAATAATTACTTAGAACATAAGAAAAATGTGGAGTCCATATGTTGATATATTATAGTTGTTTCATTATGATGAGTTTATGGGCCGGAGTTACAAGGAATTTTCATGGCACAATCATGTGTTATGAATATTTTTATAATGCGTATATTTTCCTTTGGTGACTTGCATGATGGGAGGCACAAGTGGTTCAAATGATGTAAGTTATGGGAGATGGGAGATGGATACTTTTTATAGCATATACACATTTAATTGATGAACAAAGAATATTTTTCAGATTATATAAATTATTATTTTAAGTTTTATGAGAACATATTATGTGGGGAATCCTAAGTTGGTGTTTAAGTTAATAAAGTACTTCACTTAACAAATTAAATTTGAAAATTTAATTAAATATTAAAGTAATTCTTTTAAAACTTTTTTTTGAATAATAATAAAGTACATTAAAATAAAATAAATAAATAAATAAATTTTTTTTTGAATAATAATAAAGTACATTAAAATAAAATAAATAAAAAAATAAATTTTAAAAACAATTAGTTTCTCTAATTGTTCCAAATAAATACAAAAGGGAAAGGAGTTTTTTTAAAGAAGGGGAGAATATTATGTGAGAAGAGGTATGAACAAATTCTTAAGTTGTTATATTTTTTCTCTAATTCATTATTATGTGAGTTCAAGACTCTGACTTATTTGGTGGAAGTAGACTCATTCAAAGAAGTGACACGATGGAAACCAGAGTTATCTCATTCTTCTGAATAGTTTCAAATTATGTTTATTTACTCTATTTTCTTTTATGTTAGTAGAAGGTTTGGCATATGATGCTAGTGCAAATAGTTGAAAATTTTGTAGAGAAGGCTTCTCGATTTAATCTTATCAGATCACCAAGAAGGATTCTTTATTGTCGCTTCATCTCATTCTTGCTCTCTGATATTTATGGAACAATAATTTTTTCTATTCACTTATATTTGCAAACGGATTACACATTTGTAAGTAAATCAATATATTTTATTATTCAACATTCGATGATGATTTACAAGGCTAAGGCAGTCCTCTTTTATAGGAGTTGACTGGCCACGAGCCTAGAGACATGTCCTTTTGAATTAATGCCTCCTCCAAACTAATTGAGTAACTTAGCATAATTTTTAATTCATTTACTAATTATTAACTAATATTTATTTATTATTATTCTAATATTTTATCATTTATTTTATTATATATGTATTTATATATAGTTATGAATATTTAATTCATAACATTGTCTCTCCCTTTAAAATTGCTTTGTCCTCAAAGCATAGGCAACGTTGGGTGTCGCTAAAGAAAACATTTTGTCTCCCATGATGAGTCTCTGGTAGTTTTTTCCATTTGATAAGGTACTCCTTAATAGTGTTGGATCGCAGTACCTTCTCCCTGGTAGCGAATATGCCTTCAAGTTCTAAGATGATCCTTCCTTCTCCATCAATTTTGGGTATCTTTGTTTGAGCTGTTTGATTTTGGCCCGATACTTTTTTGAGACTTCATACATGGAATGTGTTGTGGATTCGACACTTGTCTAGTAGCTTCAGTCCATAAGCCACGCTACTTATTTTTTTTATTATTTGGTATGGTCCATAATATTTAGGATATAACTTATTTTTCCCTTGGTGTTTTAATGATAACTACTTATAGGCATGAAGTCTAACAAAGACCCAATCTCCTTCTTCAAACTATCTTTCGGTGCAGTGTTGGTCGGCTTGTTGCTTCATTTTTTTACGTGCCACTATTAGATTTCCTTTTATTAGGTTAATAATTCTTTGGTTTTCTTCGAAGTGTTCCTTTACTGCTTGTACTTTAGAATCGTGTAGCACAAAATCCTTCCACCTAGGTGGTTCATAGCCATATAGGGCTTCGAAAGGAGTCATTTTAGCTGAAGTATGATAGGTGGTACTATACCACCATTCTTCCAGGTGTAGCCACTGAGATCATTTGTTTTGTTTTTCGGTGACAAAACAATGGAGATATGCTTCCAAACAGTTATTTACAACTTCAATTTGACCATCTATCTAGGGGTGATAAGTCGAACTCATGTTGAGAGATATTCCTGCTTGGTGGCAGAAATATTTCCAAAATTTGCCTTTAAATTTTGCGTCTCTATCACTCACAACGACCTTGGGAAAACCATGTAGTTTGTAAATGTTTTTACAAAACGCATCCGTAATTTGCTTAGTTATGTCAGTTTTTTTATTGCCATGAAGTGGGCATATTTAGTGAGTTTGTCGACTACGAAAAATATCTTGTCCTTATCATTAGACATAGGTAGTCCTTCAGTGAATTCCATCGAGATTTCCTCCCATTTTTAATTTGGAATATGTAATGGGTGTAGTAAACTAGGGGTTGGGATATTTTCACTCTTATTTCTTTGAAAAAAATCACATTCCACAACATATTTTTGGATTTCCTTACTCATACCTTTCCAATAGAATGATTGTCGAATGTTGTAGTAAGTTTTGAAGAATCTGACATGCCTAGCGGCAGGAGAAATGTGAGATTCCCTTAGAATTTTCATTCTAAATTTGCATGATAGGATTAGGTAAATTCTACATTTGTACCATAATATGTTGTTTTCCCATTCAAAATTGGCATATTGATTGATATTTTCAACCATAGAGTCACAATCCAAATCTTTGGCATACTCAACTCGTATTTTGTCTAACCAGTTAGGAACAACCACCAAGGCAACGCATGTTGTGTTGTCATCATCCTTCCGTGAGAGTGCATCAGCTACAACATTTTCCTTTCCTTTTTTGTGTAGTATTACTAGGTCGAATGCTGAAATTTTCTCCATCCACTTTAGTTGTTTTGTTGACAATGTTTTTGTGGAAGTAGGAATTGAAGACTATTGTGATCAGTTCAAATTGAGAACATACTTCTAAGCAGATATTGTTTCCATTTATTTAAATCATGTATGATGGCAAACATCTCCTTTTGGTAAGTTGATTTCAATATTTCCCATTTGTTAAGCTTCCTACTCTTGAGGGCTATAGGGTGGTTGTTTTGCACTAATACTGCTCCAATTCTGAACCATGAAGCATCACATTCAACTATGAATGGTTTGGAGAAGTCTGGATTTTCCAGTACCGGTGTGGTTGACATCACTTCTTTTAGATTTTTGAAGCATTCGTCTGCCTAATTATTCCACTGAAAAATGTTCTTTTTTAACAAGTTGGTCAGGGGCACTGTCAAATGTGAATAGTTTTTTATGAATCTTCTGTAATACCCAATTAAACCTAAAAATCCTCTTAGTTTTGATATGTTCTTAGGTTTGGGAAATTCTTCAATTTCTTTGATTATGTTGGGGTCCATTTTGACTCCTTCCCAGGATATAACATGTCCCTAGTATTCAACTTCTCTTTGCCCAAAGGTACATTTTGATAACTTGGCGTAAAATTGATTTTTCTCTAATATGGAAAGTACTTCCTCCAGATGCTTGAGGTGCTCCTTCCACTTCTTACTATAAATGAGAATATCATCGAAGAAGACAAATACAAATTTTCGCAAGTATGGATGGAAGAGTTCGTTCATGGTTGCCTAGAAGATGGCTGGTGCATTTGTTAAACCAAATGGAATTACCTTAAACTCATAGTGTCCTTCGCGAGTTCTGAATGCAGTCTTTTCAACGTCTTCTAATCTCACTCGAATTTGACAGTAACCTGATCTCAAATCTAAGTTTGAGAAATATTTTCTGCCATGGATCTCGTCTAGCATCTCATTAATGAATGGAATCATATATTTATGTTTAATAGTAATTTTGTTTAATCCTTTGTAATCTATACACTACCGGAAAGATACATCTTTCTTCCTAACCAATATTGTTGGTGAAGCGTATGGACTTCTACTTTTCGTAATGACTCCATGCTTTAACAGATCTTGTATTAATCATTCTATTTCTGTTTTATGATGATGGCAGTAGCAATATGGCTTTACATTGACTGGTGTTGAATATGGTTTGACTTCAATGATATGTTCAATTTTCCTTTCAAGAGGCAATTTAATCGGTATATCTTGAGAAACCTTGTCATATTTCTAGATTAAGGATGAAACTTCATATTGTTGGTGAACCCCTTCCATCGATAATAACTCTAATTGTTGACGTTGTGCAACGAATACTAGGGCTCCCTTGTGAATAATATTTTTCATTTGCTAAGAAGAAATGACTTGGGTAGGTGGGGCATGGAACCTAAACAACTTATACTTTCTTCCATTCATTTTGAACTTAATGAACTATTTTTGGTGATTTGTCGAACATGTCCCTAGTGTTTGCAATCATTGTACTCCTAAAATGGTGTCTACTCGTCCTAAAGGGACCATATAAAAATTGGATTCCATTTCGTATTCATTCAGTTGCATTTTAACTTTATGGCACTTTCCTACTCCATCTATTTGTTTTCCATCTGCCACCATAACTTTTAAATCTGCTACGGGGTATGAAAAAATGTTCAGTATTTTTGTGACATTGAAATCTATAAAGTTGTGCATACTTCCTGAATCTATTAAAAAGATAACGTTTTGTTTCTTGATATGTCCTTTAAGCTTCAGTGTTTTTGGTTGAGTTTTCCCTGTGAAGATTGACAGAGAAATTCGTGGCATATTCTCTTCTTCTAGATCTGGATTAGGGGTCTCGTTTTCTTCATTGTTTTCTTCGTCAGAGCTATCTTCTGAAGATTCTTCTTCTTGTTCTGCTTCGCAGTTGTAAAGTTTTTGCATAGTGCATCTGTGCCCTAGGGAATATTTGTCTCCGCATGTCCAACACTTGCCATCCCTTTTTCTTTCAACATTTGACTATTGTTTTCCTCCATTGCGCATTGGTGGTGGAACGTACTTACCAGTGTTTTCTGAAGACGATTTACTTGACTTCCCTTTTGAGTAGTTGTTTTATTTTTCATTACTGGCATATGGCGCTTTATGGAGTTTATATTTTCGCTCAATAATTATTGTTGCATGTCTAGCTTCTTCAATGGTTTGGGGTTTATATAATTTTAATTCTTCACGAATATAATCCTTAAGGCCGCATCGATACATTTTAAGCAGCTCTTCATCTCAAAATACCCTTTTCCTTATAGCTAATACTTCCCACTCGTGGGTGTATTCACTTACTGATCCTTTCTGTTTGAGTTGAACAATTTTTTTCGTAAACATCATCTTCTTATTTATCATGAAGCTTTTTTAGTAGAGCGTTTTTAAAATTTTCCCAGTTGAACGAGCAAGTTGCGCATTTGTTGGACCATCATAGAACCAATCATATACTTCCACTTCTAGGTTTTTGGATGAGGTCATGACCTTCTCTTTTTCACCTATTGGTAGATTTGCTCTAAAAATGGCATCCATTTTATTTACCCATAAAATGGTGCTTTTATGGTCCTTACCATCGTACTTAGGTAATTATCTTTTAATTTTAAGGTAGTCTCTATCGGGAAACTTTGCATGGTAATGACTTCCTTCGAACTGTATATGTGGTACTCGTGGCTTTTCATGCATTGACGGAAATTCATGACTTGGAAAATTTTCACCTTCCGGAGTCTTTGGACTTTGCGTAGCTGAGGGATTAAAAGGTGGATTGGCTCCTCCCATAAACTGGCTCATCATGCTCTTTATTTCTTTGATATTCTCTGCCATTTGGTCTTGGCTCTTCCCGAATTCATCTTGCTTTCTTTCGACATTGTCAAGGCGCTTGCGCATTCTGTCAATTTCTTCTTGAAATTTCTTTGAATTGTCATCATTATTCCCCATTTTGTTCTTCTTTTTCCTAGTAGACCCAATTTTTTTTTAATTAATAATATTATTTTTTAATTAAATAATAATAATATATATATATATATATAATTTAATTATATAAATTAATTAATAAAATTTAATTAAGTTATATAGTATGTATGCCATGTCGTATTAATGGTCATATTATATGCCACGTCGTATATTAAATTTATACGCTTGAACCAATATAGCGACCCACGGTATTGACCAAATATGAACACGACGTATATATATCGAACCAATTGATATATATCAAATTCAGGAAGAGAAATTGAATTTTTCTTATCAACTAACCTTTCAAGGAAAGGTGGTATCTGATTCATAATCGTTTTGATTTTCTGAATTTGATTCCTTGGATTAGATTCTTTAGATTGTTCTCCTTCTTCAATTTGTTCTTTTATGATTGGTGGAGAATATTTTTGGAGAAATTTTCCTGACCTCAAGTGGACATCTTGAATAGAAAGAATAGAATATGTAGGAAATAATGTTGTTTCTTCCACAATATAGGATGGCCTCTCTGCTCTGTTACTCGGATTTGCTACTGGCTAAGCTGGTAATTGAGTTGGTGTGGGTGGTCGTTGGTTAGAAGGCAGCTAAAGTTGTTGAGGTTGAGTTAGTGCAGACATTGATTGTTGTGTGAATGGATTTGATTGAGTGGATTGTTAGAATTGATGATATGGGAATGATTGTTGAGGATATGGTTGTTGATATGACTGTTAGGGATAAGATTGATATTGTTGAGGGTAAAATTGTTGGGGAGGTTGGGCTCCATAAGCATATCCTCGCCAACTTTGTGAAGGTTGGTTTTGGTTTTGCTGAGGAGGCCAAACCTGCCATGGCATAGGAGTATTCCATGAATTTTGATACTAAAAATTATGGGGAATTTGTTGAGGAAACTATTGAGATGTACTTGCAAAACGTGGTTGCCAAGCTCTTCTTGGTGCCATATAATAAAATCCTTGAGTTTCTTCTAATTGACATGCTTGCAACTCTTTTAATGTTGGACAATCGTCTGTAACATGATTTTCTGTACAAAGTCCACAAACATGTATATTATCCAAAGGACATTCTCATAAAAGATGCTTCTTCCTACACTTAGGACAAAAGATTGACATTGTTTATTCTTCATCTTTGTTATAGACATTTTTGTGCCTTACAACGCCAAGCATGAAATGTCCATAAACCAAGGGCTCCTAAGTCCCTAAAAGTGTTGTTCTAACCCCTAAAGGAACAAGTTCAACAAATTACAGCTTCTCCCAGAAGTTCTCCACCAGAAACTGCTCAGAATAAGTCAAAACAAGATCATTTCAGCTGCTCCACTGGCTAGGTGCATTGAATTGCACCTAAATACACTGGTTAGGTGCGTTGCAACGCACCTAAATGCACTATGAGGGTGTGTTGGGCGAGAAATGACAAATGGCAGTGTCATTCCGCGAGGTGGAGAGACAATGGAAGCTTCCAGAATCTTCTCCTATGACACTTGCCTCACTGAATTCGACCACGGATGAGTAAGAGGCCTTCAGTCTCCAAGTGGAAGCAAGAACTGACAGAGAGAAGACACGAATCAAATCACAAGATGACTCATCCTCCTTACACATATCTATATATGGATCCCTCATCCCAGAGATCCAAAGGCTGGAATTTTGCACATTATAAGGAATTGTTGTTGGTTTTGAGACAAACATCAGAGTATTGGGTGATCTATGCTTTGTTGGAGGTGAAGAGGGGCTTCTTTGCTGGGAGGTTGATGCTGGGTCAGGAATCACCGGTTGTAACTCCTCCTGGATCTTTTCTTGTTTATCAATAAAAACCATTTGAGTTTTTCCTCCATGCTTTTGTATCATTGATGCTTGTTACATTTGTATGGTTAACTTAAAACTGATCCTAAGTTGTTTATGAATATAGATCCATGTCTTTGTATAGTGTTATTCTTCTGTGATCTTACAGGTACTTGGTGAAGCTGGGCAAGTAAGGGAGCAGGTAGCTGGAAGCTGTCAAAGAAGAGAGAGATTGGATCAAAGGATTAGCGCAAGACACAGGTTGGTTCTTCCTATTCCTCTCTATCTATAGTTCATAAAGGAAATACAAAAGTAGTTTTTCTCTGTTTTTTCTAAGGCAGCTGTCACACCTTAGTGGGATAGAGCAGTTCTAAATAGACACTTTTCCCGGTAACAAAATGGCGACTCTGCTGGGGAGAATGTCTAATTAGTTTGTTTGTGTATCTCTTTGTTGTTTGTTTCATAAACTTATAAGTAGCATTCGAACTGCATTTGCCATAACAAATGCAAAGTAGACATCTGCTACTTCAATCCATTCACTGGATCTGTTTATGATTTGAACAGTTGATTCACAAACTATCTGATTGCCCTTGTGATAGCTCTTAGACCCTCCTTAGATCTACCCCTGATTGTGCATTATTGATTGCTTTTACTCGGCCAAAAACCAAAGACTGAACTGCAAAATGTGACCCAGAACCCGGACAGATTCTCGTTTCTGGCCCAGTGCAGGTACTGTTAAGAGATCCTTCATTTCAACGCACTTCCCGAAAGGGAAACCTGCTCTGCAATGCAGTTTCTCTGTGTTACAGGTGCGCTAATCAGACTAGCCCTGTGCAGCTGAGGTTCTTGTGCTTCATTCTTTCTAGTTTTGTCTCTGAATTTTGTTGCCTGTGATCAGTATATGCTGTTTAAAACCCCTTTTCCTTTCTGTTATTCCGCCTCATTTGTACAAAAGAACTGTAGATGTTTTTGTGTGTTTGTTGAGTCATTTACAGTTTTCCATTGCAAAAGTAGAATAGTCGTACTGTCGTCCTTTGATTTAGATCTGTCGCAAGTGTCGATTTCGATCATAGGAGAAAATTTGATTGATGTTGATGGTCGATTATACTTTTACCATTGCCTTTGGTCTGAATTTGTGATTTTCTAGTGTCAAAACGAGTATTCATTTCAAAATCGTAAAGTTTCGTAATCGTCTCTATCTTTTGATTTCGAAAAGAAGCTTGTTTGTGTTTGTCGCTTGAAAGCAAATTCAGATTTGTACATCAACTTTCTTTTTAGCATCAATATTAAGAAAGTCGAAAACAAATACATGCATGTGCATTTGCATATAGACAGTCTATTTGGCTTGAGTTAGGAAAGTGCATTTACAGTGTGCTCTTTGCTTTTTGTGAAAATATTGTGTCTTTCTTTTCCTCTAGTAGCTAGGATTTTCATTGCACAAAAGAGATAAAAGTTTGTTTATCATCTTTAGATTGCATTTTAGGAATTACATCTACATCTCGTGGTGAACCCAAAAGGCAAACTTCATAAGCAAGATCAACTTAAAATAAATTCAATGAATCTAACAACGCTTTGGAACTTAATGCACAACATTTAGAGGTCTAGGCTAGAGACGTATTCCGGCGTCGTAAAACCTGGTAACTGTTGTCCTCACTGATGGTTGGGTGATTCCTCCACTTTGAGACGATAAGTGCCAGTACGGACTTGTGCTCCCACGTACAGTCGAGTATATTTTGGGAGACCCCTATAGGCTTAAATCCTTTATCCATAGGAAGCCGTGTCTGCCGCCCTATCGATCGCAATGCACTGAACACAGCATTCGGGAAGATTGACTGTTGTACCGTAAAAAGTATTCTGCAGTTTTGCGATTGGTTTGGTACTCCCTCTACCTAGACCTCCAGAGCAGTCCCTTTCGTTCCTTTTCAGACTCCTTAACAGAAAAGGTCCATCTGAGCACTTGTCACTTCAGGCTCATTAAAAATCGAAGGAGACTAGAGTCATCTTTTGTTTTTTCTCGACTCTTAAAAACTGAAAAAACAAGTTGTGTCAAAGCATGTAAAAATTTATTTTAAACGGAATATTCATTACCCTTTCCTACGTTGATCTTGGGTTGAGAAAATGGAGTCTACCAACCAAGGAATTCCCCTTGGAGGAAATCCTAGTCCCTTCCCCTCTTGGGGAGATGTTGGTGCGCCCCATATGGCCACATTGTCGCTTCCAGGACTGACAATTGGTTTGCCTGTATGGCTCTTCTCAACCTCTGTCGTTCAGAACACCACTATTCCTGAACAATCGAATCAGCAATTAGACGAGTCCAGAGTTTCCCACCAACCTTCTACTTCCTATAATTCTTCCTCTCCTCCTTCCTCTTCACTTGATGGGGCTGGTAAAGCCAAAATTCAAGTTCCTAAGGAGAAGAAGGAAAAGAAGAAGAAAGAGAAGAAGAAGAAGGAGCCAAAGGCGAATGGGGGAAAACGAGTGTCGTCTAACAAAAATCCACACACTACACCGACCAGGCCTAAATCGCCATGTGTCATTTGCAAAGGAGACCACTTTCACAGAGATTGTCCTTGCATCCCTCGGATATTAAGGGACTGGTCTCCTCGATTGCATAACCCGGTGTCGTCAAACTCTGATGATCATGTTGAAAACACACCGTCGACTAGTGAAAGTGAAGCCCCAGGACAAAAAGGGAAATGTAGATTTCCTTGTAAACTGTGCGAAGGCAATCATGCCATCCACCATTGTCCCTTCTTAGACGAAGCTAAAAGAGTTTTGGATGATCGTCCGGTTTCACCGTTACGACTTCCTCCTGGATATAAAAAACTCTTGCCGAGTCCGTCACTAGTTGAAAATCCGGCTGGCCCGCTCAGGTGGTCGACTGAAGCACCTATCATTGAAGATAAACCATCTGGATCCATACCAGACGAAAGTCAAAAGGTCGAGGCGACAGTTGACCCGGTCTTGCCTTCAGAGGTTTCATCTTTAGATGATACAATCACTGAAGAGAACAAGGATGACACCGTCCAAATTCTCTTCATAAACACAGACTCCGATGAACAAGGGGGAAATTTACCCGTTCCTTTACCGTAGGAAGGAAGTTCGTCAGAGCCGTACCCAGCCGTCTATTCGGTCCCACCTCCAAGCAACCTAGTTGTCTCCTTCGACTGGAATCAACTAGGCAGACCCCGTTTACCAGCAAGCGTACCATTCCGAATTATCATTCAAATATATAGAATAGTTATGGCTGGTACCATCATAGATGAGGGGACTTCTGTGAGTATCCTTTCCTCAACTACTTGGAAAGCGCTTGGTTCACCATCGCTTTTGCCTGAGATGAGAAATCTGACAGACTTTGATAAAGGAACCAGTCAACCGTTAGGGATCCTTCCCAATGTCCCCATAACATTGAGAGGGAAAACTGTTCCCATGAACGTAATGGTAGTTCAAGGACCCCTAGATTACAATCTACTCCTTGGACGAGACTATATTTATTGCATGAGAGCCATTGTCTCATCACTCTTTAGAGTGATGTGTTTTCAGCACGAAGGAAGAATGGTCAAGCTCGTGGACCAGCTTTCATTTCCCGGATCACACATAGCAAAGAGTCATATACCATCCCTGAATGGTATTTTCGCGCAAGAAATGTCTCAATCTCCAGTCCGTCCTCCCGATGAGCGCGAGTAATTCGGAGGGATATAACTGAAACCCAGGGGGCATGCACCCTGGTCTGCTTCGGCA
The DNA here is from genome assembly GCA_031772625.1 of Pinus tabuliformis. Taxonomy (NCBI): domain Eukaryota; kingdom Viridiplantae; phylum Streptophyta; class Pinopsida; order Pinales; family Pinaceae; genus Pinus; species Pinus tabuliformis. The sequence goes on along the minus strand of CM062805.1, from coordinate 568,194,538 downwards.
GGGAAACTTTGGGTATAGAGTAGGTTTCCGCGGGAGAATATGACTAGTCTGTACCCCCGTCCGTGATTGGAAGAGGGGGTTATTCTAGAACAAGATTCTCTTGTCAAAGTTATGTGAGTTGGCGAGCGCCACCACTCACCTTTGTTTATCTCGGTAGACATCGCCGAAGAAGTGTTTTGTTTGCGCCATGAATAGAACAATCTTTGGGTAACCTGTAAGAGGTAGGCCTCTCTCGGTAAAACAAATGTTTTGGCGGAAAGAAGTAGAGGTAACCTTGAAACTCTGTTTTATACCTGGGGGCATGCAAACCTTTTGGAGTGCAAGCAAAGAGCGATTATTTATCTGTTTTTTGGATTAGTCGTTTCCTAACTTGCATAAAGAAAGGATGTGGGGTAAAACTCTAAAAATTTCCGTTTTATATGAGACATTCTTATCATACGACTGGATTAATCGAGCAGTGTTACCGCAAGGTTCAAGCTCGTTAAAAAATAAACCCGCACCGAGCAAATGTTTCCACCTGCGTTTAAGCTCGTTAAAAAATGAACTATTCCCCGGTAAGTAACCACCGTGAATGAAGTACTTCAACCATTAAAGCCTTGGTCGTGTTTGCACCGTCACCTCCACCTTTTCATTGGCCGATCATTCACCTCCACTTGATTGTTTACCCATTTTGAGGAACAGCTGCGAAGAGTGATTTCACTAGCCATCCTTGTGACACTGCCGTGATTGGAAAATTCCAAACCTTACCTGGAATCAGCTGCTACCCATTTTATCACTCGTTCCTCAAAAGACGAGTCTTCTTTAAGCTCTTTTCAACTGACTCGTAAAATATGAAAAGATTGCCGAGTCCTTGGCCTTCCAGCTCGTTAAAGGGACAGGAAGTGCTATCCCTCATCTAGATTTTAATCTTTTTGGACCTGAGGGATTATTGCACAAAAAGATCGAGCGCTTGTTTTGTTCGGCTCGTTAAAACTATCGAAAATTCATCCCTTCTGTATTGTTTTATACTTTTTCGGACTTAAGGGATTAGATGACGAAAAAGAAATTTTGGAGTTACCTTTACGTACCTTTTCAGACTCTCTAAAATTGAAAAGGACCGAGTTATCTTTGTCGTTAAACTCGTTAAAAAGATTAATAGCGACAAACTTGTCTTTAGACGAGAACGAGTTTCACTATCGCTAGGCTCGTTAAAACATAGCGATGGGTTTGCCCGAACGGAAAATTATAGAACAAGCATATGTTATCCTCCTCAAGCTTGACAAAAATAAAGAGGTACTGGTCAGCAATGACTGGGGAAAAATTGGGAAGAAAACTCAAAGAATCTTTATTGGTAGCAAGTCGCTCTTGAACATGACACTTCCACTCCGTGTCCGAGTCGGGTTGGGTTGTTTCATTCACCGGTCACATCGCCATGGTAACACCATACCATCCACATTTGGGGTTAATGCTACCAATCCATCACATCAGTGTCGCCGACATGTTCAAGAGAAGTCATCCAGAGAAGCCAGCTGTGTCCCACCCACTACCATACATTATACTCCATTTTTTCATGACCGCCACCCTGAACCGTATATCATCAGATCGTTTTCACCTCCATCAAAATCATTTGCTCCGTTCTGTGTCATTGATGTGGGATTCATTAAGGCCCTCCTGTGACGGATCACTTCTTGTCGACATCAGCTCATTATCCAAGAAGTTGGTCTAGGAACACCCCATTCAGTACTTTGAAGCTTGCATGCCTCAATGGCAAGTTTCTCACTTCCGGCGACAGGTTTACATCAATGACCTTCGACCGAAAGATTTTGCGTGGTGTTCGACGCCAAGTCCTTTATTCACACCACGTGAATTGTACTGCAGTACCTTGAGGATCATTATCATTATCGGTGATTCCTCTCGCGCTTGTTAACAGTTTACATCATTGACTGGTAATCAAGCGATGCCTTTCCATGTTCGACTTCAGAACATTTCTCACATGGATCGACTTGTACTTCGAGTGAAGATCGGACGAGATTGAAGACCCCGGATCTAGTTTCATCCATTCGGGATGCGATATATATCCAGGGAAATAAAGACATTAAATGTACAAGCATTGCAGCACAGATAATCATCCTACCAAAAGGATGATGGCTCTATCAGAATCATCAGTCTACAATCAGACGATTGTCTGTCCTATGTACATGAAAATGAATTTATAAAGTTGAGCATGGGAATGCCCGCCTCAGCTAGATCATGAAAAATAGTATGAAGATAATGTATTGTATTGTATCTTATTACAGGTCTCCTCCCAGCATTGAAAGAACTTCGGATCCTCATAATAAAGCATTTCACCCGACACCAAAAGGTTAACGGCCTCATACTTTAGGGGGCAACTGTTATAGACATTTTTGTGCCTTAAAACGCCAAGCATGAAATGTCCATAAACCAAGGGCTCCTAAGTCCCTAAAAGTGTTGTTCTAACCCCTAAAGGAACAAGGTCAACAAATTACAGCTTCTCCCAGAAGTTCTCCACCAGAAACTGCTCAGAATAAGTCAAAACAGGATCATTTCAGCTGCTCCACTAGCTAGGTGCGTTGCATTGCACCTAAATACACTGGTTAGGTGCGTTGCAACGCACCTAAATGCACTATGAGGGTGCGTTGGGCGAGAAATGACAAATGGCAGTGTCATTCCGCAAGGTGGAGAGACAATGGAAGCTTCCAGAATCTTCTCCTATGACACTTGCCTCACTGAATTCGACCAAGGATGAGTAAGAGGCCTTCAGTCTCCAAGTGGAAGCAAGAAATGACAGAGAGAAGACACTAATCAAATCACAAGCTGACTCATCCTCCTTACACATATCTATATATGGATCCCTCATCCCAGAGATCCAGAGGCTGGAATTTTGCACATTGTAAGGAATTGTTGTTGGTTTTGAGACAAACATCAGAGTATTGGGTGATCTATGCTTTGTTGGAGGTGAAGAGGGGCTTCTTTGCTGGGAGGTTGATGCTGGGTCAGGAATCATCGGTTGTAACTCCTCCTGGATCTTTTCTTGTTTATCAATAAAAACTATTTGAGTTTTTCCTCCATGCTTTTGTATCATTGATGCTTGTTACATTTGTATGGTTAACTTAAAACTGATCCTAAGTTGTTTATGAATATAGATCCATGTCTTTGTATAGTGTTCTTCTTCTGTGATCTTACAGGTACTTGGTGAAGCTGGGCAAGTAAGGGAGCAGGTAGCTAGAAGCTGTCAAAGAAGAGAGAGATTGGATCAAAGGATTAGCGCAAGACACAGGTTGGTTCTTCCTATTCCTCTCTATCTATAGTTTATAAAGGAAATACAAAAGTAGTTTTTCTCTGTTTGTTTCTAAGGCAGCTGTCACACCTTAGTGGGATAGAGCAGTTCTAAATAGACACTTTTCCCGGTAACAATCTTGTTGTTTCTTATTTTCTTTTAATACATCAACTTGTGTTCCTAACATTCTCAAAATATCTGTTTTAAAGTTTTCTAACAAAATCCCTATTTATACTCTTGTTACTCCTCCTGTTGTTGATTTATAAGCTCTAGAAGTAATATCTCTTTTTTCTGCTTTGGATCTACCTCTAGAGTACTTTTGACATAATTCAGCAATTTCATCGAATGGTAAGTATGAAATATCTCTTTTACCCATTACATTGAGAATATCAAGATACTCATCTTGTATTCCTTTAAGAAAAATTGTTCTAATGGTGTTAGGATTTAGAGAATGTTGTTTGGATTTTTGCAGGTTGTAAAGAAATCGTTCCAAATATTCTTCCAAACTCTCATCTTCTTGTTGAGACATTATAAAAATATCTTCTTTTGAATCTCTAGGCCTACAATAGGCTTGATATTTCTTAAGAAAATTTTTCTTCATTTCTTCCCAAGAAGTAATAGAGTGTTCTCATAATCCCATAAACCATTTTAATGCAGTTGCTTTAAGAGTAGCAGGAAAAAGACGAAGCTTATGTGTATCATCAGTATAACCATAAGTTCTACATAAGATGTCAAATTTAAACATGAATGAATCAAGATCTTCTGAAGACATTCCATAGAAATTTAGTAAAAATGAAGGTGGAAAATTCTTCATTTTTACCTCTTCTCCTATAATTTCTCTAGTATCTACAATTGGAAATCCAAAAGTAGCTTCTTAATCATTTTCTATTTCTACTTCTTGTCTTCTCTTATTATCATATTTTCATTTGGCATCTTCTTCTCTTTTCCTTTTTGCTTCTCTTCTTGCATCTTCTTCTCTTCTTCTTTGTCATTCTTTTTATTGCTTTTCATATTGTAACCTTTGTTTCGGAGTGAGGATATTTGATCCTTGTCCTTCTTCTGCCATATCCATTTTAGCAGTTTCAAATGTTTCAGTAATAGCTTGAGATTCAACTTGTTTTATTTGTTCAAAGATAGGCTTATCTATTTGTTCAAGAATAGGCTGATCAATTGGTTTTCTTATCTCTCTTTGTTTTCCTATAGAAGATGTTCTTATGTGTTTCTATTTTCTCTTCACTTCATAAGCTAACAAAGTTTGTCTTTCAACAAGAGTTAACCTTTGTCCTAAACATTGTTTTTCCTCTAACTCTTCCAAAGTTGGTTTTCCAACCATTGGTGTAGTTAATTCAAATGGAGGTAGTCCTGCTTCTACCAGTGGTTTAGTAATTAGGGGGTCTTGTTTTGTATATCTACCTTTTTCATCTCTTTGTCTAGGCATAAGTGACCATAATGAAAAATTCTTTTTTTTTTTTTTTTAAAGCTTCATATTTGATTAACTTTCAATATGCTTCCCCGATAACAGCGCCAAAAATGTATGGTCAATTTATTGAGTGAACTAACACATGTGTTTTACTTGTCAATTCGAGTTTGTAGACTTAGAAGCATGTCCGAAATATATGGATTTCAGGGGAAACCAATTTCGGAAGGCAAGACTATAAGGTTAAAGGAAGTGCATATTACAAATATATTCTAAGTTTTAAAAGACTAAAAAGTTTCTGGTTCAAGATGCAGCAAGCAAGAGAAGAGGCTCCTAACTTAGGAGGTCTTGGTTGTCCTTCCTCACAGTATTGTCCCCAAGAAGAGAAACTAAAGAGCAATGGTTTGTAATGTGTAGATAGCAAGAGAAGAGGCTCCTAACTTAGGAGGTCCTGGTTGTCCTTCCTCACAGTTCTACTCCAATAACATTACCATTGCATCAAATAAAACTAGAATTCAAGAAATAATACAAGAAATGCAAAAAGGATGATTTTAGCTATGATTCATAACTTGATAGAAAGAGAATTTAACTTAAATTCTTGTTTGTCCTTTCATATGAAAATTTGACTTTAAACTAACATCATCCCAAAATCACACAAAAAGCATCACACATCTAAATAACTGAATCATAAATCTAAAACAAGAAATACTGAAATTAAAATTATGCTAATGTAATCAAAGTGTACTTAGCTTGGTATGGGGGGCCTCCAACCTTGCCTTGTACACCTAAGGAACTCTCAGCTACAGCTAACTTATGAAAATATCCACAGCATGAACAACAACTTAGAACAGTAGAAAGTATTCGTCAAACTATCAAAAGTCTCCAATAGTCTGAATACAAATTACATATGTGAATGGTTCATAAACTCAGTTTAAATAAGCAAATTATCAACAAACTTAGCTACAATGGCTCTAACAGTCTTTATCTATCCTAATCCATCCATCAAGGTCAAACTCATCAAGTCTGGTTCACAAAAATAGACAAAATCCCAAAAATTAATATCTTGCCCCTTTTTAATAGGGATTTATGAATGACAAATCAAGTAGCGCTGATCGGGCCTGTGTTTGCTCAGTTTGACTGAACCAATAGGTGTTCATCCATTTGTGGTTCCCAAGCTTTTGAAATGTGTGCTCAGCTCTCACCCAGGTGTCCTACACGTATGACTTTAATAGAGCTATTGCGGGAATTTTTAGTGTAGTCCAAATTTACTCTTAAAACTCAATTTTTACAAAAAATTGAAAAACTTAATTTAGTTACCCGAATATGCAAAATAAGAACAAAATGAAGCATATGTAAGTGAAATATGATGGAATATGGTGGTAAATGGATGGGTTTAGGATAGGCAAAAATGACAAAAATTGAGGGCCAACAATAACATCATAGACACTTTGAATTGAATTATGTCCAATAGTTTTTGCAAAAAATATTCAGACATAAGCTTGTACTCAAATTTATCATAAAATTCAATCATTATAAACACATTTATGTGTGCATATTTCTCCGAATTTTTTTATATTGCTTGAATAGTTTGTGACTGAAATTTATTTAACATTTTATGAAGTATTCCCAGCAGAATTTACATGTGTTTGCACAACCCTATGGCTTACGGAACATTGTTTTTATTGTTGTCCAGATTTAGTTTTCTTTCAGTTTCATATTTTTCATGACTTTTTCATAAGTTGTAATATATTGCACATATGTATATGCTTTCTTTTTATTGCTATAACAACTTGTAAAAAAATCCAACTATGTCTCTTCCTTTAATCCTATATAGTTTAGTTCATCTTTTTTATTTGTTGTAGATAGATTTGTAAATACTAAATCAATCACTTGAAAAAGGCATAAAACATCTAGGCCTAGTCCTGCTATCTCATGTGCCCAATGAGATTCAAGGGTTTGACGGAGAAGTCTTAAAACCTTTCCTTGTCAACAGATTCACCCAATGAAATTTCATCATAGCCACCTTTCAGGTTATGGAATTTGGACCCTTTTTTCAAAACAATGGAAACACCCTTTTATAAATTCTATTGTGTTTCCATTAAACAATCTATGTTCAAAGAAATAGGCATTTTCAGAGATATTATGCATGAATGTCACATGGCCCCACCCCTCTACGTCAAAATGGAAGTGATTGGTTACCTACTTTAAAACACGATGTCTTTTGGTCTAAATAAATGCACTCCTATCCCTATTCTTGATGGTGGATAACTTGTAAATGGACATTTTTTTGGATGCCCCCTTGACAACCTTATAAGAAAATTAAAAGTCTAGATAATGCATTCCCTACAAAAAAATTGTGAGACCTCAAGATAAAAGATTCATGTGAAAAAAACCCATTACTTTTGACTCATGTAAAGGCACCAAACTAACTGTTGAATCAAAGGTAGCCCTAGATTCAATCTAGCCAAGTACTCAATTTTTTGGTTATCCCCTTCGCCTTTTATGCCTCACCTAAGGAGATATAGGAGGCCCTATTGTAGAGAATTTCCAAGAAGATTGGCCAATGGATTTTGAAATCAATTTCCTTGGTTTCTAAATTTCAAATCTACACCAAAGGTCATATTTATATCCATGTGTATTATACATGTTGGGTTTCTTCAAAATGAGCTAATTTCAAAATAGAACTATTTCCAAAAAAATGTGGGCGAACACTAGAAAATATAATGGATCCTATAGAGTTAATTGGATATTGATTTGTAAATACTAAATCAGTCACTTTAAAAAGGAATAAAACATCTAGCCCTTGTCCTGCTATCTCATGTGCCCAATGAGATTCAAGGGTTTGACAGAGAAGTCTTAAAATATTTCCTTGTCAACAAATTCACCCAGTGAAATTTCATCATAACCATCTTTAAGGTTATGTAATTTGGACACTTTTTTCAAAACAATGGAAACAGCCTTTTATAAATTCTATTGTGTTTCCATTAAACAATCTATGTTCAAAGCAATAGACATTTCTAGAGATAAAATGCATGAATGTCATATGGCCCCTCCCCTCTATGTCAAAATGGAAGTAATTGGTTACCTACTTTAAAACACGATGTCTTTTGGTCTAAATAAGTGCACTCCTATCCCTATTCTTGATGGTGTATAACTTGTAAATGGACATTTTTTTGGATGACTGACAATCTTATAAGAAAATTGAAAGTCTAGATAATGCATTCCCTGCAAAATTTTTGTGAGACCTCAAGATAAAATATTCACATGAAAAAAACCCAATACTTTTGACTCATATAAAGGCACCAAATTAACTAATGAATCAAAGGTAGCCCTAGATTCAATCTAGCCAAGTACTCAATTTTTTGGTAATCCCCTTCGCCTTTTATGCCTCACCTAAGGAGCTATAGGAGGCACTATTGTAGAGAATTTCCAAGAAGATTGGCCAATGGATTTTTAAATCAATGTCCTTGGTTTCTAAATTTCAAATCTACACCAAAGATCATGTTTCTACCCATGTGTATTATACATGTTGGGTTTCTTCAAAATGAGCTTATTTCAAAATAGAGTTATTTCCAAAAAAAATATAGGCCAAAACTAGAAAATATAATGGATTCGATAGAGTTAATTGGAGATTGATTTGTACACCCAAACTATAGATAAATAAGGAATTGGAATTCTCACCAAAATAACTCAATCATGTGCTCTATGATACAAAAGAATCATTAGTGTCAATGAGGAGAAAGAACCATATAAAAACATGTTGATAAATTATATTACCTGAGGAGAACATATGGTAGAAAGTTTTGGAGACATTTGAATCTACATATCCTCTTAATTATTATAAACCTTATCAATGTGAAGGGGAATTTTGTAGCCAAGGTAATTTTGTCATCCTTGAAATACATCAAGCACAAACTAGTAGGGAAAAATGACGCTCTTAACATAGGGTTCTTGTTTAATGGCCAATCATATGTGGTTAGCATTAGTGGTGCAAATTGAAACTGTCATCTTCAATTGACATTATACAGTTTTTGAACAAGGCATTGTTTCAAAAGGGTGTCAACACCTCAAGGAATTTATATGACCAATAAGGTAGAGATCGGAAGTTTTAACAGTGTCTTAAAGGAAGTTCAAACTTATCATGATGGCATAATTATATTATAAAAGGTGTGGAGTCTAATTTCGTGCTTTTTTTTTCAAACTTACTTGCGAGGGCCACAAGCTTAGTGGAAGGATTTAGGATGGAATGAAAGGAAACGATTAAAAAATTATAAGTTGGTTGATAAATACCAATAGATTTCATCTAGCCCAGGGTTGGATACCAAAATTAACAAACTCTAAAAGATTAAGTCTAAAGAGAATACATTGATTTATTAGTAAAATTCCATCTAGAATATATATCTAAAACCTGAAAAGCCTTATTTTTATTGGTCCCTAATTCACGAAGGTTTAGCATTTGAATTACCTATGGATCCACCAACCCAAATGCCCTACATGTTACAAAAATGAAATTGGAAAGCATCCTTTTTGGTATTGCAAATATGAATAGTGTACCTCAAAAAGGGATGATAAGCTTTATCATCAATTCTTTCCATCAAGTTTTACCTTAAAGTAATCCCTTTCAAATGATTCTCTTGCATGGGTAGTGAAATTCCACATAACATGGCGATGGATTAGAATTTAATTATTATAATGCCTTTTAAAAACAAAAATTTAATGCATTTTTATAGATGCACAAGAAAACATAGGTTTTCCTTATAAAAATTACTCCCTAATTTGTCCCCATATATATCTACAAATTTATAGATAGAAGAAAAAAATGGAAATGGAGATGGCACATATCCATGAGCTAATTGATTGTTTGACTTGTGTGGTGTGTACCATGATCAAGGTATCACTTGAAAGATGCTCACCTTCTCACACTATACACTCCACAGCATTATCATTGATCAACCTTGGCACTAAGAAAGTCAAACAATAAGAGAATACTAAGAAAAGTGAAGAAATTTGGACCCTACTAGGCCTACAAAGGTCCCTCGTTCAACACGTTTTTTGTGATCCCTATAGCCATTTATGAACTAGAGCAACCTAAAGAGCCCATGTAAGGTAATTTTAAATGGGAGTACATCATGTCACATGTTACCCACCCATGTGGGTAACCCTTAGGAGAAAATTTATCTCTTTTTGTTTCATCTTTCTAGCGATCATCCCTTTCATGATCCATGGATATCCAGCCTTAGATGCCTCTCATCCACTCTCCAGTTAGTGAAGTATTTCATATAACATGCTCATTTGATAGTGGGTCATGTATTGTGAGCTACATTAACCATTTTTGTATTCAAGTGTTGTCATTTAATGTTTAGTAACATTCTAATATGGATCACAAATCGAATTGGATGATAGACCAGTATTGGTTATACATTTTTTTCTATGCTTCACCTTGTTGGTTATGAGTTGCCCCAAGTCTAATATAACCTTCCTTGAGGCGTTTATTTCACAATCTAGGAGGGGCACAAATAGGAGGTTCTGATGATGGTAGTTTTCCATGATTTCCATACTTAACACCTTCCATATTCCCTATGTATCCACATCCCATCTTTGGAATGCTTGATATTTGTCACTTGTATTGGTTCCTTGTTTTCCTCATCCTTTGAGTAGAGGGCATGGAAAATTTGACTTAATAGGTTGATGCAGTAGGAAGAAAAGAAAAGGCATGAAAAAAATGTTAAAATGAAAAAAAAGTGGCAAGGATAAAAGAAAGTACATGGACAAAACCCAAGCTTGATCTTTACCCCCCTCATTATCCCTCACCTAGTTCCTTGCTAAATCATAGTCTATCTAAATGAAAGGAAATTTGAGTATCCCAACCTTGATGAATAAGGAATTGCTTAATCTTTAAGGGGTCAATAGTGAATATCATGAATCAACTAAAGCTTGTAATCCAAGCTATATATGTAAAATAATGATGAAAAAGTGTGCATGAGGGGTGGTAAACATTGTCAAGGAGGGGTAACTTAGACCCCATAATTTCTCCCTCTTGATATTATAACACTCAAGGATGCTACAAAATTCATAGCTAGGTATAAGATAATCACATCCTCCATGAACTAGACCCCACACTATGTCATTGATCAATTACACATACTAATTGATGGATCAGCCTAGGAATTATTCCTCCCCTTAGGGTTGGATGAACTTATTAATAGGGTTGTGTAGTAACCGTCCCATACCTAAACATGGTAACTTGTTTACAAATAATAAGCTAGGAATAAATTTGAATATGGTTCTTATTTGAAGTAGTTTGATTATTTTAACATTGAATATGGCCCACTCTAATACAATTATGGTCTGTGCACCGTTTATGTTGATCTCACTTGATTTTGTGAGTATGTGTTAGATTTTTTCTCCTAACTATTGCTTCCATCTCTTGAGGGATTATATAATGCTTCTCCAATACTTCCAAGAGGATTTACAGTGCCACTTGATTATTATACAGGGAACTTTCATGGAGGATGTTGAGCACTTATTTAGGAGCATTGACCTTGGGAGGCCTTAGCATAGTTAATGATACATTTGAATGTGATGCTTGTGTGAAGTATTTTGATGACTTTATGATTGAATATGGCCCACTCTGATACTATTATGGTTTTTTTTATCCATGAAAAATTGATCTTACTTGATTCTATGAGTATGTGTTATAATTTTTCTCCCATGTACTATTACCATCCCTTGAGGTATTGTATAATGCTTCTCTAGATCTTCCAAGATGTTTAGGCCCACTTGATGTTTGGACATGGCTCATTGAGCTAGAACATTGAGCACTTATTGAGGAGTGTTGACCTTGGGAGGCTTTAGCATAGTTGATGATACTCTTCCTCCCTCTAGGACCTTAGATGTTTCCTTCCAAATCTAGGATGTTTTCTTGAGAGAAAATGTAGCCCAAAGATGAAAAGATATCCCTAGCTTGGAATTGCACCTACTTGATGGACATTGACCTATTTTTTAGGATTCTTGATGATGATGATGATGATGACATGATACCCCTATGGAGGGGATGGTACATTTTTTTCCATAATGACATCATGCCCTAGCACTATGGAATCCCCTTCATAGTGTCTGGATTGATGATGTGGGCTTCCTCTTGGAGGAAAATGGGGTTGATCATGCCTCGTGTGATGATAAATCACCTATTTGATGAGGGAACGTGATTTTTGGATAAGATGCACTCTTTTGGAGTCATTCATTGCACTATTGTGGAGAGATGAACCTTTTTGGAGATTGATGTCACCCTTGGAGGGAATTTAACTCACGCACATGGGTTAATTGAGGCATATTTTTTGTTTTATCTTTGAACTAGTTATCTCTAGGGGTAAACTTGTGATCTAACCATATTTCAATCACAATTTAAAATTATTTTAGGGATTTTAGGCTAAATTTAAATGAAATCGACTTGGGTTCCCTCATATTAATAAAGGAAAGTTTGTGCATTATGCAAATCATCATCATTTCTATCATATCCAGTTCGCTTCAAAAAGAGTCACAAATTCAAGGGAAGAATTTGTAGCTCTATGGGCCCTTTTTCATGTTACAAGTTTCTATAACATTAAGAAATTGCAGGTATTTAGAGACTCAAAACTCGTTATTGACTGGATAAATAGGAAATCGGAGGTGGACGCCAATTACTTTGAAGTTATCATTGATGAAATCAAGAATGAATCTATAAAATTGGAATGGTTTGAAGTGAAACACATTTTTAGGGAGTTGAATAGCCTAGCAGATCAATTATCAAAAGAGGCCTTGAGACTTCAGATTTGTACACTCCATATTACAGAGTTTTTAGATGATCAAGCCTTGGAGGATGTAGTAATTTAGTTTTAGGATATGAGTTGATTTTGTTTGTGTAATTGTTTGTTTATTGACAGAATGTTTACATAAGATGCTTTTTTTTATAGGACATGGACAAACCTTCATGAGGTCCTCTCAATGTATATTATTTCTTTGTCAGAAATATAAGTTTTTTTGGAAAAAATAAATAAATAGAGGGAAATAAAATTTCCTAAGATCATTGTTACACTTGGAGATCACATGCACTAACTACTATGGAGCACTAGTTAAGAAAACTTCTTATGGAGGATGTTTATTGGATGATTCTCTCTTATATGATTATTGGTGACCCTTTCATGATATGTGTTGATTTATTGTAAGTTATCTATCTTGTATTTTTTTATGAATTTGGTTTTAATGAAATTTTCACCAAAGTTTTATTGTTGTTTTATGGCTCTAAAATCTCATTACAAAATATTTTCATCAAGTTTCTCTTGAGGAATCTAGCTTTAGTTTCCTCCCTTTAAATCTCCAAATTATATAGAATGATGTTAGGGTTAAAAGTGTGAGGAACACAATATTGTCTTCATCATTCTCTTTAAATGCACTGCCATCATTTTCTTACATAGATTTTTACTCATAAGATTCCATTATCCCTTGGTTGAGAAAGGTGCTAGACTTATATCTTGTGTCAATCCCTTAAAATAAATAAAACCCTAAATACTTTGTCTTTTTTATTTTTTCTATGGTAAATTAGGGTTATGTTATAGAAAAATCATCAATTTTCAACATCATTTACCAATTGGACCTTGTTGGTGTAGGGTTAGTATTTGTATGCATGCATTTCAAAAGGTAAAAATATTGATTTACATGTAATTTTCAATGATAAATTAGAGTTAACTTGTAGGGTTTTTATTACTCTTATGATTGTTTTCTACCAATGAAAAGTAACATAATTTATTCCCTTGCTCACTCATTTATCAGCCCTAGTTTTTCATTTGTTTATCATAGATTGTAAGGCTATTTTCTTGTCGTTATAAAATATTTCCATGATGTAAATTATTGATTGAAACCTTAATTTATGACAACAAACTATAATTTCTTGATTGTGTGTCTTTGGTAACCTATTAGAGCCTCCACTAATCAAACTAATCCCTCTATATTTTTCCATAGGGACCTTTGAACTCACTCTCTTGAAATTATACCATTAAATCACCCAAAACCTTACATACCTATCCTTGGGTTAGTCTTTTTATAGAACCCTTAGGGGGAATTTTAGCCTAAGTCTATTTGGGTTACTTGATCCCTAAAATCTACTAGGAAATCTTCCCTGGTGGGGATTGTCTCGAACGAAGAAAATGTGGGGAGTAGTTATTGTGGTCATGATAGTGGTAACTCTCCCATTGTTTCTCTCAATCTAGGTTGCTCAAGGAGGCTTTACACTATGGTGTCATATTTTGTAGTAATAATATATAATGGATGGATGGTTGCTTCCTCTAAAACATGTAGACTCCCTCCTACAATGGGCTTGGTTCTAATAACATCTTCATCTACTTGTTTTCTCTAGTCATTTTTCTTGTTTACTTATGTTTAATTCTCCTTGCCTCACACACTATGGATTTTATGTCTCTTTATTTTTGGAAGTCTTACCTTGCGATTTTGGATAGGCTAGGTGGATTTTCATTGCTTCCTTAGCTCATGGTCATTACTTTCAAAGCACTTGTTTTGTATAAAATGCATGCACTTTCATTTTGTATATTAATAGAATTATAAAGCATTATCTACATGGAAATATTTTTGAGATTCTTACTTTTCGTTACCCAAATTAGTTAATTTGGTGTTTCTCTTTTATAACTAATTCCTTCCTTTCAAAAGAATGTGGAATTCCTCTTTGGCCATATTTTTGAAATATGTTTGTCAATATATTACCTACCTATTGAAAGCTTCTTAATGAGTGATATTATGAAATGCATACAGTTTATTGAAAGCTATGAAAATTATGTTTAATTCATCCATTGGCTAGGTGTAACATATAAAAATCCCTTTGAAAACTAATAGTAAAAAATATACATAATAAAAAAAAAGTGATTCATAAATTGCCATGGATATTCTACTTAGTTTGTAAGGACAAAACCGATAAATTTACTAAAATCTAAAATCTATACTATAATGGTTAATTGTTCCTTAGATTTATGGATAATTAAGTTATCATGTTCTTCCTATGAATGCAAAAAAATGTGGAAAATAGAAAATAGACAAAAATAATCACTCATAAACCATAATAACACAAGATATAACATAGGAAACCCTTTCAAGGGAAAACACAGTTGGAAGGTGAGGTTGCTCTACGCGCTCTTTCTCTGAATGGAAAATGGTGCAAATACAAAGGAGTTAGAAATGCTCCCATGGGATGCTACAAAACACAAACCTTCTTTGTTATTCCATCTCTCTATCCACTCTTAGCTACTCTTCTCAACTATGGAGTGAAATGCACTAGAATAGAATCAAACCCATTTTCCTCCTAGTGGTCTAGTTATAACACAACTCGATAGCCAACTAGGGGTTAAATTTTACCCATTCAACCCTCAATATGAGTTACAAATTCACTCTTATAGATTCTTATTCATCATGATCACATGGCTAACCCGTTTTCCATGAGAAATAAGAATGATGTGGCATCTTCTTTAATCATGGTGAACAAACAGGGAGGTCAAATTCTAAGTGGCATAACTTTTTCATACGGACTTCGTTTGAGGTTTTTCTTTCGTTGTTAGTGTATTTGAGTGTGTAATAGCACCATTAGTTCTGGCATAAGTGAGTTTTTTTACCCTAAAAAAATCAATAAATGCCTCAAACTTCCTCTACAATGTTTAAAACCCCAATTTTCCAAACTAGGACTTGTCGATAAAAATGTTCCTTTGAGTAGATTCCTTCAATTTTTCCATTCCTCCAATTTTTTCATTCTAAAAGCATCAAGATGGATAAAAAATAATATAATAAATCCCCATTTTGGGAGGATTTTGGTCCCCAAAAACTATTACTGAATGAGATGAGGAAATTTTTCCTCCATCTTCTCCTTAGAGTACCATTTAGCTGTGTTTGGAAGTTGTTCTTTCAAACCAGTCTGCTAAAGGTCATATTGCCCATGTCTTGTAGTTATATACCTCTTCTACAGAACTATATCCTTTGTTAAGTATTTCTGAGCTTCTAGTGTTAAATCCTCTACAAAAGGTATGACATGTTCTTCTTCCTCATCTAGCACAAAAGGCTCATAGAGTCTCAAATTTTGTACATTCACCTGAGTAAATGTTAATGTATGGGGTTAGACTGATTCTTTAGGTTTTATCCCTCACCTTTTCTAGTGTCTCAAAGGGACTTATCGTAGATCCTTGATATTCTTACTAGGAACCTGTATCCTCTCCTTGTTCAATTGTAACCATACTCTACCACTCTAAATATCATCTCTATGTTGTGTTGATCATTCCTAGCCTTGTTATTTTCTTATAACTTTTGCAATGATGGATATTTTTTATCTTCTCAACAAAATTTTATGCCCTTAAGGGGTCCCCTATAAGATCCTCCCTCACTCTTTTTTTTCCATATGAAATATCCAAAGGTGAAGGTAGAAAATATCCAAAACAAATTTCAAATGGGGATTTACCAATAGAAGCGATGATTTCTCTATTATAAGAGTGTTGTATATATACAAGATTTCCATCCCAATTATTTGAATGCTTCTGAGTGTAACCCATCAAAAGCTATGCCAAAGTCATGTTGGATACTTTTGTTTTCCCATCTGTATTTGGATGGAATGTTGTAGACTTATTCAACTTCATGTCAATATTCTCCCACAATATAGTCCAAAATACACTAAGAAATCTTGTGTCCCTATCTGAAATAGATGACCTTAGGATTCCAAAGTGCGCCCCGACCTATCCAAAGAAAAATTTTGTTGTTTCGTTCTCATTCATGGTCCTTTTTATAGGGCATGAAAATTCACATCTTGCTAAACCTATCAACTACCACAAATAGGTACGCATGTCCCTTCCTAAATGTTTTGCAAACATACCACAAAGTCCATGGAAATTATTGCCCAAGGATAAGTGGGTACAGGTAAGGGATCTTATAGACATTTTTTCCTATTAATAAGCTTGTTGTTATAGAAAAGCATACATCCTCTTATGAACCTAGCTACATCTTCTTACATTTGGGACCATTACACATACCTCTGTAAGATGGCCATTGTCTTCCCTACACTAAAATTCCCTGCAACCTTGGAGGTGTGATCCTTTCTCGTTATCTACAGTCACTCACCTTTAGGGAGACATAACTTGTCTAACATGTAGAGAAACCCATTTTGAAGATGGAATTTAATTGTGGTGTCACCATCGTGAGCATGATTCTAGCTCTGAAACAGTTGAAACACATCCTTGAAGTCCTCATCTTCTATGTATGCCTCTCTATATGCATCATGTGTGAAAGGCTCCATGTGCATCAAAGTTTTCAAATCTGTGATCTTTGATGTGGGTGTCTGTTATGAAACCAGCTCAAGAAAAGATAGAAAAGAAAGATCAACGCCTTAGAATTCAGCCTCTTCGAGGGGGCAACCTCCTTTACATTACATAAATGAACAATTCTTGGATGATACAAATGACAAAACCTCCTTTCTATATATAGGAGTCTAAGGAGTCACAATATAATCCAGCCGACCTAACAATAATAATATAAAGCCACAAAAATAATAATAGAGGGATTCTATGGGGCACAGAAATAACAATATGTGGGTAATAGGGGCACAACAATATAAATAAGGGGTATAACTACAATAGTAATGGGGTAATCACTAGTATTATAGGGACCCAACATGCCCCTCTCCTTCAAAAAAGTGTTGTCCTCAACGCTTGAGCAGTTCTGGATACTTCTGCATAAAATTCTCATCCTCCCATGTGGAATCTTCAGTGGATAAGTTCTTCCACTTGATAAGATACTCTGAAATTGATCGATTTCGTAGCTGTCGAGTTCTTGTTTCTGTGACTGCTTCCAGTTCCAATATAATTTTTCCTTCCTCGTCAAGTTCTGGCAATATTGTTTGAACTGGGAGCTTGTCGCCTATAACCTTCTTTAAACATGAAACATGGAAAACTGGGTGCAATCGAGAAGCTGCAGGAAGCTCCAATTTGTATGCCATAGTACCAATCTTTTCCAACACCTTGTACGGACCATAATACTTTGGTGATAATTTATTATCCTTCTTAGCTTGCTTTAGGGACATTTGCTTATATGGTTGTAGCCGTAGGAATACCAATCACCTACATCAAAACTTCTTTCACTGCGATGTTGATCTGCCTGTTGTTTCATTCTATTTTGTGCCAACACGAGGTTATCCTTTAAGAGTTGGAGGACTTGTTGTTGATGTTCGATGTGATGTTCCACTGCCTGAACCTTAGAATTTTCTCTTAAATATGATGTGATTGATGGTGGTTGATACCCATAAAGTGCCATAAATGGGGTCATTTTTGTTGCTGTATGGAAGGAAGTGTTATACCACCATTCAGCCAGAGGCAACCATTTGACCCATTGTGTCTGTTTATCAGATACAAAGCAACGAAGATATCCTTCCAAACATTTGTTTACTATCTCAGTTTGCCCATCAGATTGAGGATGATAAGATGAGCTATGAGCTAACTGAGTACCAAGACAAGAAAATAATTATGTCCAAAAATTTCCAGTGAAAATGGGATCTCTGTCACTTACAATAATCTTTGGGTTTCCATGTAGCTTTTGAATTGTTTCCATAAATGCAGTAGAAACTGTACTGGCTTTAAATGGATGTGATAATGCACAAAAGTGTGCATACTTGGTAAGTCTGTCAACTACCACCATGATGACACTCTTTCCCTCAGACTTGGGTAAACCTGTGATAAAATCCATTGAAACCTCCTCCCAACGTTGGCTTGGAATGGATAAAGGTTGTAATAGACCCGGTGTCTTAATTGTTTCAACTTTATTTTGTTGGCAAACCAAACATTCCGCCACAAACTTTTGAATATCTGATTTAAGGCCATCCCAAAAAAATTCCTTCTTAACCCTGTGGTAAGTTTTTAAAAATCCTGAGTGCCCTCCTAAGGGAGAAGTGTGCAATTCCATAAGAATCTTTTGTTTTAGCTGGGAATTCTTACAGAGGTATAAGCGATCTTTGTACCATAACGAATCATTTTGCCAGCTAAATGTATCAGAAGTACTGGAATCTTGTTGTAGCTTTCGAATAAGTGCCCACACTTCTTCGTCATTCTTCCATTCCTCCTTTGCTTCATTTATCCAATCTGGTTGGATAATAGAAATGGCACACAACAATGCTTCCACATCCTCATCCTTTCTTGAGAGTGCATCTGCCACCACATTTTGCTTCCCTTTTTTGTAGATGATTTCAAAGTCATAACCCAACATCTTTGTGACCCACTTTTGTTGCTCTTCAGAGGATAATCTTTGTTCTAAAAAGTATTTAAGGCTATCATGATCCGTTTTTACCTTGAAGTGTCTTCCCATTAGGTAGGGTCGCCATTTCTTAAGTGCATGGAGTATTGCCAACATTTCCTTCTCATAAATAGCTTTGCTTAAAAACTTTCCCTTGATTGGACGACTTTCAAAAGCAATGGGTCTTTCATCTTGCATTAGAACAGCACCAATTCCATTTCCTGAAGCATCACATTCCACAATAAAGGTTTTTGTGAAGTCCGGTGTAGCTAAGACCGGTGCTTGGCACATTGCCTCTTTAAGATGTTTAAAGGCCTTTGTTGCTTCCGGAGTCCATGAAAATGAATCTTTCTTCAATAATGTTGTTAGAGGTGCTGCTATTCTCCCATAATTCTTAACAAACTTGCGATAATACCCTGTCAACCCAAGAAATCCTCGCAGATGCTTTATGGATGTGGGGATTTTCCATTCCTTAATGGCTTTAATTTTGCTAGGGTCTACCTTAACTCCTTCATGAGATACAATATGACCCAAATATTCCACCTCCTGGACTCCAAAGAAACATTTGGATCTTTTTGCATATAATTGTTTCTCCTCCAATAGTTGTAGCACCTTGTCAACATGTTCAACATGATCCTTCCAAGACTTGCTGTAGATTAGTATATCATCAAAAAATACTAACACAAATTTTCTAAGGAATGGTTTGAAAATTGAATTCATCAAACCTTGAAATGTTGAAGGTGCATTGGTAAGGCCAAAAGGCATGACCAAAAATTCATAATGACCCTCATGAGTTCTAAATGTCGTTTTCGGAATGTCTTCAATCTTCATTCTGATTTGATGATATCCCGAACGAAGATCCAACTTGGTGAAGTAAATTGATCCATGCAATTCATCCAGTAATTCATCAATGACAGGAATGGGGAACTTATCTTTAATAGTGAGCTTGTTGAGCTCCCTATAATCTGGACACATGCGCCATGATCCATCCTTCTTGTGCACCAATACTACTGGAGCTAAGAAAGAACTTTGACTCGGTTGAATTATACCAGCCTCTAGCATTTCTGCAACCATACGTTCAATTTCACTTTTTTGGACATATGGATATCTGTACGGCCTGATGTTTGGAGGAACACTTCCTGGAATCAGATGAATAGCATGATCATGATCACGCATAGGTGGGAGACCTTTGGGAGTCTCAAATACCTTGGAATGATTGTCCAGGACTTTTTGGAGATCTGGAGAAATAGATGATTCCAATGTGGAAACATCTAGCGAACATAATTGTGCAATTACACCTCTTTGCTCCTTTTTTAGAAGCTTTGTCATGCCATTAGAGCTGATTATCTTTCCTGGTTTCCCTGCAATACCCCTTAATTCAACTTCCTTTCCTTCCACAGAAAATTTCATGAAAAGTTCTTGAAAATTAAAAGCTATTGTACCCAAGGATTGTAGCCATTGGACTCCTAGTACAACATCAGCACCTCCCATTGGAATGGAAAGCATTGGGCTAGTCAATACATATTCTCCCATGGATAGCTTGATATTATGGCACTTTCCAGAACAATTTATTGTTCCTCCATTTGCAATCATCACTTGACACTCTGGTGCTGGATATAGGAAGCAATTCAATTCTTTTGCTACCCTACAATGAATAAAATTGTGGGTGCTTCCTGAATCAATCAACACTATTACCTTTTTCTTCTTGATTTGTCCTTCTATCTTGATGGTTTGAGGAGTGGTAATTCCCGCCAATGCATTACAAGATATGGTCGGATTTATTTGTTCTTCATCTAGGCTTTGTTCCTGGAATATATCCTCTTCTTTTGACCTTTCTTGCTCCTTTTCTTCTTCCTCTTCACAATCTATGTAGAATAATTTCTTCTCAGCACACTTATGACCTTTTGTGTATTTGCTATCACAATTGTAACAAAGCCCTTTTGCTCTTTTTTCTTCCAATTGTTGTGGTGTCAACCTTGTAGGTTGTGGAAGACTATGGGCAACAACACTTCCGTCTTTATAGTTGTGAATGGTATGCTTCCTAGTTGCCATAATTTTGCTTTCCATTTTTCTTGCTAACCTGAATGCCTTCTCTAATGAATCAGGTTCCCAAAGGCGCACATCATGTTGGATATTATCCTTTAAAGACCCTATGAACACATCAATCCTATGCTCCTCTGGAATATCTTTTACCCTTATGTTCAATTTTTGGAACTCCTCAATGTGCTCCATTATTGAACCCTTTTGTTTGAGACTTATCAATTGGCTAAAAAAAGTGTTGCTTTTTGTATCCTCATAATGTGCTATCAATTCTTCCGTAAAAATTGCCCAAGTGATAAATTGTTTACGAGAACAAAGCCATTGATACCATACAAACTGATTTGGTTCCAAATATAAAGTTGCCATACGTACCTTTTGTGTGTTTTGCACATTATTGAGATCGAAGAATTGCTCCATCTGTAATATCCATGTGGCGGGATCCTTGCCATCAAACTTCCTCATATCGATTTTTGGAACATGGTGAGTCTTCGATCCAACATTAGAGTCTATGGAATCATGATTAACATTTCTTTTGTTCTCATCATGAGTTTCCTTTAGTACTCTTTCACCCTTAGTGACTATTTCTTGTAGCAACTTATCCATCTTATCATCCATGCCATCAATTTTAGCGTCCATGCCATTCACCTTAGCTTCCATGCCATCCATCTTAGCTTCTACACCTTTCTTTAAACCATCCATCTTAGCTTCTACATCTTTCCTTAAACCATCCATTTTAGATTCTGTTGTTTTTTGTACAAGTGACACTCGTTGCACTTGTTCTTGTAATTTTGATATATCATATAGCATTTCTTCTTCTTCTTCATGAGTCATGCTAGAGCTTTCAGGCTCCTTACTAGGTGTTTGCATTTTCTTTCCTCGGGGCATCAGTTACCGATAATAATTCTCTAATATTCCCTTTGAATTCCTTCAAAATAAATTTTCAAACCAAGCTTAAGAAAAAATTAAAGAAAATCTACACACCTTTTTTTCACTTTGTAGGAGCTCGATATTGCCTCCGATGTATCTCTGTACTTTCTGATTATCTAGTTCTAAATATGTGACCTATAGTAGCCCTCTGTGTCCTCTTTCCAATGCCACAAGTCTGACCCAAATTGGATTCTCCAAGGAAGAGTTATGCGAAATCTCCCACAGTGACTTGATTATAGACTAGTTCAATAGAGTGAACTTGTACGATGTGCCACGTGTCACTGTTTCAACCTTTGACTCTGAAAAATATATAAAAAAAAACTACATTCCATTCTCTTTCTGTACCTTCTTACGAAATTTCAATCCGATGCTCAGAAAGAAAGTTATGACGATTTTCCCCAGGTCACCTGTTTTGAGTGTAATTCAGGAGTTGCAAAAAGACCAACTTCCTCAGATCATATCTCCGAAAATATCGCGCGAAAAAATCTGATATTCGGACCCAAGGTTCAGCGCGATTTCTTCTCAAATGGGTTTTTTTTGCGACTTCTGAAACGTCACATAAAAAAAGTTATAGCGAAAATGCCACGATGACCTGTTTGGAGCAGCGAAACCCTAGAATCCAAAGCTCTGATACCAAATGTTATGAAACCAGCTCAAGAAAAGATAGAAAAGAAAGATCAACACCTTAGAATTCAGCCTCTTCGAGGGGGCAACCTCCTTTACATTACATAAATGAACAATTCTTGGATGATACAAATGACAAAACCTCCTTTCTATATATAGGAGTCTAAGGAGTCACAATATAATCCAGCCGACCTAACAATAATAATATAAAGCCACAAAAATAATAATAGAGGGATTCTATGGGGCACAGAAATAACAATATGTGGGTAATAGGGGCACAACAATATAAATAAGGGGTATAACTACAATAGTAATGGGGTAATCACTAGTATTATAGGGACCCAACAGTGTCATTGAAATCATGTTGGCCAATTTGTTTGTGCTTCCCTTATTATACTTAATCTCTAAATGAAACTAATGTAGAAAATCCATCCATTTGTAATGTTGATTTTGTTGTAACTTACTATGGACCTACAAGTATTGTAACAGCTAGTGATCGATGTAGATTACTATCTTCTTTTGCATCATATAGTGCTTCCACTTTTTTTCATCGTGTACCAAGGAAAAGAGCTCCTTGTCATAGGTAGGATGGTTGAGAAAACCCCAATGAAATACTTCATAATGGTAGCATACAAGCCTTCCTCCATGCATCAGCACCACTCCCATAACATACCCACTAGCATCGGTTTCCACTTCAAAGGTTTGTTACAAGTTCAGTAATGAAAGAAGTAATGCATGACTCGTTTTCTTCTTTAAAAATCCTTAAAGGCCCTTTGCTAACCCTTTCCTCACTAGAAACTATTCCCACTCGTTGTTATGCCATTGGAGTGGTGCTACTAATATTGAAAACGAGGTTATGAATTTCCTCAGGTACTATGTCGCCCCAACAAAACTACTGACTTCAGACACATTAGTAGGAACTGGCCACTTCATGATGGCTCCATCTTGGTAATACTTATCTTCGACTCTCCTCCATCAATCACATATCCTAAATACACTAATGAATACTATGAAAACTCACTTTTCTTGGTATTTTCCAATAGTGGGTGCCTCTTTAATGCCTCTATTAATTATGGGATGTGCTCCTCCCAAATAGCTTTGTATGTCAATATGTCATCAAAATAAACAATAACAAATGAATCTAGAAAAGGGTGCAACATGTCATTCATTAATTCGTGAACATAGTTGGTGCAGTGCAAAAACCAAATGCCATAAATAACCACTCATACAAACCTTGTCTGGTTTGAAGGTGGTTTTCTAGTCATCTTCTTCTCTGACTGGTGATACCCTAATTTTAAGTCCAGCTTGGTGAAATATTTTTCTTGTTTCAATTGGTCCAACATATCATCTATCCTTAGTAGGGGGTACTTGCCCTTGAGTGTTATTTTTTTCAAACATTAGCTAAATCTCATCCTTCTTAGGCACAACTGCAATGGGTGACCCACATGGTGAGGTACTTGGTTGAATGACACCCTACTCCAGTAGTTGTTGCAACTGCTTATTCACCTCATTAGCTTCTATTATAGAACTACCTATACAATCCCATGTTTGGCAATGAAGAGTCCAACAATAGTTGGATCTCTTGCTCCACTTCTCTCTTGTGTGGTAGTTCTTTAGGCTCCTAGAACACTCCCCTATATGTCTATAGAAACTCTTCTAGTTGTTGTCTTTTTTCCTTAGTGCACCCCTCCAAGGATGGATTTTCTCTCATCAATACTTCTACAGACTGGTTTTCTCTTAAAAATAACAAAACATAATTATTGTTAGAACTAATCAATTTCTTGGTTTAGGTGGCACTTACCAACGAAATTTTGGACTTGATCTTGTGCACGTTGATGGTAAAGGATTTTCCATCCTTGATGAGGTATTACTAGTTAGAACTTCGCATAAATATTACATCCCACATGTACATATAGGGACTTCCAAACATTGTTATGCATAAATCAAGTGGAACTACATATAGTTCTAATTCATCAATAAAATCAGCACTAATCGCAAATTGGATTTTACACTATTTGGTTACCTTTATTTTTGGATCCTTATTTACCTATCCTACTGGATATGGGCTTGGATGATCATGAACCTCCAATCCCAATTTTTTAACTTGCTCTGTTGTAATGAGATTCGCCTATGATCCTAAATTGAACAAAGCATCAAGTTTTGTCTTCTTGACTTATATTTTTATATGAAAGAGTTTTATTATCTCATTCTCTTCCAATTTTTGAAGGTTGCTCAAATTCACCCTTTTATATACCCGATCTATAAACAATATTCTCATCCATATACGAGTTACTTTCCACCTAATTACTCAAATTTGTGGCCATGAGATTTGTATTCTTCGGGTTGATCTTTGGATGTAGTTTTCAGTACTTCTCTTCTGTATCTACATCAATATTACAATGGTTGTAGTGGTTGTTAGGATCTTTACATTCGATCTTTCCATTTCATCTTCTCTTCTTGGGAATATTCTTGGTGTTCCTTCTACTTCGACCCACTTGATTACCCATTTATTCTGGCCTATTTCTTCCAACTAGTGTGCCTATACACAAGCCTCATCCATCATTCTAAGTTTGAACAACATCACTTGCTTTCGCATATGGTTGTGTACACCCCCATATACTTGAGTGCATGTAGGTTCTTAGGAAAGATACCTTGCATTATTTCCATCTTCCTAAATTTTGCAGTGTACTTATGTACACTTTTCATATGTCTCTGCCTGAGGTAATTCCATTGGTTCTCTACATACTAGATAGGGTAGAATCGGTACCTTATGAGATTTTTGAAATCCTCCCACTTAGTTACTGGAGGATCCCCCTCTAGCATCAAGGTTTCCATGTGACGTTCCCACCAAATTAGGGCATGGCCCTCTAACTTCAAATGGGCGAAATAAATTTTATGTTCTTCCTCTATGTGATGAATGCTAAAATAAACCTTAAAATATTGCAACCAATAATTTAATTTCAATGCATCAATCTCACCTTGATATGGCTTGATGTTGACATTTTCTTCCATCTTGAATAGGGATTGTGAATGGTTCATGCAACTCAAACTAAGTCATTATTTTTCAGGTTCTCTCTTAGCCTCCTCTCGTTCTTCTCAATCCTCGTATTTTCCCTTTAGTCTGACCTCCAAGTTGGAATCTATGTTTTCTCAATTGAAAGCATATTTTCCAAATCAGCTCTGAGAAGGTTCATATTACAGCTAATATTTGTGACTTGCTCTTCCAACCTTGTGAATCTCTCTTGTGTCAGATCCTAAGGGTTATTAATAGATTCATTAGTCATGGTTTGGGTTTTATGAATTTTAATTTAACTGATATGGATTCCCTAAAACTCCCCACAATATACCCATAGAAACTTGCTCTAACACCAATATGATCCATAAATTGTCGTCGATATTGGACAATTCATCACAACAGATCTGATAAAATTTACTGAAATCCAAAATCTATACTATGAGGATTAATAATTCCTTAGATTTATATATTATTAATTTATTGTGTCATGCTTACACATGAAAAATATTTTTAATAAAAATGTGAAAAATAGAGAAAATATAAAAATCGCAAGCATAATAACACAAGATATAACTTAGGAAACCCTTTCGAGAAAAAACCCAACTAGAAGTTGAGGTTGCTTTGCTCTCTTTCTTCAAATGGAAAATGGTGCAAATACAGAGTAAGAAATGTGGCCTATGGGTTGCTATAGAACACATACCCTCTTTATTATGCCCTTTCTCTGCCCACTCTCAACTACTCTACTCAACTATGCAACAAAATTCACTAGGATAGAATCGATCCCCCTTTCCTCCTAATGGCACGGTCATAACACAATATGAAAGCCAACTAGGGGTTAAATTTGATCCATTCAACCCGTAATATGTGTTACAACTTGATTCTTCTAGAGTCTTATTCATCATGGTCATGTGGCTAACCCATTTTCCATGAGTAATAATGGGGATAATGTGGCATCCCCTTGCATCATTGTGGACAAAACATGAAAGTCAACTTCAGGGTGGCATAATTTTTTCACATGTACTCTTGCACCGTTGGAAAGGTATTTAAGTGTAGAACAGGGCCAAGGGGTCTAACACAAGCAAGAGGTTTTATGCTTCAAAAAATGAGTCAAACCTCTTCTGGAATATTTAAAACCCCAATTTGCCAGACTAAAGCCCACTATTAAAAATAGTCTTATAATTTGTTTCCTCTAACTTTTTCACTTTAAAAACATAAATGAACATAAATATTGATAAAAATAATATAATTATTCAATCTGAATCAAAAAATGTAACCCAACTTTATAGATTTACCCACTCATTATATGTAAAAAATTATGATTGACACTGAGTATTTGTCGTCACAATGTGGATGATTAGTCATGATAGAGAGTGAAATTAAGGAAATGGTAATGGCTAGTTGAAAACTTTCTTCTAATACCTTTGAGATGACAAAATATAGAATTCTACACTACTATTTAATTTGATATACAACAAAGAAGGATAACGTGCTCATAAATTTTTTGCAATTGGGTTTTAAGCATACTTTTGGCATTGTAGATGTGTATGGCTGAAAAAATCAATTTAGAGGCACCCGTGCAAAAGAGTTCATAAAGAGTTCAAACAATTTAAAAATCCATTAGGATTTTAACACATTAAATTAAACATTATCATGAGGGCATAAGGAAAAATATTTAATGTATTGTGTATTTGTATAATTTGAGTATAATTAGTATGCTTCAAAGAAGGAGAAAAGGAACACTGAAGTAAATTTAAATATTTTCGTTTTTCAAAGAGAAGAAAGAGTTTTTTCTAATGGTTCAGGACTAAACAATGATTTATTTATTTATTAATAAATAAGAGATTAAGAGATTTTTAGATGATTTATGAATAATCAATTAATATTATTTATTTGTCAAGAATAAAAAGAAATAGAATTAAGAGTAACAATGAAGTAACAAAATATTTTTAAGACAAAATAAAACAACAAAACAGACTACTTTATCACCATCATTACAAAATTTTAGAGTCTTTTTGTTCAATTCAACTCATTACAAAATTGACTCCTACTAATTAGTGTGAAATACACTCACTCAATTCATTCAAATCGATTAAGTGATTTCAAGACTTAACAAAAAAAATATCTCATATACAAAATATGATTAAATATTTCCCTTTTCATCTTGGTAATATGTTTAAATATTTCCCTTTTCATCTTGGTAGGGAATGGAATGAGAATTTTGGTTGTAATCATCCTAGGATGGAAATTATTTATTGTTAATATGTTAAATAAAAACAAATAAACAAAAATTAGGGTAATAATGCATTCTATATGTGGTCTTGGTAACATTAATATTGAATAAACACCACCAAATACACACTTACTTCATTCAATATTTGTAAACTTGATTTATGTCACTTCTTTTTTAGTATTAGTTTCCAATATGTTAACCCTTTCAAGTGTACTGCAATGATACCTATCAACAATTTGAACACATTATAATTGTGTTTAACACATTATAATTGTGTTTAACACATTATAATTGTGTTTTTGGTTTCATTATTTATAACATAGAATGGAAAAATAGGTATAACAAATTATATTTTCGCTATGATGTTCATTTTTCTGGTGTTCCTTATGGCATGGTTAGGATGGACTTTCAGAGTTGGGGGAAGACAAGTCACAAGTGCATGTTGGTGTCATCATCAGGCCCATGGACCTTTGGAAGGGTCTTGAGAAGTTTTTATGAGGTTTGATGGCATTCGCTTAGTATATTCCATCATCCATACAGTTTTCCTTTTGTTTCGTTGCATTCCAACAACTTTCAAAAAACATAGTTATTAATGGGCCTAGATTCAATTAGTTATGCTTAAGATGGCATTTCAGGAGGAATATTTGACAGAATACCTTAGCGTAATAACTTGTTGGAACCAAAATGAGAAGATCTACAGGATGGGATAGTTAGAAGTGATTTTCAGTGGCGTGAAGAGGCATGGTGGACAATTTACCATTTTCGCACATTAAAAAGAATATTTTAATTAAGGGAAATATGTTTAATGATCAAAATAATAATAAAATAGAAGCTTCTTAGAGGGGCCCATTAGATCTATAAAAAGAGGAGGAGACCATTAGAGGACATCTTGGATATTATATTTATTCTTGTATGAGAGATTGGGAATCCGGTTCTCTACTTCCTTGGTAACCTCAAGATAGAAACCCTCAGGTGATTTAGAAAGATTGGGTGAGTACTCATCTCCCCTACGTAAATTCATCCAGAATTCACAGGAGAGCTTAGCAGTGGCAGTTAAATTCAATTTTGGTGGAGTACCCGTGCAACATTGGAGCATATCCTTGAGACTAGTTCTATCTCGACTATATCAACTATTTTGTTACTACAACATGTAAAACCCCAGTTTATATATTATAATAAAAGCTGAGATTATTTCTACTCATTATATGATTGAATCGCATGCATTCTCTTGTTCTATTTTACATGGAAATTTTTTGTAAATTGAATGGTAATTTTATCGAGAAATTTTGGTTGAATTAGTTTTCTACAAATTCTGCAAAATATCATGAAAAAGATATCACAGTGGTATCAGAGCTAGTCTTCCTACCAGCATGAGGGTTTTAATTCAAATCAACTTTAGAAAAAGATCGAGAGTTTAGAAAGCTCACTATTGTTTGTGAATTTGTCGCATAAATATCCTACAAAATTTCTATCAAATTATTGCAGGGATAATAATGATCCAACAAATTTGATATTGTGAAGTGAAAAGAGAGGTGTATCATATTATAATAGGCTTTATCAAAATTTAAAAGGTCGTTATTGAAATCACAAGAGTCGGCAAAACTTATTCGGTTGATCTTTATTTGGACAAGTCATTAAAGGGTCGAAATATCTCCAACAAATTATTATTTTTTCAGTTTGGCGCTTGATGCAGATTGAGCGGATTGAAAAAAAAATTGTATATGCACGAGGGTCACATGGATATTTCTCTGTGATTTGCAATCTTCAGGCAAGAAAGGTTTGATTCTTCCATAATGTTGGCGCTTCAACGAGTTCGGGGGGTACATGTAGAAAATTGAACTTCCTGCTAAATGATTTTGGCAACACACACGCAGGTTAGATTGTGTCTTTACCGTGGACCTAGTCCAGGGGATCTATCAATATGTGAATGGTGTCTACCATAGGAGAAAAGCTAGACGATCCTCGCCTCAGCAGCGTACACAGAAGGTCGTGACTTTCAATTGGAATCCAAGATAATATATTTAACATTGGGTTCAGTTTCCACTAAGTCTAGGTAACGTTTTCGATGCCATAATTTGCATGGTGTTCTGAGATGTTGTATTTTGTGCTCAGTGAGCGAGTATCAGTGACAGATTTGTTTCCTTGATTGGGATCACATTCCAAAAGGGTTGTTATCCTTAACCACATCATTGTTAAATCAATTGTTAGGCATGGATATCATTGTTTCCTTGCGTCGATATCAGCTAGACCAGCTTTTGCGAGGCATCCTTATCTCGATTGTTGATTTATATAATATTCAGCAATCAGACGAACATGGGTGACTTAAATAATCGACTGGACCCATATCTGTCTGATTGCTGAATATTCGGGGAATCAACAATCAAGTTAAGTTCATCGGTTTCTGCCACTAGTGGGAAGTTGTCTGACCTTGAGGAAAATTGTGTCCCTATTATTCTCGTTGGGACCTAGTTATAAATTGCTGCTACGATGGACCCAGTTGTCAATTGCTGCTACGATGGCCCGTTTTTCAAAATTCGAATTGTTGTGAAGAATAAGCATTGAGTCGCATTCCTTGGACCAGATTTCACCTTATCATCGGGTCAGTCGATACACACCTAATACAGTACGCGTTGGGGCTGATACGGACCGATACACCAATTAGTGTGGTTACTCGAGTTCATTAGCAAAAAGTTCCCTTTTATAGAGTGTGATTGGCGCAGACCGTATGTCTAAGTGTGAGATGGAGCATCTCGTCACTGAGTGTTTTATGTGTAGAAATTTTGAATAATTTAACACATATTCAACAGAGATTATCCTGATCATGTACTATTGCGGAATACATACACAATACATAAGATCCTCTACGTTGATCATCAATATAGCAGCATCAATAACAATAAAACATCAAGAGCATTCACACATTAACACAGTATGTAACCCGGGGAAAGCATCTCGCTAAAAACCCCACACTATCTGTATATTAATGATTGAGACCATGTAACATTACAAAGTACAATGCGTATCACAAGCAATCCAGTACCAGCTCCACCTGTTACACACAATACAGCTAAGATCTGATCTCCAAATCTATTCCACTGCTTGCCTGCCTCCACTGCTCAATACCTACTCAAGAATGAATGAGAATGGTCTACCAAACTCGTATTTCACCTCCAAAGAATCACTCACAATGTGTAAGACATGAGAAGAAGCTAAAAACTGGGCAAATACATGAGCAAACTCATTGGCATACTCAATCCCTTGATTGTGCAAGATCTGATGCACAACTATAGTCACAACTGATAGCAATCTAATTCTCTAACACCTGTCCCTACTGAACTGAACATGCACTGACATGCAACTGAGTTAACTTATGTATTCTATAGTTGTATTATGAGTTAATAATTAGTTTAACAACTCATCATTAGTCTATTTGCAGTTAGACTAACTACAACTAGTTTAACCAAGTCAAACTGAACACAACTCCATCAACTCCATAATCAACTCCACCAAACTCAACTGATTGAGTTCTAACTGAAGTCATGCATGCAACAACTCAACTGAATCATAAGAAAAGCGTACTTCCTTCTGACAGTTGCATGGGCCACATCTGTAGCTCAAACTGAAGTGCTCCAAGAGAATAAGATCAAGTTTATAGTCCAAATATTATTATGAGACAATAATATTTGACTTTTCTATTTTTGACAGCCAGTCTAAAAATAGACTTTGATCACCCACACTGTGGTCACCCACACTTTGGTCACCCACATTGTGGTCACCCACACTATGATCACTCACACTCTAATCACCCACACTGTGATCAAAAATAGAACTTGCGCCATAATTTGCCTGTGGTCCCACTTAGTGAAGGCGACTCTTTTCACTAAGCTCCATCATCTTGTTGCAATCTCAACATTATGGTATTAATGTGCGTGACCCCATATCATTTGGTGCAGTTGTTTTGGCATTGAACATGTGCAATGCAAACTGGGGTGCAACGATGGAGTTATGAGTTGTAAATAAGACTGTTATGCTTAATTATGGGCCAAAATTATTTCAGGAAGCCATTTGGAGGTTGTGCATCATCTTTCCCAAGAGTTGGTATGATTGAAGGCCAAAAATACTTCTTACTCTTGAGGTTGAGTGTATCACTTGGCCCTGTTCCTATCACAATGGTTGGGTTCCTATAACAAAGTATTGTGTAGAGACAAAGATTGAACTTGTATTGCATGTAAATGTGTTAGAAAACCAGCACAGATGAATCTAGCTAGTAAAGGTTGAACACACAGCTTTGCAGAGCAAAAACACTAAAAGAAAATCGAAAGAAGAAAAGAATGATTCATTAGAAAATAGATTACAATGCTCATGATATAGCATTACTGGGTGAAGATCCCAAGGTAATGCACCATAGTGGTGATCAATGAGAAGACTCAACACCTACAACAAGTTTTGGAGATAACTAGCCAGTTGCGGAGTTAAAGAAGGAGCAAATCAAGGAGTAAATCATGCAAAAGGAATCTTGCATGCAGTCCCATGCTCTAACTAAGAGTCCCCATGTAGATGTGTAGTAGTTGCATGTAATCGCATGCTCTAAATAAGAGTCTGCATGTAGGTGTGTAATAGTTCCAACACCCCCCCTAAACACCACTATGGGGAAAAACAGAAAATGGGCCCTAGCAACTAAGACCAAAGGTCACCCAAAATACAGTGCAACTTGTACTAAAATTGAGGAAAGAGGGAAAACCTCGTGGGAAAAACCCCCCCTCAAAATACAATGTAATCAAAAGAAAAAAAGAAAAGACAGTTGCTAAGCAACTGTGTCCTTCACTCCAAGACGATCACGCAGAGAGCGAAACTTCTGCTCAGTGAATGTCTTGGTGAAGATGTCTGCAGTCTGTTCTGCTGAGGGACAGAACTACAAATCAATGACCCGATCATGTACTAAGTCTTTGATGTAGTGCATATGGATCTCTATGTGCTTCGTCCGCTGCCGCTGTACTGGATCCCTGCAAAATTTGAGAGTGCTCTGGTTGTCACACCAGATGACAATGGGCTGGTGGAACTGGACAGCCAACTCAGTGAGGAATTTTTGTAGCCACAGAGCCTGAATGGTGATGTTGACTACTCCTCTGTACCTGAAGATAGAGCAATAGCAACCTGCTTCTTGCTCGACCAACAGATAGGGCCAGATCCTAGACTGAGTGAATATTCGTAGGTGGACTTGTGATCAATGTTGTCTCCCGACCAATCAGAATCTGTGAAGCCAAGGAGATTCAATGTAAATGTGTTAGAAAACTAGCACAGAAGAATCTAGCTAGCAAAGGTTGAACACATAGCTTTGCAGAGCAAAAACACTAAAAGAAAATCGAAAGAAGAAAAGAATGATTCATTAGAAAATAGGTTACAATGGTCATGATATAGCATTATTGGGTGAAGATCCCAAGGTAATGCACCATAGTGGTGATCAATGAGAAGACTCAACACCTACAACAAGTTCCGGAGATAACTAGCCAGTTGCGGAGTTAAAGAAGGAGCAAATCAAGGAGTAAATGATGCAAAAGGAATCTTGCATGCAATCCCATGCTCTAACTAAGAGTCTGCATGTAGATGTGTAGTAGTTGCATGTAGTCGCATGCTCTAACTAGAGTCCGCATGTAGGTGTGTAGTAGTTCCAACCTTGCAGAATTGAATTAATACAAAAGTAGAAGCCAAGTCTCAATTTCCTCAAGGCATATGTGTGCACCGAGTCAAATTTTGAGCATATTTTTATGACTAGATTTTCCACTTTAAATTGCGGTCGTCTACAATCATTTGTCCCAGGCGTCAGTTGGTACCCTGTCAAGCCATCCTCAACTTCAACTTCAACATTCCAGGCATGTACATTTCAGCAAAATAAACTTGGTACACTTACACCCACATTCTAGTTGTGAGGACTTTACTTTTTGTCATTTGTAGTGAAGGTTTGCATGCTTGAAACTTATGAGAAAACCATTCATCAGTGTTTTCCCGAACCCATAAAATAAATTTTGAATCTTTATCGGTTGCATTAGGGGTAGTTTAATATGTACCAGGCTTCTCTATTACACTATTGTTGTTGGTTTCCTATTGTCAAAGTCTATTACTCAATTGTCCAGGGAATATCGTGAGCTTGTTTCTAGTAGGCAAAAAACTGATGTATACCATGTATTGTTGTTCATTACCAATTCACCAAAATGTGATGTTTGTGATACTATTGTTGTCAAATTCAATTTGATATACTTGTCATTCTTAAGCTAAACATGGACGAAACCTTCATAAACTCTCTTAATAAACTAGCAGCAACCATCAACAAATCATTTTCCAAAGGGATACTCACTTTGCTACAACAAGAGCAGCCACAAAGAGAACACGAAATGGGATACAAAATTTATTCACTTGGGCCAGATTTGAGATGCATAGGGGTTACAAAAAAAGCCCTTCTCAAACTAGAAGAATTGGCTTCACTCCTCTCCAAGGAGCATCAATCAGATGGGAAAAACTTAATTTGGTCAATCAAACCAACCATTCTTGCCTCAGTGCAACACAAGTATTTGGAGCACCCTTGTATAGGATTCAAACTTCCAATTGCATCTTGTCTCAGCAGTATCATGATGTTGACCGCACCTACACCCCCTTACAGTGATGATATTATGAGGAAAGTTTTCAGGATGATAGTGGAGACGTTTTAGGATTTGGATAATAGTGAGGGCCCTACCTTTGGGAAGAGGCTAGAGATTCTAGAATTCATGGCATTGGTTAGATATTATGACCTCATGTTTGAGCTGGGATGTGACGACTTGATCCTACAGATGTTCCAATGCTTCTTCAGCGTTAAGAAAAATCATCCTGATAAAGTCATAACACACATGCAGTCCATTTTGTCCTCATGCATGGGAGGCCATAATGCCATTTGTAGGAGGTTGCAGTCTAAGTTGTTGGCCATTTGGAGGGAGGAATATTTGGTTTCACCTACTACTTATGAACTAGCCGAAAGGTTAGTTGAGCAGAACATTGGACTGTTTAGGAGACGGTTGACCCAGGAGGAGTTGCAGTGGATTTATGGTGACCAACCATGTAGCGGGAATGAGCTGAGGATGAAGGGTCTTTGCTTCATTTGCAATGAACCTTGGGGACTTTACCACTCATGCTTGAGTGATGTGGAGAAAGGGTTAAAGCAGGGGGAGATCCCTTCTGACTTTCAGGGTGAGGATTCTGCTTCTATGATCAATTCCTTGATTTCATATGAGGATACCCCTGAAGAGCATACGCGGTCATGTGGGTATGTTAACAGCAGCCCAAATAAAATTCATGTGAGATGGAGTACGATGAGTAGCATATTGTCCAGGGAGCAGACTTTCCAGGTGAGCAATTGATGATTCGACGAGGAGAGCACATAAAGGAGCAAGAGTTAGCTGAGGGGGACGATATGCATAGAATGCATGATGATCCTTTTGGGGAGAGCCAATTGGAGGTTCATATTGAGCCCATAATGGAGGAGGGTGAGCATCCATCCTTGGGGCTAGCCATTGATGAGGAGCAGGAATATGTATAGATAGGTAGTAGGGTGATAGTATTTGCAGACACATGTCCTTAGGAGGTGCAAGGGTCTAACATGATAGTTTTGCAGGAGGTTGGTAGACTAGAGGAGCATGGAGTTTCCTATCGGAGGATAGAGATGGCAATGCATCCATCGTTGGGTCTACCCATTGATGAGGTGCAAATAGGTGTAGTGGTAGCCAGCATAGCTGCAGAATTTTCAGACAGCATCCCTATCCAGGAGTACATAGACATGGCTTGCAGCACAGCTTTCCCACTTTTTCCCATTATAGGGAGAGGGGCAGGATTTCTTGTACCTATGTTGTTGGTTGATTGAGTAGAGCATATGTAGGTTTTAACCCCGTACATAAATTCCCTGCATACGAATTTTAAAACACAGAAAATAAACAATGCGAGAGCATAACACATATACATAGAGATTTCCCCTAGATCCCAAAACCGGGACTACCAGCTTGATTTTTCATTATGTTCCTTTCAATGTTATAATACATATTTGTACATGCCGAAGCATCCAATACCATGGACCGAAAACCATCGCGTCCAATACCATGGACCGAAAACCATCGCGTCCAATAAACATGTGTGAAAATCATGCACAAAACCATAGGTGGGTCTGCCCAACCTAACATAGGGTCCAAAACAAAACAAAAAAAAAAAAATCGTGGTGTTGCCTCGGACCCCATAAAGTGGGGTTACGGGTACACTTCAAACCCCCTATGACACCCCCCCCCACTACACAATCGGCGCAACAAAGGGGGGCTCCGCGCCCCCTCTAACCCCCCGGTTAACTACGTGGGCTAGTCGTGGAAAGAATATAACACAACCCAACAACATCAAGAGTTGAGCATGGACCAGTATCAGCCTAGTAGATGTATTCCTTAAACAGGTGTGCATGCATTAGATTGGCAGAAGATGATGAATTAGAATCCTATTGATGGAGTACCATTTTTAGTCAGGAGCATTATACTACGTGAGCTCTTAGATGTGAGGGGTACTCTATGCTCCAATTGGAAATAGGATGTAGGTTGGCTGCTCATCAGTATTCCAACACAGCGTTAGCATAGTGATATTGACCTTGGTCTATGCCCAAGGGTTGGATTGAAGGGAGGTGATGAGTTGGTATTCAGTTGAGGGAGCAACAGCCATAGCTGGAGAAAGAGCACAACTAGAGCCATGGGATAGTGATCCAGGTGGATATTGGTGGCCACCCGCCAAGTCCACTTGCACCCCCAACATTGTTGCTTTCAAATTTTCAGTTTCCTTAATTGTAGCACAGTTTACTATTTTTAGCAGTTTTTTGGGTCCTAAACTTTCGGAGCCATTATGAGGCCCTAATCTTTTTTTTTGGAAAACTGGGAGCAACATCAGTCCATGGACCAATGTTTCTCTTCGCAAAGATGTAGTTCTAGGATATATCTTTCTAATGAGATATTGTGCATGTCAAACGGAGAACGTATGCCAAAGTTACGACCTCGGGAAGTTGATGTACCAATTTACCCAAACAGGGCCCACAGTTTGGTGTTTCATCTTCTAGGGTTAGGTTTTTGGATGTTTAGGGTTTTCCATTGTTTCTCAACAATAAATAGGCCTTTGAGCCTCATTGTAACATAGTTCAAAGGCATGTAGCCACCACATCTCTTCTCAAAGATAAGCTACCATCGCCCTAGCTAGTTTATTTCCATTTTTGTTTGTAAGCATATTTCAGTATTTTACAGTAATGAAATGAAGTATTATTTCTGTTGCATCTCTATATGTATGGTTATATCTGTAATTTTTTGTGTTCCTATTTAAATCCGGATCAGTGGTATCAGAGCGGTCTGCTCTTTCTCTGTCTTTCTTTGCATGTCCCCAACGAGGTCGGGATATAAGGATTTAGGGCTTGAACTGGTCGAACCTTTGCAATGCCAGCATCGTAAATCCCGTCGGCCTCCCATGGTGGATGAAAAGAAAGACGAGGAGGCAGGAGATTCTATCAAAATCTTGCTCGAAGAGGCCCTCGAGCGACAAAGGAACGCGTTGATGGACAACTTTTCCCAGATCCTTCAACAGCTACCCAAGGGCGACACATCTACTTCCAGCAGTTACTCTTGAAGCGCCACACCCTTTAAGGTACAAGTTAACTTTGACATTCCCATATTTGAGGGTCAGATAGATGCAGACGTCGTAGATAAATAATTAAATCTGCTAGAAGGGTATTTTTCTATTCATGATTTTTCCGACAGGGAAAATATTACTTTCGTTCTTCTCAAAGTCACCCACCACGTCAAGGACTGGTGGGAAACCTACTATGAGCATAAAGATGAAATTACGGCCTCACAGTTTTCAGCTGCACCCACTTGGAATTCATTCCGAACTACCATCAAGGAGCAATACTACCCTGTCGGAAGCTATGAGAATCAATACATAAAGTGGACCACACTGCGGCAGGGAAGGGACCAAGACGTGCCAGTGTTTACCAATATTTTCCATACCCTTCGCACAAAGTTGGTTATCAAGGATTCAGAATAGCATTTGGTACTCAAATACCGCGGCTACCTGCACAGGTACATCCAAGAAGAAATAGAATTCCTAAACATCTCCCCGCTCGACATGGCATATCGATATGCCTTCAAAATCGAGAAAAATTTTAAACAGAAGAAGCGAGACTTTGGATCTATGAATCGAAGCAAGGGAAGGTTGCCCCCAAACCGCAGAACAAAGGACAAAGCCAAGGTGAGGCGGCCCAAGACAACCTGCCAAAGCTACAAGCAAAGAACAGCACCACGAAGGCGAAAAAGGACACGGGAAAGCGGTGTGAGTTCCATAAGAACTCCACTCACAACATGAGTGTTGGGCCTAGTAGTCACTGTTGGTCGAGCTAAAGGTTTCAGAATCATATGCATGTTCTAACTATGAGTCAGAACCTGACAAGGGGAATGACAAAGGGAAGCAGATTATCGATGTGGAGCCCAACACCATCGTTGCCACCACAAAGATCCAGAAGGAGGAACCCAAAGATCCAAAGAAGGAGGAGCGTCTCTTCCACTCCCAGATGTGGGTAAAGGGCTCCCCACTACAGTTCATTGTCGACAGCGGGAGCCACAAGAACCTCATTTCTACAAAGGTCGTGAAGGGGTTGGGCTTACCGACCACAACACATCCACAACCGTACACCATTGGGTGGCTTCACCAAGGATGAGATCTTCGCGTGAGCCAACAGTGTCGCCTTCCATACAACATCAAGCCCTTCACGGATGATTTATTATATGACGTTTCTCCCCTTGATGTTTGTGATGTATTATTAAGACAACCATACTTGTGGAAGTGACATGCTGTGTATGAATCAAGGCCCCGTGCTATTATTATTACTTTGGGAAATAAGTTGTACAGGATATCGAAGGTAGCACCGCCTACCGCCATCTCTTTGGTTACTACAAAACAATGCAGTAAGCTCATTTCTAAAACTGGGAAATTTGTTTTCTTGATGATACGCCCTCAAGGAAAGAAGAAGACGGTGGCCATGACCTCTAGACAGGGCCCCTCCGCACGAAAACTACATATGAACAAGGTCGTGGAGGAGTACAAGGGCATCTTCACCTCCCCCGCAAGGGTTCCTCTGCACTATCAGGTCAAGCACTCCATCAATCTAACCCCAAGTGCATCACTGCCAAATGGACCAATCTATCAGAGCTCTGTTCTCGAGAACAATGAAATTAAGAGGCAGATTCAGGAGCTGTTGCAGAAAGGTCACATCCATCCGAGTTCATCGCCCTGTGGGAGCCCGATCGTGTTGGTACAGAAGAAGGATGGGACTTGGAGACTCGGTATTGACGATCGGGCGTTGAACAAGATCATTGTCCATAAGAGGTACCCGATCCCATGGATTGATGACCTCCTGGACCAACTAAAGGAAGAAAAATATTTCAGCAAGATCGATTTGAAGTTAGGATATCACCAAGTACCAATTGAACCCTCCGATGTGTGGAAGACTACCTTCAAAGCCAAGGAGGGCCTTTTCGAATGGTTTTTTATACCTTTCAGATTGACGAATGCTCCTATAACCTTCATGAGGCTAATGGATGATATCTTGCGGCCATTCACCAACTCATTTGTAGTGGTATACTTGGATGACATCTTGATCTTGAGCCAGATTTGGGAAGTGCACCTCCACCACATCCGACAGGTTCTCCAAACATTGCGGCAACACAAGTTATGTGCCAATTTGGAGAAATTCACCTTTGGAATGACCCAGGTTTAGTATTTGGGATACATTATTGATGAACGGGGGCTGCAAGTGGATCCAACCAAGATCCAAGTCATTCGGGATTGGCCATCTCCGACCACTCTGAAAGAGCTCCGCATATTTCTAGGTCTTGCCAACTTCCACCGCAGGTTCGTGTTGGGATTTTCTCATATCACTTAGCCCTTGAGTTAATTCACCAAGGGAGGAGCGAAAGAAAAATTCTTTTGGTATGAATCTCAACAGAAGGAATTCACGGAGTTGAAAGATCGCCTTTGCTCAGCACAGTGCTCGCATTACCAGACTTGCAACCATCATTTGAGGTCGAGAGAGATGCCTCTGACTATGCTATTGGGGCAGTCCTTACTCAACACGGGCACCCAATGGCATATCACAATGAGACACTTTTAGACACAATCCAGAAGTATCCCACTTATGACAAAGAGATGTATTCCATTGTGCAGGCCTACTGACAATGGAAGCATTTCATTTTGGGGAAGCAAACGGTCATCCACACAGACCACCGACCCCTACCGTTCATACAAACCCAAGGGAAATTGCAGAATGATTGCCATCAAAAGTGGTCCACATACCTACAACAGTTCCATTTGAATATCAAGTATAAGAAGGGCAGCACCAATAATGTTGTAGATATCCTCAGTGTTGTAGCTCTGACCCGGAAATACTATAGATCTGATATAAAAATATAAGATAATGCAAGTAAACCCAAAGATAATATGAAATGATTCTTTATAGATCAAACCCTTAAGATAGGGCAACACCATACATTCACTCCTTAAGGAAGGAGAACACTCCACAAGCCATATGCCTGTTCATACAATAATACTTCTCTTCATCTTCATATCTCTCCATGTGGAGTCTCTAGCCTCTATATAGGCCTCATACATACAATACCATGCATCATTACCATGGTTCCCTCATACCATCAACTAATACCATGGGCCCATTACATTATTATTAACTACTTGTGGTCCCTTACATGACATGGGTTAACCACCTTATTTATTACTACGGCCCATCCCATTATTACATTATTACCTTGGGTACCACCCTTGGTACCCCATATTATCCCCCCTAGGTATATAACATTCCACCCCCCTAAGCATGTTTCGTCCCCGAAACATGGGAAAAACACAAATAATAAGATCTACTCAAAAGAGTAGTCCACTGATACCATGCACGTGCATCTAGCCATCCAAGAGAAAGGTGAACCCTCGATCTCGCTGGTGCCTCGCTCGCTTGAGATGGAAGTTGACCATGGCAGCTCTTCTGCGTTGATATGTAGTAGGTGGATCTAGGCTCCTTGCTATCCATCATACGGGGGTTGTTGTCCTTGTGGCTAGTTGGTTGCCATCTTGTTGGTTGTTTTCTTGCGGGGTGATGTGGGTGATGATATGTTGAAGTTTTAACCCACGGTGTCTTTTTCTTTAATTCACCCTACTGTGGTGCCTGTTGTCGTGGCTTCTTTTCTAATATGACTTCAACCACTGAACCCTCATCAGATGTGTCAACACCTGTAACCTGTTCTACTTCAGCCTCTGTTTGTGTTTGATTGTCGACCATCAACTACTCATCATCTGATATGTCAGTCCCTTGAACATCTTCTGCTTCAGCCTCCATGTGCTCTACCTGTTTATGGATGGAAATATCTTGTAATGTAATTTTCTTCTTTTTATACCATAGCTTCAGGAATTTCTTCTGCACATTAATATTGATAGTACCCACGGATTCCATCCAAGGGTATCCCAAAACAACATCCATGTTAGCCATATCTAAAGCGTAAAAATCACCATGAAACACATACTTATCCATAGAAAGCTTCAAATCCTTGT
This sequence comes from Pinus tabuliformis, assembly GCA_031772625.1. Classification (NCBI taxonomy): domain Eukaryota; kingdom Viridiplantae; phylum Streptophyta; class Pinopsida; order Pinales; family Pinaceae; genus Pinus; species Pinus tabuliformis. The sequence goes on along the minus strand of CM062805.1, from coordinate 568,153,065 downwards.
ACACTTGAACATCCTCATGATCAACCTGTGTATGTTCAATTTGTTTCGCTAGGACTTGCAATTTCTTTGCCAAGTTGACATTTATAAGATTTTGTTTGCAACTCGGATTGATAGACACAATGATTTTCTCCTTCTGAATCAATCCATGAACCTGCAATACAGAGATACCAGCCAAAAATAACCCTTTTGGTTCCTTGGTTTCCTTCTTTCCTGTAAAAATAAAAGCTTTGCTAGGCTGTGTGTCTGTCTTTGTGTGCTTATCCACAAAATTTGATTTACGGTCAAAGCACTCTATAAGAGCTTTTTTGAAGGCATCCCAATTCTGAAAAGGTCCATTGCAACGCTGATGCCATTCCGCCCATTTGCATCTTTCAAGGTCCAAATACATTTCTCCCCTGCTCAACTGAGTATAATGATCATAGATGTATTCCGATTTGAAATATTTCTCCATTTGTTCTAGCCATTTAACTGGATGAGAGCCATCAAATTTATACAAGTCCCTCAAACTCCGATCTAGGCCCGCCATCACAAAAATATTGGTGAAAAATTGAAATGGTCACAGATCCGTCAATATTGCTCAGAATCTCTACTATAACCTCTTTTTAGAAATGGAACAACCACTCTGCATCTGCTCGTGTGGTAGAAATCTTGATCCAGGCACTTGAAATTTCATATCTGCGCTGCTACTCTCCCGCCGTCACCCAAAATTTCTGCAAAAAGAGCTGATTTTAATTCAGCTATATCTCCTTCATCCGGACTCCGATTCGACTGATTGTTTTTTTGAAATCATGTGTTTTTTCACAAAGATTCCAGATCTACAATTATATCTTGCAGATCTGGCACCAAGACTTCTATATCTGCGCTGCAAACTCGCTGTCCTGAAAATTGTCTGCAACCCCACTGATTTTTAAATCAGCGATATCTCCTTCATCCAGACTCCGATTCAACTGATTTTTTTTTTGAATTTGGGTATTTTTTCACAAGGAATACAGATCTATAATTAGATTCTGCAGATCTAGCACCAAAACATACATATCTGATCTACAATTTCGCCACCCAAAAATCCCTGCAAAAAAAAAAAAAAAAAAAAATCTCCACGGTTTGCCCAAGAAAGTGCTCTGCTACCACTTGTTGTAGCTCTAATACCAATTGTTGTAGCTCTGACCCGGAAATACTATAGATCTGATATAAAAATATAAGATAATGCAAGTAAACCCAAAGATAATATGAAATGATTCTTTATAGATCAAACCCTTAAGGTAGGGCAACACCATACATTCACTCCTTAAGGAAGGAGAACACTCCACAAGCCATATGCATGTTCATACAATAATACTTCTCTTCATCTTCATATCTCTCCATGTGGAGTCTCTAGCCTCTATATAGGCCTCATACATACAATACCATGCATCATTACCATGGTTCCCTCATACCATCAACTAATACCATGGGCCCATTACATTATTATTAACTACTTGTGGTCCCTTACATGACATGGGTTAACCACCTTATTTATTACTACGGCCCATCCCATTATTACATTATTACCTTGGGTACCACCCTTGGTACCCCATATTATCCCCCCTAGGTATATAACACTCAGTCGACCACCATTCATGGCGTTAACCACCGTGCTCAACTCTTGTGGGCACGAGACTTTTGATTGACCACTTCTCTACAAAAGCGACCCAGAATTCGGCCACACATACCAGACACTCTTGGAGGGTCAGCATGTTCCAAATTTTCACCTCCAATATGCCCTGTTATGCCACCTGGGTCACCTTTGTGTTCCTTCAAGCAGGCGTGCCAAGATGATTTGGAAAGCACACTACAGTCGGGTTGTTGGGCATTCCGGGGTTGAGAAAATGGTGGTAGTACTGCAGAAGTATTTCTATTGATCAAATTTTCGACAAGATGTCAGGAAGTACATCAGATCATGCACTGTCTGCACCATTGCCAAACCGACCATCAAGAAACAAGGCCTCTATACCTCGCTGCCTACCCCTAGTCGATCTTGGGAATGCATCTCCATGGATTACATGTCGGGCCTTCCTTCTACTAAGCATGGAAACGACTGTGTTTTTGTGGTCGTTGACAGGTTCTCAAAGATGGCCATTATGGCGGCCTGCAAGAAGAATATCACAAAAGAAGCCACTGCTAAACTCTTCTTTGAACGAGTGTGAGTAGACTTTGGGATCCCACAGCCTATCATCTCATATCGAGATAGCAGGTTCCTTAGTACATTTTGGTCCAGTCTATGGTTGATGCTAGACACCAAACTCAAGTTCACATCCTTCCATCCTCAAACTGATAGCCAGACAGAGTTTGTGAACAAGATGTTCGTACACATTCTGCGCATGTACAACTCAAAGCATCCACGCACATGGGATGAGAGCCTCCCCCATGTTCAGCACAGCTACAACCGGGCTCGCCACAACTCAACTGGCCACGGCCCTTTTCAGGTGGGCTTAGGATTCCAGCCACTGTGTCCCATTGATGTGGTCATGCCATTTGCAACTACTCACACAGATTCAGCTCATGTCCAGTCCGAAACAGATAAGGCAAACAACTTCATTGAGCACATCCAACATATTCGCCAATAGGTCCATGACATTCTGGAGAAATCAAATGCCAAGTACAAGCAGCAACATGATCAACATTGGGTGCCACACAAGTTTCAAGTGGGCGACAAAGTTTGGTTGCATTTGCAAAAGGAACGCCTTACCGGAGCCTATCGGAAACTCAAACCACTCTGATATGGTCCTTACACCATTACCAAGGTTGTGGAAGGCAAGGTTATGGAAGGCAATGCATTTGAGCTCAGCATTCCCCCATTCTTTGTCCAGCACCCAGTGTTTAATGTGGATCGCCTTCGGCCATACTTTCCACCATTACTAGACACATCCAACATTGCAGAACAGCTCACACCCACAGAGTTAAATCCAAATTGCATGGAACAAGTTGCAACTGATCGGATCATGGACACACAGATCAAGCACACTCACTAGTAGAATATCCAACTATATCGAGTTATCAAAGCAGGCCAACTCCTTCACCAGGGCAAGTGGCTCACCAGGGACCAAGTTCAGCAAAATTTTCCTCATCTCATGGAGGAACTCAACACAATGGAGACCATTGCTTCCTAAGGGGTAGGAATGATCTAGGTAGATATTGGTGGCCACCCGCCAAGTCCACTTGGACCCCCACCATTGTTTCTTTCAACTTTTCAGTTTCCTTAATTGTAGCACAGCTTACTATTTTTAGCAATTTTTTAGGTCTTGAACTTTCCAAACCGTTTTGAGGCCCTAAACGACATTTTTTTGGAAAACTGGGAGCAACATTGGTCCATGGACCAATTTTTCTCTTCCCAAAGCTGTAGTTCTCGGATAGATATTTCTAACGAGATATTGTGCGCGTTAAACGAAGATCGTATGCCAAAGTTACAACCCCGGGAAGTTGATTTACCCAAACAGGGCCCACAGTTTGGCGTTTCATCTTCTAGGGTTAAGTTTTTGGATGTTTAGGGTTTTCCATTATTTATCAACAATAAATAGGCCTTCGAGCCTCATTGTAACACAATTCAGAGGCATGTAGCCACCACATTTCTTCTCAGAGATAAGCTACCATCACCCTAGCTAGTTTATTACCATTTCTGTTTGTAAGCATATTTCAGTATTTTACAGTAATGAAATGAAGTATTATTTATGTTGCATCTCTATATGTATGGTTAAAATTGTAATTTGTTGCGTTCCTGTTTAAATCTGGATCAGATAGGGGTGTTGATGAGTGGCCATGGGGGCATTGGGATCCGAGAGGATCTATTGATGGCAGGTCGAGTTAGAGTTTATTTTGTGATCTGGGCATTGAGGGATATGTTCTTTGTTGGGTGTCACAGAGGTATGGCATCACCCAGTGGTTTGTATGGGATCCAAGTATTGATTCTCAATTGCACGGGACTGTCATATTTTCCGACAGATATGGATTTCTTGAGGGAAAGCAATCTTGGGGTGGAGGATTTGTGATGTTCCTTATGGCATGGTTAGGATGGACTTTCAGAGTTTGGGGCAGACATGTCATAGGTGTGGGTTAGCATCAGTAGCGAGCCCATAGGCCTTGGGAGGGGTTTTGAAGAGTTTTTATGAGGTCTGATGGCATTCACTTGGTATATTCCATCATCCGCACAGTTTTCTTTTCGTTCCATTGAATTCCGATAACTTTCAAAAAAACAAAGTTATTAATGGGCTTGACTCAGTTAATTATGCTTAAGATGGAACTTCAGGAGGAATACTTGGCAGAACAGCTTAGTGTAATAGCTCGTTGGAACCAAAACGAGAAGATCTACAGGATGGGATAGTTATAATTGATTTTCAATGGCCTGAGGAGGCATGGTGGACAAATTCCCATTTTCCCATATTAAAAATAACATTTTAATTAAGGTAAATATGCTCAATGATTAAAATAATAATAAAATAAGAGCTTCTAGAGGGGTCCATCATATCTATAAAAAGAGGAGGAGGATACAATTAGAGGACATCTTAGATATGATATTTCTTCTTGTATGAGAGGTTGGGAACCCGGTTCTCTACTTCCTTGGTATCCCTAGGATAGTAACCCTCAAGTGATTTAGAGAGATTGGGAGAGTACCCATATCCCCTTGGTGAATTCATCCAGAATTCGTAGGAGATCTTAGCAGTGGAAGTTCAGTTCAGTTTTGGTGGAGGGTCCGTGCAGCATTGGAGCAGATCGTTGAGTCTAGTTCTATCTCAGCTATATCAGTTATTTTGTTACTACAACATGTAAAACCCCAGTTTATATATTATAATAAAAGTTGAGATTAATTCTGATCATTGTATGATTGAATTGCATGCATTCTCTTGTTCTATTTTACATGGAAACCTTCTGTAAATTGAATGGTAATTTTATGGAGAAATTTCGGTTGAATTAGTTTTCTGCAAATTTTGAAAAATATCCCGAAAGGGATATTACATTAGCTAAGTTGTTGATAAGTTAAGGAGATGCCTATCAATAACATACATTTTACTAATAGTTTGAATAGTATTCTCAATTTGGCTATCACTAGGGCTCATTTGACATTTTAGATCTTCAGTGATCGGTTCCATCTACATTAGTATTAAAAACAATATATATTGCAAACTTACTTAGATTGTTTGTTGTCTTTCAAATGATAGTAAATTGCAGTATAAAACAGTTACTGTATGTTTACCTATTCACCTTGCCTATGTCTTCTCTAAATCATTTTCCAACAATGTCATTCCTCTCCCATAATAGTTCAAAGGCAACTTATCCCTAGGCTTCCAACCGTGAGGGGGATCCCTTGTAGGATCTTTATTACTAGTCTTCTTTCTTATCTTCATAAGCCTAGATAGCTTGAGCCACACTCCCCATTCATGATGACGGTGTCTATCATATGCTCAAGCAAATGATCAAGGAGCCTCATGTCTCCAATATGATTTCTAGCTTCTTCTCTTAATGTAGGCCATAAGATTAGCTTGCCCAGAGCAGCGTTATTTCATGCATGATATTTAACATCTTTAGTGGTGTTGTATGATATCTGTCAACTCAATAAATTGCTACAATTAAAACTTGAAACTTCAATTTTATTTAAGCTTGGCATGCATATGCACATGAATCTTTCTTGTACAATCCCTCATGAACTAAGTAAATGAATAGTCACTAGTCCATAACTATCACTTGTCCATCTGCCTTGCATGTCCCTAAGGAGTTTGGCATGCTTGTCTTATCCTTCTCTCTACCAGGGACATTGAAAGACACATCATCCTCTTCAATTGTATGGTGTTTAAGTTTCGAGGCACCTCTCTTTCAAATTCTTGGCAATAAGTGTTCATGGTATTGTGTCAGCTTAAACTTTTTCTTGCTACAATGCTTTGTATTGAACCTTACTTTTCCAAAATATTCCCATTTTATGGATACGTCATCTTATTCCACGTGAGAAGTGATGTGTCAGTCACTACTACTAGAGACATAGTAATAAATAAAACCCTTTGGTTACATGGAAACTAACATGAAAGGATTTAAAAGTGAAGTGTGTTTGTTTTACCATTAACCGGATAATCACTTTAAGAAATTGGACGATGTGTCTCCTTACAGCTTTACAAGATTACAATTGTTTGATTTTACAGGAGGCAAAAACATTTCAACATGTATGGGGGGTTGAAAATCATATTTTTTTGGGATTGGTGTCTTACAAAAATATCAGTATGTCCATTTCCCCTCTCCAGTAAAAGAGGGGAATTTTTTAGGATGAGTAGATGATTAAAACAAGAAGGAAGAACAATATGGGATACTATTAATATTAATAAACATATCCTCTTTATATGGCAAAGGCATTGTCTAGCCACTTTTGTCGTAAGCACACCACTTCACCTAGCGAATGTTGCCACCTTTGAATATGATACCACAATATAGTTTGTAGCTTAGATATTAATCTTGGAAATACAATGATTCTCGTGTAGTTGGAGCTAAAACATATATACCTACCTTATTGCTTAAATAGGGAGGGGGAACAAATATTTCACTACTTTTGCTAGAATGTATTTTCTTTTTGTTAAGAAAAACATAATAATATTTTTGCATTTTCTTGTGTTGAAACTCAATTTATTTCTCCTTCACCTTTTCCTTCACTTCCATATGAGTTCTTTGAGATTCAAGGAAAAATAAAATCAGGATACAATTTAGTAAATAAGATCTGATTTTTTGGCAAACACAAACCAAATCTAGAAAACAATCAGCATCAACTAATCCCTCAAGTAGTGGTCATAAATAAATTGTAACAACAAACATTACATGTATTTCCAAACAAAAAATAGACAATTTTATTATTGATTATCTACATTATTATGAGTGCTTCCATGATGGTCCACTTGCAAACATAGTAGATTGCAAGGGCACTGGAGAAGCAAATTGGGAAAGTTGTTAAGTTCACACTACTAACATAAATATGAGATGGTTTTTGAAGACTTTGATGCCAAGTTGATATTTCACGCGTTGATCCTTGACTTTCCTGAGGAAAGCCTCTAGAAATAGACTTTTTTCTCCTTTCTGTGTTATTTCTGAAGTTTGATTGTCTCACATGAGAACCCATTATGCTCTCATTAGTCAAAGGGGAAAACTTGCTTCCCATGCAATATTATCCTAGTAATTTCCTGCTTGGACCGATTCCCTACTACTCTTAGACAACTTTGTTTTACATTCATTAGCTTTTAGTAAATCTAAAGATGTGTTTTTTCCTTTTAAATCCTCCTTGTCTCTAACTAGTTACATCTCCAAGGTCCAAATTATGCCTCTCTTGACAAATTTAAGTGAACTTAGTGGAACAACTCACTTCTTTATGCATGCCTCTAGCTTGTCCTCTTCACATCTAGAGTTCTATGCTTCCATAACTACGGCAATTGTATCTACCATCTTCTCCAAATGTCCCACTTCTGATTATAGAGGCATACAATTCACATCCTTCACAAATGAAATACTATATTTACAAACTCCAATTTCCTTCAAAACCAGACTCGTGTTGGATAGCATTTCATCATAGTCAACATAAGCTCCTTGATAGGTCGACCCGCCATTACTTGAATCCCTCAGCTTAGCTTCCAAATTTGCATTTTCCTTACTAACTGAATGATCCTAATTGAGAACAAGAAGACCCACTAAAGACTCCGCCTGTGAGTGCTCGAGAGTTTGTAAGAGCTTACCAATAACACTAGATTGAAACTCCCCACATTCACTCTAGTTTCGAGGCTTTATTTATTGAGCCAATCTTCCTAGATTAACACCAATTTTTTCCAGAATTCTCGCTCTTGCTTCTTAGTTTCCCTATAACAAGGTGGCCTCACATGAATCTATTGCTTTAGTAGGATTGGACTGTGACGATGTGACCTAGAAAAATTAGAATCTAATGGCTTACCCAAAATTGTCCCACTCAGAGAACATGAACTCTAAGAAATACTCAGAGATTCATTGATTTCAAGAAGCAATTGGCGTGATGGTTGTTTGTAATCAACAAAAGAGGATCAATTGTCACTTCTTCCTTCACTTCCAAAGCCTCCATTTTACTGTGTTTGTTCAAGACCTTATTTGTTGCATGCTTTTCCAAACTCACTTTGTGCATATTTATCTCCCTCTCCTCCTATGTAGCAAGGGTATCTATATTTGGAGCATCATTTGTAATAGTGGCTACCTTCACTGCTTCTACCACCTTTCTAAAAACTTCAGCTTTGGCCACAGTGAGAGCCTCTTCCACCCTCTTCACAGCAACCTTATCCTCCACCAAGAAATCCTCAGACAAAAGCAAATATTTCCAAGATAGCAAAGGATTATACTTTCCTGAACCAAAATTACCTGGCAAGTTCTTCTCCCTAGAGCCATGCATAACTTACAGCTCATAAGAACAACATGCTTCACTAGGACTCGCTATTGAACAATGAATGTTTACCTAGAATATTATGTGCAAAACACCCTAGGGTTTTATCTAAAAAACTTACAGCATTATCTACAACAAAAACTAATAATGTCGAAGGCTTAACATATGAATTACAACTAGTTGTTAACCCTGGCTCTTTATGTCCCATGCAACCATTTTCCTTATAATAGTTTTCAAACCCTAACTCCCTCTGAGACTCAACCTAACTTTTCCTCTATTGAATCCATACCATAGTTGTTTAAAGGAAAAAGAATCCGTGCAAACAAAGGTTTTTTAATTAGAGAAAACATCTCCTTGAGAACACAATCATAGTGCACGCAACGTCAACATTTATAGCAAGAAAGGGAAAAAACTGAGAAACCCTTATCATTCGATATTTTTCAAAATAAAATAATAGATGCCACCAAATTTGAGCAAACAATTACACTAATTGCAAACAAACACAAACCTTTTGTCATTCTTCACGTTCACTGGTGCAACAACCCCTTGTCACCATAGCCGATATAGTCAGGAGAGTCTAATTCCCCATTTTCCATCTCCAATTGTCCATTCTTCAAATCCTTTTCAGAATCATAACAAAACCATCCATTTTTCTTCAACCCTACTAGTAGCCTCATGTAGGGGAGGAAAAGAAGCACCGGAGTCCAATCATCTGGTCTCCATCTCCACCCGAATACAGCCATCAATTCTTCACAAAACCCAACCTAGAACCATGCACATTTTGATGCTTATTATGTGGCATTCATACCATCTTTCAGCTAAAGAAAAAGGATTTAAAATTGGGGTGTGGTTGTTTTATTATTAGCGGTGCAACCCCTCTCTAATAAATTGGATAATGTGTCTATATGTAAAATAGCAATCTTTGCCTATTAGACATCACCATGGAAAAGACCAAATATGGAGGATAAGAATTGAATGCATTATTAATCACAATGATACATATTTATAATACATTGGAGTGACCCTTGGTTTCATATTCCAAGTGGTCTCTTGGACTCCATTTGATTCTTCAGCTTCCACACCAACCCTTAGAGGATTAGGTGTCCAATGTTCCCCCCCTTAATCCGAAGGGGTATATATGAGTCCAAGAAGAGAGTTGTAATACAAAATGTGCAAAAAAGCATGGCAACACTAGGTTGAATGTGCTCTCTCAAATGTTGGTATAAGGGGGTGGTTTAAAGATAACCACCAACACTCGAACACTTAGTGTATTTCTCAGAACTCTTCCAAGTCTGGAAAGAAGTTGAAATCCTCTGCTAGAGGAAGTGCTCCTATGCTTTGAAGACGGAGACCTTCAACCTAGAAAATGGAGATTCGCAACCTGCATGAAAAGGGAGAACCTCAACTTGAAAAGGGAGGTCTCAACCTACGGTGGTTTAAGGATGACCACCAACTCTCGAAGGCTTAATGAAAATCCTGGAACTCTTCCAAAATTGATAAGAAGATCAACCTAAAAAGGGAGGTCTCAACCTTGCATAGATGGTTTAAGGCTGACCACCAACCAAAGGCATGCTTAGGGGCATCTTTGTCTCTGGCTACAACTCTGAATTTGATATGGTAGGTTGTGGCTCAGGTTCGCTTGATGTGGCTTTGAAACTTATAGATGACCATCACTTCCCCCCTGTCAGATACAAGGTGAGAAGATGGAGAAAAAACAACTATAAGATTGTTCAATGCTCTAGAAAAAGTTTTGACATATGACTGAAATTGCTTCTTGGTTGTTGAAGGCCATTGCCAAGAAGCAATCCATCCAAGATGAATATTTGTTCTTGCAGGAGGCTTGTTTTGAAGCATTTGTGTGAAAAATGAGTACACTGACCATAATTCTTGCACATATGAATATCAAAACATTGATCTTTCATATGGCCAACTCGGTCACAGTGTTGGCATTTAACAACTTTTGGTTGCGAATGTGGAGGAGCAGAATCTAGAACAGGTGAAGGTGAACCGCCATGAAGAAAACCAACACTTTGAAATTGAATGGGCTTGGAATAATCTGGAATATGAAAGTATGCCTCCTTATCATATCCAAGACTTGTTTTGTGCTTGTTGTGGACAAACTCTTCCCAAGGTCTGATGATGGTCTTGGAAAGTGTATGCTGAATTTCTGCATCTACATGCAAGTCTACTCCTTCATTAGGTACTAGATCAACATTATTGATTTTTTGTTGATGGGAGTTTGATCACATGTTACTAATCTGACCACTTGTTCCCTGTTGATGGGTGTTATGATGCTTATGTTGTTGTAACTCATCTTGCTAAAGCTGAGATTCAAGCTGCAAAAATTCAATCTTGTCATGTGCATTTTGCATCAAGTTTGAATGTCAATGAGAATGTCTTTGTTGATTTTCATTGTATCATGAGTAGTAGAGAATATCATAGTTTTTAGCAACTCTAATACTTCATTAATTCTAGCCATTTTCTCCAACCTTAATATCTTAAGCTAAAAATTGCACAAAACTTTTTGGACTATCACTACAACACTGAATCGTGATGGAAAAGAAACATAAATATGCCACAAAATTCAACGCGTAAATCAATGCAATCTATTAATATATATAGTGGTGTAGTCTTGAAATATAAATCAACTCAATTAATATTCAATTAATATTCCATGTCATATATAACCAATGCTAATTTGAACCCGTGCATTCACTAAACATATAAATCACAAATGCCCATATGAAATTTCACATATAAACTTAACGCACCAATTATATGATACACGCTCTATAGAATATATCAACTCGTATCATAGGGTGCTTTCAAGAGCCTTTCAATTCAATATATATATAAAGAGCAATCACTATATAAATTTCAACCTCACGTATCTCACATCACTTCATGGTAAAATAAGTAAGCCATCACTCAATCGTTATATGCCATCAAAAACCATTCAACGCACAAGGTTTTTCCAAAAAAAATATTTAATGCTCCAACCAATGTATACCATTACGCACCATTTACATGCTCCTTCAGCAATATATCGACTTTATATTGCAAAGACAATTTACCTTTTTTTCCCTTCAATCTTCCCTGGAGTGGCAGTTTGAAGAGCAACGAATGGTGCTTCCAGGCCACCACACTTCCGCTTCAACGGAGCTGACAACACACAGGTGGAGGATGATTGTGCCAATGGGAGTAGTATGCGTATGGTTCATAGTGTCAAATTCCCTTTTAGCTCAGCTCTTCGATTCTTTCTTCACATAAACACAACCTTTTTTAATGACATATTACAACATCGTGCATTACATAACAAAAAGATGAAAAATGGGCAAAGGAATAATCAATGTTGTCCATAAATGTATCTCATCTGAATAATTTTTATGGTGAACACATATCCATAGCTATATCAACTTATTCGCTTCTTATGAAATTTCTAGAGTGTTGGAAGATCAATTCGGAGCTCACATAATACTTCTTGTTGGAAATAATACTGAGAGGGGGGGTGAATCAGTATTATCAGAACTATAAAACTTTTTCAATGCTCAGAAACATACACGCTACTTTCGTTAAGTGAACCCGCGTGTACACGCGACTGTGTCTAATGCAAGAAGCGTATACCCAGAGATCTTATAATTCAGTTAGCTTTAATCTTCTGTAAATGCATCAGAACATTATTAAGCATATTAACAGTAAACAGGTGCAGTATAACAGAACAGAACATCACACAAGAGCCACACACATGAACACCATGATATAAGGTGGAAACCCAATGTGGATGAAAACCACCTGCTGCAATTCGTCTCTTTCTTCTTTAATGAGAAACTTCTTTTACAATGTACTGGTGCAGTCCTTTACCAGTACGCAGGCTACAACCTGCAGAGGGCTACAACCCTCTCTCGTTTTCCAACTACTTCTAGAAGGGAGCTACAACCCCCTCAGCTCTTGTACTAGCTGATCCATTTACTAGTACGTAGGTGCTGACCCTACAACCTTCAGGGACCACGTTTCATCAATTTTCAGACTGGATCCAAGAGTACAAAACAAACATTACTGCAATACAATCATCAACTTATACTTGCATCATAATTCATTAAACAACCCAATACTGAATCACTGAAACCCTGTCATCAAGAACACAGAACCCAAACCAGAGCCCAGAACTCAGCAACAACCACCAGAATCAGCAGCAACCTGAAATATCAAATCTTATTATGCATACGCTACTTCACTGTACCAAAACCGCGTGTATACGCCCTTTCACCAAGGGCAACCCGCGTGCAGATCTAGAAATAGTTTCTTATGCCTTCGATGTCAGATCCGACCCTTGCCAAGCGTCCCGAACAGATAAAAAGTAATACCAGATCTTCTCACTTCGTCAGACACACATTGCTTGCACAACTTACCTAATGATCTTCTCCTTATATAGCCTTAGGCCTTGTTCAATACCAAGAGCCAAAACCATAGTAACCCAATACCATCAGCCTCAAAACGAGGGATCGACACGCCCGTCGAGACATCATGGTCCGAAACCATAGGCACAACTTCCAAGGAATAACCACCGTGGACCAAAGATAAGTTTTCCACATACATGCGCTTTTACTGAAGCCAACCTGCGTGTACACGCGACTTGGTATATAGCAAACCTACGTATACGCGACTTGGTATATAGTGAACCTGCTTGTATACGCGACTTGGGCTTAATGAACCTGCGTGTATGAACTTTCTCTTCTTCTTATAGTCTGATCATCAATTCCTTGCTGCTGACCTTCTGCACTATGATTTGTCATCAGTGTGGTTTGCCATCAAGGACAACACTTATCTCATAATGCCAACAATCTCCCCCTTTGGACTTGATGGCAACCACCACACCAAGTCACTCTCCCCCTTTGACATCAAGGGCAAAGGGCGGACCAAGATATTCTCTTCTTTGGTATACCTTCTACTGTCCACACTGCTGACCATACTCCCCCTGAGTACATGCTGAAGTTTCTGATTTGGTTCCCCCTTTGTATATGCCAAGTTGTATCAATCCATCCATGTTCCCCCTGAGCAGATGCATGTTCTAAGACCAGCCATTCAGATCTGTACCATAAGCATCAGCCTGCAATACTATTCCTTTGATCAAACAATAAGATGTATCATTTAGTTTCATCAGCAACTTCTAACCATAATGCCAAAAATGAATTATTTGAAGTATATGCTCCCCCTGAATGTGAGCCAACCATGACTGAACCATCTCCTGAGTCTGTTCTGCTCCCCCTGAGCCTGAGCCAACCATGACTGAACCTGGGTCTGTTCTGCTGCCCTTTCTTCATATACGCGACTTTGCAGCCTGTAACGCGCGTATATACGTGACTTGTCTTGGTTATATCAGCGTATGCAAGATGGAATACTGAATTTCATCACTTTCAGATTCCCCTGTGTCTGTTATGTCCGCTGTCTGAATTATGCCACACCTTTCTGTCTCTGTCTTCTTCAATTCCTGCAACTGTGATGATGTATGGTCCTCTTGTCTTGAATTTTGAAATCTGCTCCTGCATTCCCTTGCTTTATGCCCATAGTTGTTGCATGTATAACACCTTACATTTTTCATGTTCCTTCTATCACAATCAATTGCTTTGTGTCCATATGCATTGCAGGCAAAGCAATATCCTCTGAAATACCTGGGATGCGATGATCTTTCTTGAACCATTCTACTTCTACATCTGGCTGCAACATGTCCAAGATTATGACATACATAACATTCAACATTATTTAGTGGAGGAAATAATCGTCTATCACGTCCATAGTTAGGAGTAAAGGATCTTCCTTGAGGAATTTCTCTCCTTGGTTGTTCCTTGTTGAGCATTTCAGATTTCTCATTAGAGTTTCTTGCCTCACCTTGTGAACTAGATTCACCTTCAACATATTCATGAAAACCAAGACCAGTCTTGATAGCAGGAGACCTTTGACTATTAAGAATATCATCCAAGACTTTAGTACTATCTTGAAATCGTAAAAGCTTATCCTTTTCTTCTATTTTACCTTTCAAGATATTTACCTCAACTTGATGTTGTTCTTCCTTTTTCAGATATTGATTCCTTAGGTCTTCTTCAGCTTTTCTTCCTTCTTCCATTTGTCGCTTTAGTTTGGTCACTTCATGTTCTTGATCTTCAAGATCTTCTCTGTTCTGTTCTCTTGATTTTTTAAGATCTTCTTTTAGAGAGAGGATCTTTGATTCAAGTCTCTGAATAGTTGTACTCTGATCCTTTACTATATCCTACAATTGCTCCCTTACCCTGATTTCTGTCTCCAATTGTTCTTTTAATTTGGCAACTTCTTCAGTTTCTGCATTCTTCTCTTCATGTGCCATGAGACTTTTAATATCTTTGCTATTATTGGATGAAGCATTCTTCTTCTTATGTGCCATGAGACTTCTAATATCTTCACTATCATTGAATGAACTTTTAATATGGGTATAATAGCTTCTACCATCTTCTTCAGATATCATTCCTTTGTTATGAGGACATCTAGCAGCATAGTGACCAACTCTACCACATAGAAAACATTTGAAAGGTAGCTTACCTTTGAACCGTCCAGTTCCCCGTTCAAGATTCTTGACAAAATTTACCTCATCTTCTTCCTCTGACACTTCGAATGCGGCCTCTGGTGGTACCTCTTGTCGCATTTCAAAAGCAGTTAAGATCCCGTGAAGCTGTGACATGGTGATTTTCTGCACATTCTCCTTTTCTTCTATGGCAGATACTTTAGAATCAAATTTAGTAGACAGAGATCTCAAAACCTTTTCAACTAAGACAACTTCCTCAAATTCTTCACCCAGATCCCTCATACAATTCACAATCTCATCCATACGCAGGAAATAATTAGCTATGCTTTCATTACTACGCATCTTAAGAGTTTCATACCGGATTCTGAGAGTTTGAAGCTTTGCTCTTTTTACCTGATCATCTCCTTCGTAGCTTGTAACGATTTTGTCCCATATTTCCTTAGCTGATTTGAAATGCATGATCTTCATAAATTCTGATTGAGTCAAACTACTCAATAGGACAGTAACAGCTTTGGCATTGAGCTCATATTGCTTTTTCTCTGCTGGATCTGTAGGAGTTGCTGATGGGAATTTGTATCCTCCGTCTACGATTCCCCAAACTTCTGCTCCAAGTGATTGTAGATATGCAGTGATTCTTATCTTCCAGTGAGTAAAATTGTTCCTGTCAAAGACTGGTGGCCTGATGTGTGCCTCTCTTTCTAGACTAGCCATTCTGATGGATCTTTTCCTTCAAGCGACCAAGCTTCCTCTGAAGGACCTGCTCTGATACCAATTGTTGGAAATAATACTGAGAGGGGGGGTGAATCAGTATTATCAGAACTATAAAACTTTTTCATTGCTCAGAAACATACACGCTACTTTCGTTAAGTGAACCTGCGTGTACACGCGACTGTGTCTAATGCAAGAAGCGTATACCCAGAGATCTTATAATTCAGTTAGCTTTAATCTTCTGTAAATGCATCATAACATTATTAAGCATATTAACAGTAAACAGGTGCAGTATAACAGAACAGAACATCACACAAGAGCCACACACATGAACACCATGATATAAGGTGGAAACCCAATGTGAGTGAAAACCACCTGCTGCAATTCGTCTCTTTCTTCTTTAATGAGAAACTTCTTTTACAATGTACTGGTGTAGTCCTTTACCAGTATGCAGGCTACAACCTGCAGAGGGCTACAACCCTCTCTCGTTTTCCAACTACTTCTGGAAGGGAGCTACAACCCCCTCAGCTCTTGTACTAGCTGATCCATTTACTAGTACGCAGGTGCTGACCCTACAACCTTCAGGGACCACGTTTCATCAATTTTCAGACTGGATCCAAGAGTACAAAACAAACATTACTACAATACAATCATCAACTTATACTTGCATCATAATTCATTAAACAACCCAATACTGAATCACTGAAACCCTGTCATCAAGAACACAGAACCCAAACCAGAGCCCAGAACTCAGCAACAACCACCAGAATCAGCAGCAACCTGAAATATCAAATCTTATTATGCATACGCTACTTCACTGTACCAAAACCGTGTGTATACGCCCTTTCACCAAGGGCAACCCGCGTGCAGATCTAGAAATAGTTTCTTATGCCTTCGCTGTCAGATCCGACCCTTGCCAAGCGTCCCGAACAGATAAAAAGTAATACCAGATCTTCTCACTTCGTCAGACACACATTGCTTGCACAACTTACCTAATGATCTTCTCCTTATATAGCCTTAGGCCTTGTTCAATACCAAGAGCCAAAACCATAGTAACCCAATACCATCAGCCTCAAAACGAGGGATCGACACGCCCGTCGAGACATCATGGTCTGAAACCATAGGCACAACTTCCAAGGAATAACCGTCGTGGACCAAAGATAAGTTTTCCACATACACGCGCTTTTACTGAAGCCAACCTGCGTGTACACGCGACTTGGTATATAGCAAACCTGTGTATACGCGACTTGGTATATAGTGAACCTGCTTGTATACGCGACTTGGGCTTAATGAACCTGCGTGTATGAACTTTCTCTTCTTCTTATAGTCTGATCATCAATTCCTTGCTGCTGACCTTCTGCACTATGATTTGTCATCAGTGTGGTTTGCCATCAAGGACAACACTTATCTCATAATGCCAACACTTCTGCGGTCTTTGCATTCCAGTCCCGAATGGTTGTCTGTTCAAATGCACCAGCTGCAAGAAGAATGTGCTCATGGTTCACCATGCTTCCGCCCAACGATTGTATCCACCAGGCCAATGCAACGGACAACCCAGCGTTATGATTATAGGCATTATGATTGAGTGGTATATGGCAGGCAACGTTTGGAGTATGTAGTGGTATACGTGAACGCGGACTATGTGAATGTTGTACCACCAATGCGGGAGCGGATACCACCAATGTGGGAGGAGTGTGAGCGTCGTACCACCAATGCGGGAGGAGCGCAGTCTGGAGGAAACCAGAGTTGTGGAGGAAACTGGAAATTGTCAACTGTGGAGAGGTGTCCACTGTGTAGAGAGTCGAGGGTGGAGAGGAGCGTTATGCTGGGAGACTAGAGTGGGAGGAGTGTTCAGTGACTTTCGTTGTGCAGTGGGGAGAAGGATCGGAGCAAAGCCGACTGTGGAGAGGTGTCGATAGTGTAGAGAGTCGAAGGTGGAGAGGAGCTTTATGTCAGGAAACCAGAGTGTGAGAAGTGTCGAATGACTTCTGCTGCTCAGTGGGGAGAAAGATCGGAGCAGAGACGACTGTGCAAGTGTGAAGCATGCCATTGACAGTGAGACTCGTTGCGGATGGGAGTTTATAGCCAGTACAAAAACCAACTCTGTTATATAAACGATGCAACAACAATTTTCTCTTGACGAGGAGTCATTGTGATCGGATCTCAATGGAATGGCCCTCTCAACAATGATTTATGGTATCGACAGTCATCCGCATGAATTTCAGGGACGTTGAGATTAAACCAAGTCTCCACCGTCAGCAACGAACTAGATTCAATCACACAGAGTGTGTATCACTTGATGGTAAATTTTTTGAGTGCTTCCAGAAGACGTGTACGCAGGAGAGAGGCTGTGTTTCATTTCTCAACGTTTGTAACTATTAGTTGCCCATAGCAACACCCGTGTCAGGCCAGGTGTTAATGCCATGTCTCAGGCACAACGTGAGTAAACAAGTGTTAGGGTGTTGCATTACAACATTGGCAGAGAGGACAGAGATACGGGGATGCAAGATCTAGAATGAACAATTAGAAATTTGATAGACCACAGATAGGCATACAAAGAAATACCAGACTGAGTTGAGGGAATTCTAGTGCAAAATATCGCATAGACTGCATTATTAAAAAAATAATGATTCAACCCACAAAAGTTCTAGTTCAAACCAGTGAAAATACCATTAAACGCCTTGAGATATTGTAACAAAGTAACTTGCTACAACAAAGTGATGCGATGCATTTATGAAAGAGTAGGTAACATCATACATGCCAGGAACATTTCCTAAAACTACAACAGGATTGATGGGAGGAGCAACAGTCGATATAATAATTATTAGCTCTGACAAGTTCGGAATGGCAGAATGAGAAATTCATTTCTACCAGGGCAAAGGTCAGAGAGGCAGGACTGACGACAGAATTGTCTTGCACAGGGAAACCACAAAATCAGTGACTCAAATTAGAGCATGGATAGCATACGTCAACTCTGACACCATGTTAGACATCACCATGACAAAGAACAAATATGGAGAATAAGCATTGAATGCATTCTTATTCACAATAATACATATTTCTAATATGTAAGATTGACCTTTGGTTTTATATTCTATGTAGTCTCTTGGAATCTCTTTAATTATTCACCTTCTAGACCAACGCTGGAGTGACCTTTGGTTTTATATTCTAAATAGTCTCTTGGAATCTCTTTAACTATTCACCTTCGAGACCAACCCTCAGAGAATTAGAAGATTAGATATCCAACATTACCTAATGTACAAACTTACAAATAAGTGTTTTATTGGTCTCATCTACGCCTGGACTCTTGTGTTTTTGAATTAACTAACCAAAATCTTTCGAGTTGACATTGAACATATTCTATCCAAGGTATCAACTTTACAAGAACTATTTTTGCCAACCTTGGACTCATAGTAAGTTAATGGGGTTGCATGCTTTCTTGCGATGCATTTTGGCTAGCACCTTCGCAAAATTCCATTTCGAAAGCTTTCTTAGTGAGAGATTGCCTGGAAATTTCATGGAAATCTTTACTTTTGTTTTCTCTACCACATGAAGAACAAAAGGGAATATTTAGTTCTTGTTGTAATAGAGTATACATAATGTTTTACATTTTTTCAAAATGTATATACATACCACTACAACACGAATGGATTTGATATTTAGTTCTTGTTGTAATAGAGTATACATAATGTTTTACATTTTTTCAAAATGTATATACAGACCACTACAACACGAATGGATTTGATTAGAAACCCCGATAGCATCTTGGAAGTAACAAATACCTGCAGGAGTCGGTTGGCTATGCCTGAGTGTGAGGTTCCATCACTGATTACTTCTGGGTAAACCAACCGACGAATGGTAAGAGGGGGGTCACCGGTTTCGCGACTACGTCTAGCAGGTATGCACTTCAATCGAGGTGAGGGAGACCTAATTTCACCAGTTCCGCGACTATGTCTAGTAGGAATGACTATGTCTAGTAGGAATGCATTTCAATCCCCAGCGAGGTGAGGGAGACCTAATTTAGCTTTCAAAGCAAGTATTTACAGCATCACCACTCATCTTCGCCATTAATGTGCCTTTCCAAATTCCCAGTTGACGGTGTGAATGTTGCTAGTCACAACATAACATTTATTTGCAATTGCTCATTTCTATGCGGACAGACGGGATAGACAAATCGAAAACCTCTCAAAGACCTCTCCCATAAAGAACGCAGTTGTCTATAACGCGACTTTTTGAAAGTCTTTTCGGCGGGTTTTTCCGGTCAAAATCCGGCAGGAATTTATTGGAATCGCAAGTTTGATAGCTAGTTTCTGCACAATGAAAGCATCCCAGGGGTTTCGAGGGTGCTGAATCCAAATATGCAGTTAAAAAACCATTTTAACTGCAACAAATCAAGATTTAACATCAATTTCTTCCACCGGATTCCGTCACCGGAATCTCCAAAAAGTCGCATTATAGACAACTCCATAAAGAACACCTTTGGCTTAAACATACTTACTAGTATGGCTTCTTATTAATTTCATAGGAGTTACAAAAATTATTAAAAAAAAAAAAAAAACATTTAAAATAAAAACTTGGAAAGGACATTAGATAACTAGATCTACAATATTTTTGCAGTAAAGAATTATAACAATTTAATAAAAATTCTATGTAAATTGGTTGATTTTTCTATGTATATAACATAATATATATTATATATTTTTATATTTCATATTTTCGAGATTGTAATTTTGTTTCAAATGGTTTTCTGGATTCATCGCATAATTTTAGTTAGATAATCGGCTTTTCAAACCCCAATTGTGATTCATCTTCAGGATAATATGAAATGTATGCGACGGATCTTTAGGATGTGGTTCATATTATCTTGAAAATGAATCACACTTGGGGTTTGAAATGTCGATTATCTAACTAAAGTTATGTGATGGATCCAGAAAACCATTTGAAACAATATTATATATTGTATATTTTCAATTAAAATTTTCAATGGATTAACTAATTTATATGGCAGACTCAACCAATAGATTCAATCATAACAACCCTGTTATAAATATTTCAATGTTTCTCTAAGAATGTGACGCATATATATAGATGAGATAAGATTTTCTTATCTAATTACAAGAATTTATGAATTTTTTTCAGATATGTATTTGTCTAGGACAACCATTTTTTGAATCACACCTCATATATGACATCTTCCAAAATATTACAAGTATTTTATGGCAAAACCTGTAATATGTCCTCTTGCATCAAATACATATCTTATGACAACCATTTTTTTGAATCACACCTCATATATGACATCTTCCAAAATATTGCATTTATTTTATGATAACCTATAATTTGTCCTCTTGCATCAGCGACTTATCTTGTATATGTATGATGAATGCATGTACTTTGCCTCATATTACTAACGAATGAGTAGAAACAAGTGTTGTTTGACTTTTACTTATTATGTTTTTAAGCATTTTTCATTATCACTACAAGGTCTATGATGATCTATGATGATTGTGATAAAGGTGGAACTTTTGAAATTTTCTTTATAACAAAGTACTTTAAAATAAGTGTGTGAGTGTTATTGTCAAAAAAAATTGCGATGAGACTTCATCAGAAGCTCAAGGGATGCTTCCCTACATTCATGAATAGCATCTCTAGTAAATATGTACAAGTAAGCTAGTGTACTTCATCCATGGGGATTTGAACAAACTCATGTCATCACAACTAGCCAAATACCCAATAACATTGACAACGAAAACTCTCAGTTCTTTAATAATCATAATTATAAAATAAATAATAATAATTTTCATAAAATAACCAAAATGATCCATAGTCACCATCTTTGTCTTGCCATATTATACTAAACCATATTATACCAAAAAAACAACCTTTTTAAAGTAAAACAATTATCATTTTCCTTTCATCCTCTACCCATTATACATCTAATACAAAACAATCTTAAAGCACATCAACCAATAATTTGATGGTTGTGATAACATTTTAAGTTTATGGAATATTACATTTGATTATTTTCATCTCAACCAAAAAAAAAATTTAAATTTTTATTCTTACGAATAAAAATCTTAAAGCACATCCTCATTAATATTGTGGTTATCATTATGTATCATAAATAAATGAAAACTATTTCCTAAGAGATCATCCACCCTTATGTTCTTTATTTTAGTGTTATTACAAAATGAATGTGTAAAAAAGTTAGAAAAGTTACTAAAATTCCTAAACCCGCATCTTAAAATACTACATAATATCATTTTTAGTCCCTGCCATCTAGCAATGGCATGGGACTATAGTAATCGAAATGGTCCCTTTTAGCATTACTTTGTGTGACCTTGTATGACTTATAACTTAATGTTTTTTTGCACCCAACGTTTTACAGCCAATGAAATTTCAGTTTCAATTTTCATCGTCTTATTTGGCCTCATACCGAGGCATATGAGGCCAAATCTTAGGGTAAAAATAGATATTAAACAATAATTTGAAACAATTTGAAACGAAATGAATTAATATTAACATTAAATCTCAAACATTTTATGTTAAACCAACTCTATTATCCACCGCTAAACTATATTGTCTGCTCCCACCGCTAAACTATATTGCACGCCTTCCACAATATTATGAAACCAGCTCACAAAAAGATAGAAAATATAGATCAATGCCTTAGAATTCAGCCTCTTCGAGGGGGCAACCTCCTTTACATTACATAAATGAACAATTCTTGGATGATTCAAATGACAAAACCTCCTTTCTATATATAGGAGTCTAAGGAGTCACAATATAACCCAACCGACCTAACAATAATTATATAAAGCCACAAAAATAACAATAGAGGGATTCTATGGAGCACAGTAATAACAATATGGGGACAATAGGGGCACAACAATATTAATAAGGGATACAACTACAATAGTAATGGGGTAATCACTAGTATTAGAGGGACCTAACATGCCCCTCTCCTTCAAAAAAGTGTTGTCCTCAACGCTTGAGTAGTTTTGGATGCTTCTGTATAAAATTCTCATCCTCCCATGTGGAATCTTCAGCGGATAAGTTCTTCCACTTGATGAGATACTCTGAAATTGATGGATTTCGTAGCTGTTGAGTTCTTGTTTCTGTGACTGCTTCTGGTTCCAATATAATTTTTCCTTCCTCGTCAAGTTCTGGCAATATTGTTTGAACTGGGAGCTTGTCGCCTATAACCTTCTTTAAACATGAAACATGGAAAACTGGGTGCACTCGAGAAGCTGTAGGAAGCTCCAATTTGTATGCCATAGTACCAATATTTTGCAACACCTTGTATGGACCATAATACTTTGGTGATAATTTATTATCCTTCTTAGCTTGCTTGAGGGACATTTGTTTATATGGTTGTAGCCGTAGGAATACCCAATCACCTACATCAAAACTTCTTTCGCTGCGATGTTGATCTGCCTGTTGTTTCATTCTATTTTGTGCCAACACGAGGTTATCCTTTAAGAGTTGGAGGACTTGTTGTTGATGTTCCATGTGATGTTCCACTGCTTGAACCTTAGAATTTTATCTTAAATATGATGTGATGGATGGTGGCTGATATCCATAAAGTGCCATAAATGGGGTCATTTTTTTTGTTGTATGGAAGGAAGTGTTATACCACCATTCAGCCAGAGGCAACCATTTGACCCATTGTGTCTGTTTATAAGATACAAAGCAACGAAGATATCCTTCCAAACATTTGTTAACTATCTCAGTTTGCCCATCAGATTGAGGATGATAAAATGAGCTATGAGCTAACTGAGTACCAAGAAAAGAAAATAATTATGTCCAAAAATTTTAGTGAAAATGGGATCTCTGTCACTTACAATAATCTTTGGGTTTCCATGTAGCTTTTGAATTGTTTCCATAAATGAAGTAGAAACCGTACTGGCTTTAAATGGATGTGATAATGCACAAAAGTGTGCATACTTGGTAAGTCTGTCAACTACCACCATGATGACACTCTTTCCCTCAGACTTGGGTAAACCTGTGATAAAATCCATTGAAACCTCCTCCCAATGTTGGCTTTGGAATGGATAATGGTTGTAATAGACCCAGGGTCTTAACTGTTTCAACTTTATTTTGTTGGAAAACCAAACATTCCACCACAAACTTTTGAATATTCGATTTAAGGCCATCCCAAAAAAATTCCTTCTTAACCCTGTGGTAAGTTTTTAAAAATCCTAAGTTCCCTCCTAAGGGAGAAGTGTGCAATTCCACAAGAATCTTTTGTTTGAGTTGGGAATTCTTACAGAGGTATAAGCGATCTTTGTACCATAACGAATCATTTTTCCAGCTAAATGTATTAGATGTACTGGAATCGTGTTGTAACTTTCGAATAAGTGCCCACACTTCTTCATCATTCTTCCATTCCTCCCTTGCTTCGTTTATCCAATTTGGTTGGATAATAGAAATGGCGCACAACAATGCTTCCACATCCTCATCCTTTCTTGAGAGTGCATCTGCCACCACATTTCGCTTCCCTTTTTTGTAGATGATTTCAAAGTCATAATCCAACATCTTTGTGACCCACTTTTGTAGCTCTTGAGAGGATAATCTTTGTTCTAAAAAGTATTAAGGCTATCATGATCCATTTTTACCTTGAAGTGTCTTGCCATTAGGTAGGGTCGCCATTTCTTAAGTGCATGTAGTATTGCCAACATTTCCTTCTCATAAATAGCTTTGTGTAAAAACTTTCCCTTGATTGGACGACTTTCAAAAGCAATGGGTCTTTCATCTTGCATTAAAACAGCACCAATTCCATTTCCTGAAGCATCACATTCCACCATAAAGGTTTTTGTGAAGTCCATTGTAGCTAAGACCGGTGCTTAGCACATTGCCTCTTTAAGATGTTCGAAGACCTTTGTTGCTTCTGGAGTCCATGAAAATGCATCTTTCTTCAATAATGTTGTTAAAGGTGCTGTTATTCTCCCATAATTCTTAACAAACTTGCGATAATACCTTGTCAACCCGAGAAATCCTCGCAGATGCTTTATGGATGTGGGGATTTTCCATTCCTTAATGGCTTTAGTTTTGCTAGGGTCTACCTTAACTCCTTCATGAGATACAATATGACCCAGATATTCCACCTCTTGTACTCCAAAGAAACATTTGGATCTTTTTGCATATAATTGTTTCTCCTCCAATAGTTGTAGCACCCTGTCAACATGTTCAACATGATCCTTCCAAGACTTGTTGTAGATTAGTATATCATCAAAAAATACTAACACAAATTTTCTAAGGAAGGGTTTGATAATGGAATTCATCAAACCTTGAAATGTAGAAGGTGCATTGGTAAGGCCAAAAGGCATGACCAAAAATTCATAATGACCCTCATGAGTTCTAAATGTTGTTTTCGAAATGTCTTTAGTCTTCATTCTGATTTGATGATATCCTGAACGAAGATCCAACTTGGTGAAGTAAATTGATCCATGCAATTCATCCAGTAATTCATCAATGACCGGAATTGGAAACTTATCTTTAATAGTGAGCTTTTTGAGCTCCCTATAATCCGAACACATGTGCCATGATCCATCTTTCTTGTGCACCAATACTACTAGAGCAGAGAAAGAACTTTGACTAGGTTGAATTATACCAGCCTCTAGCATTTTTGCAACCATACGCTCAATTTCACTCTTTTGGGCATAGGGATATCTGTACGTCCTGATGTTTGGAGGAACACTTCCTGGAATCAGATGAATAGCATGATCATGATCACGAATCGGTGGGAGACCTTTGGGAGTCTCAAATACCTTGGAATGATTGTCCAAGACTTTTTGGAGATCTGGAGAAATAGATGATTCCGATCTGGAAACATCTAGCGAACATAATTGTGCAATCACACCTCTTTGTTACTTTTTTAGAAGCTTTGTCATACCGTTAGAGTTGATTATCTTCCTGGTTTCCCTGCAATACCCCTTAATTCAACTTCCTTTCCTTCCGTAGAAAATTTCATGAAAATTTCTTGAAAATTAAAAGCTATTGTACCCAAGGATTGTAGCCATTGGACTCCTAGTACAACATCAGCACCTCCCATTGGAATGGAAAGCATTGGCCTAGTCAATACATATTCTCCCATGGATATCTTGATATTATGGCACTTCCAAAGCAATTTATCGTTCCTCCATTTTCAACTATCACTTGAAACTTTGGTGCTGGATATAGGAAGCAATTGAATTCTCTTGCTATCTTACAATGAATAAAATTGTGGGTACTTCCTGAATCAATCAACACTATTACCTTTTTCTTCTTGATTTGTCCTTCTATATTGATGGTTTGAAGAGTGGTAATTCCAACCAATGCATTACAAGATATGGTCGGATTCATTTCTTCTTTATCTAGGCTTTGTTCCTGCAGTATATCCTCTTCTTTTGACCTTTCTTGCTCTGTTGGGTCCCTATAATACTAGTGATTAACCCATTACTATTGTAGTTATACCCCTTATTTATATTTTTGTGCCCCTATTACCCCCATATTGTTATTTCTGTGCCCCATAGAATCCCTCTATTGTTATTTTTGTGGCTTTATATTATTATTGTTAGGTCGGCTGGATTACATGGTGACTCCTTAGACTCCTATATATAGAAAGGAGGTTTTGTCATTTGTATCATCCAAGAATTGTTCATTTATGTAATGTAAAGGAGGTTGCCCCCTCGAAGAGGCTGAATTCTAAGTCGTGGATCTCTCTTTTCTATCTTTTTGTGAGCTGGTTTCATAACATTTGGTATCAGAGCCAGGTTTCTAGGGTTTCGTTGCTCCAAATAGGTCATCGTGGAATTTTCGCTATAACTTTTTTTCTGTAACGTTTCAGAAGTCGCAAAAAAAACCCATTTGAGAAGACTTGGCTTTGAACTTTGGTTCCGAATTTCAGAGCTTTTAGCGCGATATTTTCGGAGATATGATCTGAGGAATTTGGCCTTTTTGCAGACTCCTGAATTACATTCAAAACAGGTGACCTGGGGAAAATCGTCATAACTCTCTCTCTGAGGATCGGATTGAAATTTCGTAAAAAGGTACAGAAATAGGACGGACTTTAGTTTCTTTTGGGTGAGTTTCAGATTCAAAGGTTGAAACAATGACTCGTGGAACGTCGTACAAGTTCGCTCTACTGAACCAGTCTAAAAGCTAGTCACTGTGGGAGATTTCACATAACTCTTCCTTGGAGAATCCAATTTAGCTCAGACTTGTGGCATTGGAAAGAGGACGCAGAAGGCTACTACAGATAGCAATTTCAGAACTGGATGATCCGAAATTACAGAGATACATCAGATTCAATATCAGGCTTCTATAAAGTGAAAAAAAGGTGTGTAGTTTTTTTTTAAATTTTTGTGTAAGCTTGGTTTAACGGAATTCAAAGGGAATAGTAAAGCATTATTATCGGTAACTGATGCCCTGAGGAAAGAAAATGCAAACACCTAGTAAGGAACCTGAAAGCTCTAGCATGACTCATGAAGAAGAGGAAGAAATGCTACATGATATATCAAAATTACAAGAACAAGTGCAACAAATGCCACGCTCACAAAAAATAACAGAAGCTAAGATAAGTGGCGTGGAATCTAAGATAAATGGCGTGGAATCTAAGGTAAATGGCGTGGAATCTAAGATAAAGGGCATGGAAGCTAAGATGGATGGCATGGAAGCTAAGATGGAAGCTAAGATGGATGGCATGGACGCTAAAATTGATGGCATGGATGATAAGATGGATGAATTGAAGAAGTTGCTACAAGAAAGGGTCACTAATGGTGAAAAGGTAGTAAAGGAAACTCATGATGAGAACAAAAGAAATGTTAATCATGATTCCATAGACTCTAATGTTGGATCGAAGACTCACCATGTTCCAAAAATCGATATGAGGAAGTTTGATGGCAAGGATCCCGCCACATGGATATTACAGATGGAGCAATTCTTCGATCTCAATAATGTGCAAAACCCACAAAAGGTACGTATGGCAACTTTATATTTGGAACCAAATCAGTTTGTATGGTATCAATGGCTTTGTTCTCGTAAACAATTTATCACTTGGGCAATTTTTACGGAAGAATTGATAGCACATTATGAGGATACAAAAAGCAACACTTTTTTTAGCCAATTGATAAGTCTCAAACAAAAGGGTTCAATAATGGAGCACATTGAGGAGTTCCAAAAATTGAACATAAGGGTAAAAGATATTCCAGAGGAGCATAGGATTGATGTGTTCATAGGGTCTTTAAAGGATAATATCCAACATGATGTGCGCCTTTGGGAACCTGATTCATTAGAGAAGGCATTCAGGTTAGCAAGAAAAATGGAAAGCAAAATTATGGCAACTAGGAAGCATACCGTTCACAACTATAAAGACGGAAGTGTTGTTGCCCATAGTCTTCCACAACCTACAAGGTTGACACCACAACAATTGGAAGAAAAAAGAGCAAAAGGGCTTTGTTACAATTGTGATAGCAAATACACAAAAGGTCATAAGTGTGCTGAGAAGAAATTATTCTACATAGATTGTGAAGAGGAAGAAGAAAAGGAGCAAGAAAGGTCAAAAGAAGAGGATATATTCCAGGAACAAAGCCTAGATGAAGAACAAATAAATCCGACCATATCTTGTAATGCATTGGCGGGAATTACCACTCCTCAAACCATCAAGATAGAAGGACAAATCAAGAAAAAAAAGGTAATAGTGTTGATTGATTCAGGAAGCACCCACAATTTTATTCATTGTAGGGTAGCAAAAGAATTGAATTGCTTCCTATATCCAGCACCAGAGTGTCAAGTGATGATTGCAAATGGAGGAACAATAAATTGCTCTGGAAAGTGCCATAATATCAAGCTATCCATGGGAGAATATGTATTGACTAGCCCAATGCTTTCCATTCCAATGGGAGGTGCTGATGTTGTACTAGGAGTCCAATGGCTACAATCCTTGGGTACAATAGCTTTTAATTTTCAAGAACTTTTCATCAAATTTTCTTCGGAAGGAAAGGAAGTTGAATTAAGGGGTATTGCAGGGAAACCAGGAAAGATAATCAGCTCTAATGGTATGACAAAGCTTCTAAAAAAGGAGCAAAGAGGTGTAATTGCACAATTATGTTCGCTAGATGTTTCCACATTGGAATCATCTATTTCTCCAGATCTCCAAAAAGTCTTGGACAATCATTCCAAGGTATTTGAGACTCCCAAGGGTCTCCCACCTATGCGTGATCATGATCATGCTATTCATCTGATTCCAGGAAGTGTTCCTCCAAACATCAGGCCGTACAGATATCCCTATGTCCAAAAAAGTGAAATTGAACGTATGGTTGCAGAAATGCTAGAGGCTGGTATAATTCAACCGAGTCAAAGTTCTTTCTCAGCTCCAGTAGTATTGGTGCACAAGAAGGATGGATCATGGCGCATGTGTCCAGATTATAGGGAGCTCAACAAGCTCACTATTAAAGATAAGTTCCCCATTCCTGTTATTGATGAATTACTGGATGAATTGCATGGATCAATTTACTTCACCAAGTTGGATCTTCGTTCGGGATATCATCAAATCAGAATGAAGATTGAAGACATTCCAAAAACGGCATTTAGAACTCATGAGGGTCATTATGAATTTTTGGTCATGCCTTTTGGCCTTACCAATGCACCTTCAACATTTCAAGGTTTGATGAATTCAATTTTCAAACCATTCCTTAGAAAATTTGTGTTAGTATTTTTTGATGATATACTAATCTACAGCAAGTCTTGGAAGGATCATGTTGAACATGTTGACAGGGTGCTACAACTATTGGAAAAACAATTATATGCAAAAAGATCCAAATGTTTCTTTGGAGTCCAGGAGGTGGAATATTTGGGTCATATTGTATCTCATGAAGGAGTTAAGGTAGACCCTAGCAAAATTAAAGCCATTAAGGAATGGAAAATCCCCACATCCATAAAGCATCTGCGAGGATTTCTTGGGTTGACAGGGTATTATCGCAAGTTTGTTAAGAATTATGGGAGAATAGCAGCACCTCTAACAACATTATTGAAGAAAGATTCATTTTCATGGACTCCGGAAGCAACAAAGGCCTTTGAAAATCTTAAAGAGGCAATGTGCCAAGCACCGGTCTTAGCTACACCGGACTTCACAAAAACCTTTATTGTGGAATGTGATGCTTCAGGAAATGGAATTGGTGCTGTTCTAATGCAAGATGAAAGACCCATTGCTTTTGAAAGTCGTCCAATCAAGGGAAAGTTTTTAAGCAAAGCTATTTATGAGAAGGAAATGTTGGCAATACTCCATGCACTTAAGAAATGGCGACCCTACCTAATGGGAAGACACTTCAAGGTAAAAACGGATCATGATAGCCTTAAATACTTTTTAGAACAAAGATTATCCTCTGAAGAGCAACAAAAGTGGGTCACAAAGATGTTGGGTTATGACTTTGAAATCATCTACAAAAAAGGGAAGCAAAATGTGGTGGCAGATGCACTCTCAAGAAAGGATGAGGATGTGGAAGCATTGTTGTGTGCCATTTCTATTATCCAACCAGATTGGATAAACGAAGCAAGGGAGGAATGGAAGAATGACGAAGAAGTGTGGGCACTTATTCGAAAGCTACAACAAGATTCCAGTACTTCTGATACATTTAGCTGGAAAAATGATTCGTTATGGTACAAAGATCGCTTATACCTCTGTAAGAATTCCCAGCTAAAACAAAAGATTCTTATGGAATTGCACACTTCTCCCTTAGGAGGGCACTCAGGATTTTTAAAAACTTACCACAGGGTTAAGAAGGAATTTTTTTGGGATGGCCTTAAATCAGATATTCAAAAGTTTGTGGCAGAATGTTTGGTTTGCCAGCAAAATAAAGTTGAAACAATTAAGACACCGGGTCTATTACAACCTTTATCCATTCCAAGCCAACGTTGGGAGGAGGTTTCAATGGATTTTATCACAGGTTTACCCAAGTCTGAGGGAAAGAGTGTCATCATGGTGGTAGTTGACAGACTTACCAAGTATGCACACTTTTGTGCATTATCACATCCATTTAAAGCCAGTACAGTTTCTACTGCATTTATGGAAACAGTTCAAAAGCTACATGGAAACCCAAAGATTATTGTAAGTGACAGAGATCCCATTTTCACTGGAAATTTTTGGACAGAATTATTTTCTTGTCTTGGTACTCAGTTAGCTCATAGCTCATCTTATCATCCTCAATCTGATGGGCAAACTGAGATAGTAAACAAATGTTTGGAAGGATATCTTCGTTGCTTTGTATCTGATAAACAGACACAATGGGTCAAATGGTTGCCTCTGGCTGAATGGTGGTATAACACTTCCTTCCATACAGCAACAAAAATGACCCCATTTATGGCACTTTATGGGTATCAACCACCATCCATCACATCATATTTAAGAGAAAATTCTAAGGTTCAGGCAGTGGAACATCACATCGAACATCAACAACAAGTCCTCCAACTCTTAAAGGATAACCTCGTGTTGGCACAAAATAGAATGAAACAACAGGCAGATCAACATCGCAGTGAAAGAAGTTTTGATGTAGGTGATTGGGTATTCCTACGGCTACAACCATATAAGCAAATGTCCCTAAAGCAAGCTAAGAAGGATAATAAATTATCACCAAAGTATTATGGTCCGTACAAGGTGTTGCAAAAGATTGGTACTATGGCATACAAATTGGAGCTTCCTGCAGCTTCTCGATTGCACCCAGTTTCCATGTTTCATGTTTAAAGAAGGTTATAGGTGACAAGCTTCCAATTCAAACAATATTGCCAGAACTTGATGAGGAAGGAAAAATTATATTGGAACCAGAAGAAGTCACAGAAACAAGAACTCGACAGCTACGAAATCGATCAATTTCAGAGTATCTTATCAAGTGGAAGAACTTATCCGCTGAAGATTCCACATGGGAGGATGAGAATTTTATGCAGAAGTATCCAGAACTACTCAAGCGTTGAGGACAACACTTTTTTGAAGGAGAGGGGCATGTTGGGTCCCTATAATACTAGTGATTACCCCATTACTATTGTAGTTATACCCCTTATTTATATTGTTGTGCCCCTATTACCCCCATATTATTATTTCTGTGCCCCATAGAATCCCTCTATTGTTATTTTTGTGGCTTTATATTATTATTGTTAGGTCGGCTGGATTACATGGTGACTCCTTAGACTCCTATATATAGAAAGGAGGTTTTGTCATTTGTATCATCCAAGAATTGTTCATTTATGTAATGTAAAGGAGGTTGCCCCCTCGAAGAGGCTGAATTCTAAGTCGTGGATCTCTCTTTTCTATCTTTTTGTGAGCTGGTTTCATAACATGCTCCTTTTCTTCTTCCTCTTCACAATCTATGTAGAATAATTTCTTCTCAACACACTTATGACCTTTAGTGTATTTGCTATCACAACTGTAACAAAGCCCTTTTACTCTTTTTTCTTCCAATTGCTGTGGTGCCAACCTTATAGGTTGTGGAAGACTAGGGGCAAAAACACTTCCATCTTTATAGTTGTGAGTGGTATGCTTCCTGGTTGCCATAATTTTGCTTTCCATTTTTCTTGCTAACCTGAATGCCTTCTCTAATGAATCAGGTTCTCAAAGGTGAACATCATGTTGGATATTATCCTTTAAAGTCCCTATGAACACATCAATCCTATGCTCCTCTGGAATATTTTTTACCCTTATGTTCAATTTTTGGAACTCCTCAATGTGCTCCATTATTGAACCCTTTTGTTTGAGACTTATCAATTGGCTAAAAAAAGTGTTTCTTTTTGTATCCTCATATTGTGCTATCAATTCTTCCGTAAAAGTTGCCCAAGTGATAATTTGTTTAGGAGAGCAAAGCCATTGATACCATACAAACTAATTTGGTTCCAGATATAAAGTTGCAATACGTACCTTTTGTGTGTTTTGCACATTATTGAGATCGAAAAATTGCTCCATCTATAATATCCATATTGCGAGATCCTTGCCATCAAACTTCCTCATATCAATTTTTGGAATATGGTGGGTCTTCGATCCAACATTAGAGTCTATGAAATCATGATTAACATTTCTTTTGTTCTCATCATGAGTTCCCTTTACTACCCTTTCACCATTAGTAAGAATTTCTTGTAGAAACTTTGTCAAATCTATCTTCAAATCTTCCGTGCATGTCATCAAATCGTCCATGCTTTTCTTCAAATCATCCATCTTAGCTTCCACATCATTCATCTTAGATTCTACGCCTTTCTTTAAATAATCCATCTTAACTTCTACGCCTTTCTTTAAACCATCCATCTTAGCTTCTACATCTTTCTTTAAACCATCCATCTTAGATTCTGTTACTTTTTGTGCAAGTGACACTTGTTGCACTTGGTCTCGTAATCTTGATATATCATGTTGCATTTCTTCCTCTTCTTCATGAGTCATGCTAGAGCTTTCAGGTTGCTTACTAGGTGTTTGCATTTTCTTTCCTCGGGGCATCAATTACCAATAATAATTCTTTACTATGCCCTTTGAATTCCTTCAAACTAATTTTTCAAACCAAGCTTATGCAAAAAAAATTAAAAAACTACACACCTTTTTTCACTTTGTAGGAGTTGGATATTGAATCTGATGTATCTCTGTAATTTTGGATCATCCAGTTCTGAAATTGTGACCTGCAATAGCCCTCTACGTCCTCTTTCCAATGCCACTAGTCTGATCCAAATTGGATTCTCCAGGGAAGAGTTATGCCAAATCTCCCACAATGACCTGATTATAGACTAGTTCAGTAGAGCAAACTTTTACGACATGCCACGAGTCACTTTTTCGACCTTTGGCTTTGAAAAATATATACAAGAAACTACAGTCTATCCTCTTTATGTACCTTCTTATGAAATTTCAATCTGATGCTCAGAGAGAAAGTTATGACGATTTTCCCCAGGTCACCTGTTTGGAATGTAATTCAGGAGTCTGCAAAAAGACCAACTTCCTCAGATCATATCTCCACAAATATAGTGCAAAAAGCTCTAAAATTCAAACCCAAGGTTCAGTGCGATTTCGTCTCAAATGGGTTTTTTTTTAGCTTATAAAAAGTCGCAGAAAAAAAGTTATAGCGAAAATTCCATGATGACCTATTTGGAGCAGCGAAACCCTAGAATCCAAAGCTCTGATACCAAATGTTATGAAACCAGCTCACAAAAATATAGAAAAGATAGATGAACGCCTTAGAATTCAGCCTCTTCGAGGGGGAAACCTCCTTTACATTACATAAATGAACAATTCTTGGATGATTCAAATGACAAAAACCTCCTTTCTATATATAGGAGTCTAAGGAGTCACAATATAACCCAGCCGACCTAACAATAATAATATAAAGCCACAAAAATAACAATAGAGGGATTCTATGGGGCACAGTAATAACAATATGGGGACAATAGGGGCACAAAAATATTAATAAGGGATACAACTACAATAGTAATTGGGTAATCACTAGTATTATAGGGACCTAACACACAACATGTATCACTGCTACAACAGCATATGTATGTCTACACGTCTGCCACAGCATGTACCATCGTTACATCTACGCCTGTGACGGCTTTTTTGGGCATGTAACAGGTGCCAACGTTCTGTTTAAGTGTAAACTAGGAGATAAACAGCTGCAATAAAATTCAAATTCACTGGAATAGGGAGAGAACTTACTGGAAGAACCAAGCTCTTATTGCCAGATGAAGGTGGAATAGGGAGAGAACTTATCGGGAGAACCAGGCTATTATTGCTAGCTGAAGGTTGATGGTCTTCAGGTGGAGGGAGGAACAGAGCCAGAGTTGGTCGAACACAGATGGTTGTTGTTTGTTGGGTGGGCAAGGAACAAAACTCCGAGTGTTCGTGCTTCCTCACTGATCTATTCCCCTATCCTCTTGTTTTCCCTTCACTCATGAAACAATGCACACACGGTACTTCTCACTATCCTCAAGGTGCTCAAGTGAAAGCCCACTCTCAACCGAAAGCACACAATGCCCTCCTTGTTTCCATTTGAAATCTAAGAAGCATAGCTTATAGAATAATTGAGGACAATTGCCCATCGACATTCCCCACTATAAGTTCTTAGGGGGCGCGGGACCCGACATTTCCTACTATCTCATACACGTGAAAACTCCTCTACTCGTTGCTACTTGCACAAGTCGATCCCCTTCTTCAAGCTAAATGGATTAAGTGTTTTGGTTTGCCAAGTCCCGTTCTGAAAGTCCAACATCCAGAAAGGAATAGGGCTAACCTGCTTCGATATGCGATTGAACATGGTATCTGTTTCACTCATCCCTCCCTTCACTTCATTCATGCTAGAGCATCCAAGTGAATTGTTCCAAAGCAGGTGGACTGTGCGGGCCAGAGCAAATCATTGATCGGTCCAATGGCGCCACCTTAATCAATCCTGAAACTACTCGACATCTATATAAGTATATAGTGTTGGAGCAGAAGGCCTGCTATGGACCTGAATGTGAAATGTCTGGGCAATAACTTCTTGTTGGTGGCCTCAGTTGCTCCAACAACTCACAGGACAGGATTAAAGCCAAACAGAACTACTCAACCACAGAATAACAAGGACTTGGTATGATCTTCGCTTTGCAGAAGTTTAGCCATTACTTATTAGCTAACCCTTTTGTTTTCTTTACAGATCATCAAGCCTTCAAATACTTAATGAAAAACCCTTTGCATCACGGAAAAATATGTCCATGGTTGTTATTATTGCAGGAGTTTGAATTCGTTGGTAGCTCTGCCAATTCGTACCTTTGTCGATTTGATGTTGCATACATTGTTACCTTGATTCCATGTTGCATACACTGCTACCTCACCCTGAACAAACTGGCCACAAAAATGAAGATGCAATGGGAGAATAATTGCTACAATAAAAACTGGATTTTGTGTTGCTTGACACTTGCAATGCAAAAGACACTTATGATTCTGTTGAGGGCCCCGAAATCGGGTCAACAACAAGGGGGATACCCACCCGGTCGGGAACCTGGTTGGCGACTCCGTGCCCGTTTGGTGTAGCGGGTCCGACTGGGGATGACGGGACCAGCTTCCCGTTCTAAGGGGTGTGTGTGTGTGTAGAAAATGATAGTAGAAAATCTGTAATTATTCCTTAACTAATCTAATTCTAAATTCTGAAATGACTTTATACTACTTTAATCTAACAAAAACAATACATCTAATCTACACTAACTTGGGACAGAATTTTTCCATTATGCAATCTAGAAAGATTTCACAGAATAACTGGTAATGAAGATTATTCAGCTATCATGAGAATATAAATCAATTAAGATGAACCATCTTGCATAAGAAGTTAAGCAAAACGGTTGTGAACAGCGTATTGCATAATCAGCTATTCATGTATTAAGCACAAATCAATGACTCCACCGTACAAAAGTGCCAAATGGTAGTCCACTCATTCATACGTTAACATATAAATAACATCAGCTGTATATTACTCTAAGAATGTGAGCAGAAACTAGTCAAGAGATAAAAGTACCATTTATGACTGATTTTAAACTTACAGACCTTAAGCAATAATGATCTATTTCTACTTGCTTCTAATGCCTACTAAGAGTACAGAAGTGCAACATCAGTAGCAGGTATTAAAATGCAAACATAAATAAATCTTGATCCGTCCATTCATCAAAAACCCCCTCCGAGGGTGCAAAAGTGCATGTTCTGAGGACAAGTTTTTTGACAAAATTTCGGACCCTTCTCCAATGCAACGAGAAGGGTTAAATACTAGTAACCGACTAATTTTACTTTACACAAATTCAGGGAACGGCTTCAAATGACCGCCCTTTTACTAAAAACAAATTTATTTCTAAAAACTGAATCTAATTTCTAACCGTTTCTGTATCTGCTCCTTAGTGCTGTAAGCAATGCGCTGTTCGCCCTGAAAGAGTCGGCTGGTTGTCCTTTCCTTTTGTTCGAGCTTGAAAATTAGAAACAACAAGCGCTGGCACCTCTTTCTGTTAGATTAGAAGATATTTTCGAAAACCTTTCTCTAGCTAGGTGTATTCGCTGTGCGCACACTTAGTACAACCCAGTTTCTTTTCGAACTGATTTTGCTGTTGCTATTTCGGTTTCCGGTCGTGTGAATGACTCAATGAGTTAGAAGTCACGCTGTATGGACAATCCCCTGTTTCGAGAACTGTTTCCGTTCTTTGTTCCAGGCTTTTCTGGAGCGTCTTTCTTCTCTTGCGCTTCTTTCTCTGCTTTACCAAGTCTGAGCTTCAGGATCTTTTGTAAACACACTGCTTTTGTGCGCCTTTGACTCTGAGTCTTGGACAGTCTATTTTCATCAGTGCCTGTTGGGCGATACTCTGGAATCCGCGGTTCTGCTGCATGCGGCATCCACTTGCGGAGGCATCTTCTCTCTGTTGTCTTATTGGAGCTCTTCCCTTCTCCTTAGATGTTTCCTGCATGTAGATTTATATCAGTTGCATGTCTTGCAGTTTACGCAAAGAAGAAGGGAAATGACGAAAAGATTGACATGAAAGCATTAAATTCTAATGAATGCGAAATTAATGACACTCATCATAACTTGACTCTTCGATAAATGCGATGCAATCATTTCTGGATATTCGAGCATGCGGTCATTAATTTCCCTTAAGGCGCACTTTCAAATTTGGATCTACCGTGTATGTCGGAGAATTCTTGCGATGAGTTTTTTCTGCGATTGGTATTACAGTATCGATGGCTGCGACGTTATTAAGTGTTATCGCAGATCACAGATATCGCAGATCGCTAATATCGCAGATCGCAGCTTTGCATGGTCGCAGATCGCAACATCGCAAGGTTTTCACTTTGTCATTTTGTGCTGCTCGTGTGGCATTGCGACGTGCGACGTCGCATATCGGCCGTCGGCGTTTCTTTAGGTTCTCCTTTTTCAAACGCTCTTAATGCGCGCGATGCGATGGGTTCTCGCGTCGCTCCTTTTTCCGTTGCGACGCGATATAGCTTTTAGGGAGCTGATACAAAAGAATTTTTTAAACAAAAATATTTTTTGGATTTTTGGCTAAGGGTCCCCCTTTGCTTGATGTTATTACTAATATCAAACGAAGAGGGGGGTTGTTGGTGACCACAACAATGGCGATTCACTGTGAAGAACCAGTTATCTCTGCATTTCTATTGACCGTTCACTTCCGAAACAGCAAAATTCTTATATGTCTAAATTTTGTTATGAACAGATAGAGTAGACTACCCCTCACCTTGTCAACGATACTTTGTCTCAACCTTTTTTTAATCTCAATTGCTTGCTTCCTCAGGCTTTTTCTTGCATTCGCACCAGACATTACTTGGTCTTGATTAAAGATAAAATAAGGTCTTCTCTGCGTACTGGCTTAAAAGTATACTCATTTGTCGTAGGTAGAGCCTCTGCTGCCCGCAAGCGTCCATAGCCTCGACAGGGTTACCATCTTATCCAGCAATGATCCTTTTTCCTGCTTGAGGTTACTCGCAACATTCCAGAGAAAAATCCTTTTTGACACACTTTTCCTTTTTTAATTCTCTAAAGAACAATGTCTTGGTTTGGTGGCCAAATTATGACATAGTCATTCACTTGATTTACACTTTTGCTGAACAAGCCGGCTCGTGATGAGACCTCTTGTCTTTTGATTGCAACAATCTTAAGTCGTTGCCCTGTTTTGATAGACAGTATTGGCAAAGTCAGCAAGTTATAATATCTGTGATCATGATAAGCCGGCTCGTGATGAGACCTCTTATTATTTGAGATATAGTGTTTTGCTTGGATTATTTCTCTGAATGCTGCAATTCCCTTTTAGCAGGGAGGAAGTCATTGATTTTCCTTAAGAAAGCTCTAGACGACAATAATAGAGTTTTTTGAAAACAACAGCTTTGCAGAGAGTACTTATTTTATTATTGATGATACCTTTCATGGTGCTGATACAAAACAATATTTTCACCAAAGGTTGCCTTCGTCAAAGTTTTTTGAGGTTGAAACTAATATCATAATCAAGGTGAAGTTAACTCTATTTGTTAATAATAAAATTCAGATTTTTCAAAAATTTTGCTATTTGTACAAGCGAAATCAAAATCTGATAGAGAATTGGCATGCTCTTTTCATGAATCCTTTTCACATGATCATCTACAACGGGTTTTATTCATCAAAAAGAGAAAAACAAAACAAAATGAAATATAAAAACTAAATCTATCCTACAAAAATTAGAAGAATATCTTCTTCTATGGAAAATATAATTTAAGAATCAATCCATTGACAGGTAAAGAATCTCTCCTACCTGCCAGATCCTGCAACACGAATGTGGACGGGCCTACGACTTCTACAATCTGAAAAGGGCCAAGCCACAGCTTCTGGAATTTCGTATGTTTTCCCTTGTCTTCATGTGCCTTATCCCATTTCAAAACTAAATCACCCATCTGAAAGTTTTTTCTGGTTATGATGCTTGAGTCAAAAGAAGATTTTATTAGCGCTTGGTGATGTGCATGGGTTTTCCTAGCTTGTTCTCTTTGTTCTTCTAGTTTGATTATTTCCATTTGTCTTAATTGTAATGAGGAAGTAGGTACTTCATCAATGTACTGCACTAAAGACAAAGAGGGAATGACTAAGTGAGTCGGAAGAACCACTTCCCGCCCGTAAACTAAATTAAAGGGAGAAGTGCCGATCGAAGCTTTCTTTGTGATTCTATCGGCCCATAAATCATTTACCAGCGCTTTGTGCCAATTCTTTTGGTTTTGGTTCACTGTTCTTTTGATAATTCTTATTAGGTTCTTGTTTGTTGATTCAGCCAATCCATTACCTTGTGGATAGTAGTTGGCAGAATATTTCAGTTTGAACCCTCTTTTGAGCGCAAACTCAGTCATAGAATTTCCAGAAAAATATGAAGCGTTATCAAACATTAAGGCCGTTGGCAATCCAAACCTAGTTATGATAAATTGGTCTATGAATTCAATAATGTTTTCATAATGAACTGTCTTGAGAGGAAATGCTTCTACCCATTTGGTAAAATAATCAGTTGCCGTAAGGATATACTTATGCTGCTTAGAAGAGTGAGGAACGATCTCACCTATTATGTCCAAGCCCCATTGGATAAATGGTTGGTCGATGTTGACCGGTTGTAGCGGCATGGACGCTTTCCTTTGTTTTCCTGCAGCAGTCTGGCAGACTTGGCATTTCCTTACGTGATTGTATGAGTCTTTGAACAGCGTGGGCCAATAATATCCTGCACGCAAGATTTTGTGTGCAGTCGCATCTCCGGCATAGTGTCCACCTGCTGGTCCATCATGAAGTTCCTGCAAAACCTTTTCGGCTTCAGTTTTCTCAAGACACCTAAGAAGTACAGAATCATAATTCCTTTTAAACAGGACATCATTTATGAGCTGGTATTGCTTAGCTTTTAATCTCAGAGCTCTTTTCTTGGTATGATCCAGACGTGATGGAGCATACCCGTTCTTAAGAAAATAAATGGTGTCAGCATATAATGATTCTGAGTCGTTTAGGCTTACCTCATACGCGTGTACCTCTTCAGACGAGTTCTCAGGGATTTGCGATGCTCCAGCTAACATCTTGCAGAAGCCTTGGCCTCTTACGATGTGTGCCGGTTTGATCTCAAGGTCGTATTCTTGTAAGGCGGTGATCCAATTCTCTCTCTTCTCACCCACATCCTTCTATATCAGGAGGTTTCTTACCGCTAGAAACGGTACTATGACTTTGGTATGGACTTTTAGCAAGAAAGGTCTGAAATATTTGATTGCTTTGAAAACGGCATATGCCTGTTTCTCGACGTCAGAATAATCGAGTTCAGCACCTTGTAAGTTCGATCTAAAGAATGTGATTGGGGCTTCTACCTTTTCGTGATTTTCTTGAGTTAAAATCGCAGCATAAGATTTTTCTGAGGCAAACGTGTATAAGATGAAAGGTTCTGAAAAATTTGGGGTAGCCAAAGATGGAGTGTTGATGATGGCTTGTTTGATTAAGTTGAATGGTTCGTGCTCGTCTAGACCCCATTTGAAATTTGAATTCTTTTTTATCATATTTTGTAAGGGGGAAATAATACGTGAAAAATCCGGGACAAATCTTTTGACAAAATTGATGTGTCCAAGGAAGGATTGCATGGCTTTCTTGTTATGAGGTATGGATATTTCGGAAATTTCCTTGATTCTGTCGGGTTCTATGTGAATACCAGATTTCGATACTATGAATCCGAGCAATTTCCCTTCGCTTAATGCAAAGAAAGATTTCTTTGGATTGAGCGAAATCCCATACCTCAAGCATCTTTGAAAGATTTGTTTCAAATCTTGGAGATGGTTTTTCCGTTTTTTGGAGTACACTGTTATATCATCCAGATAAATCACTACTGATTTATTGACCAATCCTTTAAACACGATGTCCATGGCTCTCTGAAAGGTAGCTCCGGCATTGATCAGACCAAATGGCATCTTCCGATATGCATAAGTGCCCCACTTGGTTCGGAACGTAGTCTTTAACTGATCATCGGGATGCACTAGTACTTGATTGTATCCTGAAAATCCATCTAGGAATGACATTAATTCTGAGCCTGCTACTGCCTGTAGAATTTGCTCCATAGGTGGGAGGGGAAAGTTATCTTTCTGACAGGCTTTGTTGAGATTTCGGAAGTCGATACAGATTCTAATATCTCCGTTTTTCTTCCTAACGGGCACCATATTGGATACCCATTTGGAATGCCTAACGGTGAAGATTATTCTGGCTCTCAACAACTTATTAAGCTCAGTTTTTATCTGGTTTTCTAGGTTAGGGTGTATTTTCCTGAGCTTCTGCTGGACAGGTTTCTCGTTGTCAGTCATAGGGATAACATGCTGAATGATGGAAGTGTTGTAAGTCTTCAGCTCATCGTAGTTCCAGGCAAAAACGTTTTTGTACTGTCTCAGAAGGCGGATATATGCTGATTTTTCTTCAGGGGCTAAGCCCTGGCCTAGATTAACGTTTTGCGGCTTTTCGTCGGTTCCTAGGTTGACTGATTCGTAGTTCAGAGTTGAACTATAAAGCTTGGCATTAGCCGACCTTTTGAACCGACTTTTCAAGTCATATAAGTCTTCTAATTTGACCACCGATTTGGGTATAGCATTATCAGTGCTACTTTGTTGTATTTGGTGATCATGACAGTCTTCGTCAATTATCTGGTTTGTGTAGGATCCTTCAGAGGTGAGGAAACTTACGATGTCTGGGTCGTCGTTGAACACTCTCCAGTTGGTGATATTGTCAGGAATGGAAGGTTTAAAAATTAATTCTATTGAAAACCTATCAGGACTAAAATCTTCGGAAGGGATAAGTCGAGAGGCTACGTTAGCTAACAGGTCTGCGCTTGCGTTTTGAATTCTTGGAATTGACGAGATGTTAAATTCTATGAAATGTGCAGTGAGATCTTGCACTAACGACTGATAATGCTTTAAATGACTAGACAGGCAATGTATGGTGTTACGTACCTGTTTTACGACGATCTCAGAATCTCCAAAGACTTGAAGATACTTAAAATTCAATCCGATTGCTTTGTATAGGCCTTGAACCAAGGCTTCGTACTCCGCTGTGTTGTTCGTGCAATCGAACTCAAGTCTGCATGTGAGAATAATCTTGTTCCCGTCTGGGTTGATCAGAACGCATCCTGCTCCTGCCCCCTCGTTGGATTTAGATCCGTCAAAATATAATTTCCAAAATAAAGAAGTATTTACAGAATTATCTAAAAAACTAAAACATTTTGAGTCATCAGTTTGGGAGAAATTTTCAACTTGGGATAAAACTGAATTCTCTAAGTATGGCGAAATATGAGCACTGAAATTGCCTAGGAAAGAATCTATTGTGTAATTGCCTACAATGCTGCTATTGTATGTGATGGCTTCATTTTCTTCTTCTAGTTCTGTCACTATGTATTTTTGGTGCAACTCTCGTTCAACCTTTATCTGATTTGGTTTACCGTTGGATGGTAACCACATGTGCGACCAGTCGGTTGAGAAATATCCGTGGAGTTTCTCCGACCAATCCCTGCTAAGAATCAAGCCATAGAACTCAGGGATATCGGCTACCAGAATGTCGATAACCTGACACACTTTTGGGTTAGACGACAATCTTATGGTCACCTGATTAAGTTCACCAATCACTTCGACCTGGGATCGATCAAGTTGAACTATACGTACTGCA
Organism: Pinus tabuliformis; assembly: GCA_031772625.1. Taxonomy (NCBI): domain Eukaryota; kingdom Viridiplantae; phylum Streptophyta; class Pinopsida; order Pinales; family Pinaceae; genus Pinus; species Pinus tabuliformis. Next base: position 568,110,269 of record CM062805.1, on the reverse strand, counting down.
GATTTTTGAGGTTGCACATTCAATTTGGCACATATTGACCTGGGTAAAATATTCGTTGAAGCACCAGAATCGACCAAGCAATTGTGCACGTTTTTGTTGAAGATTTCATATGTGAGAAGAAAAGGAGGAGTATGAGACCTTGATCTTCCTCCAATCAAGGCGATGTCATTTGGATCAATTTTATTTATCGTATTGGTTGGAGGTCTTCCCAGATTGTGGGAAGCCACAGCTTTAGGTAAAGATGTAGTAGGCACAGCATGTAATTCTTTCATCATGATTTTCTGCTGGTGTTTCAGTTTACTCAATTCATACAGAGTGATATTAGCCCTAGTCTTCTTCATGTCGTCAATGATGTTATAATCCATTTCATCCGACACTATTAGTGTTCTTGATGGAGGTGCTTGTTCAGATTGGACTGGGCTAAACTGGGTCGCTTTAGCAGTTGTCTTTTTGGTTACGACCCTTTCTTTTGTTGCAGGGCTTGCGCCCTTTTGTTTTGGGGTAGTTTGGGGAGGATCAAGCTGATTTTTGCTTCTCGTGCTAACAGGAAATGCTTCTTGATCCTCTTCCTGTGGGAGGATGAAATCCCACATTCCTTGAAGTTCTACAACTTCTTCCTCGTCGGTCTGCCCTTCAGTGGTATTCTCTTCTTCTTCGTCTTCTTCAGACTCAACGTTTGAGACAACACTAGGTGGTTTTACGTCCATGGGAGGATTTCTTTTAAAAGTCCTAAAGGGCTTTTTCGAAGAAGTCTCTGCTACTTGTTTCTTGATATCGACCATCTCATTGGACATGGCTTTCAACACTTTTTGTAACCCTTCCAAATCGAAAGGATCTTTCGTTTGCTTCTTCTTGGTGTCTTCTTTGAAAGAGATCTTCTTTGATTTGCGTTCTTCTATAGCAGATCTCTTTTCTAGGGCTACCACGCGTCTTTCCACTGCTAACGCTTCTGTCAAGTTGTCAACTAATGTGGTCTTGTTTGCCCTATCTACGAAGATAGCCAAGTTTGGAGGTAAAGCCGTGATGTACCATTCACATCTTACTTCCTCGCTGGGTTGTGAAGCAGCGGGGATTTTGTTGAGGATCTTATTGAACCGTAAGTTAAATTCTTTAATGGGTTCTCTAGCCTCAGCCTTAAGATTATATAGGTCATTAATCAATGTCACTGTAGATCGGTCATCACCAAACTTAGTGAGGAACTGACTTTGAAAAATGTCCCAGCTTGTGATGGATCCGGAAGGTAACGAAAAGTACCATGACCCGGTCGTTCCTTGCATTGTATAAGGGAAGAGCCGGACAACAGCGTCTTCGTTAGTAACTCCGTTGAGATTAACAGAAAGCATGAAATTATTGATATGTTCTTCGGCTAGCATACCTGCTTCTGGGTTGAATTTAGGTAGCCACTTCTCTGGATGGGCCGGTATAGGGCTCAGGGGTGGAGGCATTAAAACCGCCCCAGGATTGTTCCATGGAGACTGGGCCATCATGGAGCTGCTAGCTAATGGAAGTGCAGAAACTGACCCCTGATGCTGAGAAGGTGAAGAAATCAGGATCTTTGATGTTCGAAGAGGAAGGTTTGTGGAAAACGGGTGAGTGAGTTGGAATGGAAAAGTGGGTGGTTGACTTCGCGGTGAGGGAGTTGATATGGACGAAGTGGATGAGAGAGTCTCTCCGTCAGACTCTTGAGGTGTTTTCCTTGCTCTTTTTCTAGTAGGAAGAGGGAGTTCACTTGGTTGTATGCCAAATTTTTCACTCTTTAATCTGGTAAGGGGATGAGCAGGGTTGTACTGCGAAGTCACGCTGCTTTTAGATTTATCAGACTTCTGGTTAAAAATGGAGAATCCCTGGAGTTTACGAATCAAAGTTTGAATTTCAAGGGGTTCAATAATAGATTGGTCTGATATATTCGAATATGTAGCAGTGGTGGATACTCGAGCGACTTCAAATTCTGGGTTTAACCGTGTTGGAGAAGTCGAGGGAGTTGATGAGGGTGTATTACTCTCAGAATGGTATTTGGATATTGCTTTAGGTGCCATTCATAGTTCGTGCCCTCCTTCTAGCGCCAAATATGTTGAGGGCCCCGAAATCGGGTCAACAACAAGGGGGATACCCACCCGGTCGGGAACCTGGTTGGCGGCTCCGTGCCCGTTTGGTGTAGCGGGTCCGACTGGGGATGACGGGACCAGCTTCCCGTTCTAAGGGGTGTGTGTGTGTGTGTAGAAAATGGTGATGTGTGTGTGTAGAAAATGATAGTAGAAAATCTGTAATTATTCCTTAACTAATCTAATTCTAAATTCTGAAATGACTTTATACTACTTTAATCTAACAAAAACAATACATCTAATCTACACTAACCCGGGACAGAATTTTTCCATTATGTAATCTAGAAAGATTTCACAGAATAACTGGTAATGAAGATTATTCAGCTATCATGAGAATATAAATCAATTAAGATGAACCATCTTGCATAAGAAGTTAAGCAAAACGGTTGTGAACAGCGTATTGCATAATCAGCTATTCATGTATTAAGCACAAATCAATGACTCCACCGTACAAAAGTGCCAAATGGTAGTCCACTCATTCATACGTTAACATATAAATAACATCAGTTGTATATTACTCTAAGAATGCGAGCAGAAACTAGTCAAGAGATAAAAGTACCATTTATGACTGATTTTAAACCTACAGACCTTAAGCAATAATGATCTATTTCTACTTGCTTCTAATGCCTACTAAGAGTACAGAAGTGCAACATCAGTAGCAGGTATTAAAATGCAAACATAAATAAATCTTGATCCGTCCATTCATCAAAAACCCCCTCCGAGGGTGCAAAAGTGCATGTTCTGAGGACAAGTTTTTTGACAAAATTTCGGACCCTTCTCCAATGCAACGATAAGGGTTAAATACTAGTAACCGACTAATTTTACTTTACACAAATTCAGGGAACGGCTTCAAATGATCGCCCTTTTACTAAAAACAAATTTATTTCTAAAAACTGAATCTAATTTCTAACCGTTTCTGTATCTGCTCCTTAGTGCTGTAAGCAATGCGCTGTTCGCCCTGAAAGAGTCGGCTGGTTGTCCTTTCCTTTTGTTCGAGCTTGAAAATTAGAAACAACAAGCGCTGGCACCTCTTTCTGTTAGATTAGAAGATATTTTCGAAAACCTTTCTCTAGCTGGGTGTATTCGCTGTGCGCACACTTAGTACAACCCAGTTTCTTTTCGAACTGATTTTGCTGTTGCTATTTCGGTTTCCGGTCGTGTGAATGACTCAATGAGTTAGAAGTCGTGTTGTATGGACAATCCCCTGTTTCGAGAACTGTTTCCGTTCTTTGTTCCAGGCTTTTCTGGAGCGTCTTTCTTCTCTTGCGCTTCTTTCTCTGCTTTACCAAGTCTGAGCTTCAGGATCTTTTGTAAACACGTTACTTTTGTGCGCCTTTGACTCTGAGTCTTGGACAGTCTATTTTCATCAGTGCCTGTTGGGCGATACTCTGGAATCCGCGGTTCTGCTGCATGCGGCATCCACTTGCGGAGGCATCTTCTCTCTGTTGTCTTATTGGCGCTCTTCCCTTCTCCTTAGATGTTTCCTGCATGTAGATTTATATCAGTTGCATGTCTTGCAGTTTACGCAAAGAAGAAGGGAAATGACGAAAAGATTGACATGAAAGCATTAAATTCTAATGAATGCGAAATTAATGACACTCATCATAACTTGACTCTTCGATAAATGCGATGCAATCATTTCTGGATATTCGAGCATGCGGTCATTAATTTCCCTTAAGGCGCGCTTTCAAATTTGGATCTACCGTGTATGTCGGAGAATTCTTGCGATGAGTTTTTTCTGCGATTGGTATTACAGTATCGATGGCTGCGATGTTATTAAGTGTTATCGCAGATCGCAGATATCGCAGATCGCTAATATCGCAGATCGCAACATCGCAAGGTTTTCACTTTGTCATTTTGTGCTGCTCGTGTGGCATTGCGACGTGCGACGTCGCATATCGGCCGTCGGCGTTTCTTTAGGTTCTCCTTTTTCAAACGCTCTTAATGCGCGCGATGCGATGGGTTCTCGCGTCGCTCCTTTTTCCGTTGCGACGCGATATAGCTTTTAGGGAGCTGATACAAAAGAATTTTTTAAACAAAAATATTTTTTTGATTTTTGGCTAAGGGTCCCCCTTTGCTTGATGTTATTACTAATATCAAACGAAGAGGGGGGTTGTTGGTAACCACAACAATGGCGATTCACTGTGAAGAACCAGTTATCTCTGCATTTCTATTGACCGTTCACTTCCGAAACAGCAAAATTCTTATATGTCTAAATTTTGTTATGAACAGATAGAGTAGACTACCCCTCACCTTGTCAACGATACTTTGTCTCAACCTTTTTTTAATCTCAATTGCTTGCTTCCTCAGGCTTTTTCTTGCATTCGCACCAGACATTACTTGGTCTTGATTAAAGATAAAATAAGGTCTTCTCTGCGTACTGCCTTAAAAGTATACTCATTTGTCGTAGGTAGAGCCTCTGCTGCCCGCAAGCGTCCATAGCCTCGACAGGGTTACCATGTTATCCAGCAATGATCCTTTTTCCTGCTTGAGGTTACTCGCAACATTCCAGAGAAAAATCCTTTTTGACACACTTTTCCTTTTTTAATTCTCTAAAGAACAATGTCTTGGTTTGGTGGCCAAATTATGACACAGTCATTCACTTGATTTACACTTTTGCTGAACAAGCCGGCTCGTGATGAGACCTCTTGTCTTTTGATTGCAACAATCTTAAGTCGTTGCCCTATTTTGATAGACAGTATTGGCAAAGTCAGCAAGTTATAATATCTGTGATCATGATAAGCCGGCTCGTGATGAGACCTCTTATTCTTTGAGATATAGTGTTTTGCTTGGATTATTTCTCTGAATGCTGCAATTCCCTTTTAGCAGGGAGGAAGTCATTGTTTTTCCTTAAGAAAGCTCTGGACGACAATAATAGAGTTTTTGAAAACAACAGCTTTGCAGAGAGTACTTATTTTATTATTGATGATACCTTTCATGGTGCTGATACAAAACAATTTTTTCACCAAAGGTTGCCTTCGTCAAAGTTTTTTGAGGTTGAAACTAATATCGTAATCAAGGTGAAGTTAACTCTATTTGTTAATAATAAAATTCAGATTTTTCAAAAATTTTGCTATTTGTACAAGCGAAATCAAAATCTGATAGAGAATTGGCGTGCTCTTTTCATGAATCCTTTTCACATGATCATCTACAACGGGTTTTATTCATCAAAAAGAGAAAAACAAAACAAAATGAAATATAAAAACTAAATCTATCCTACAAAAATTAGAAGAATTTCTTCTTCTATGGAAAATATAATTTAAGAATCAATCCATTGACAGGTAAAGAATCTCTCCTACCTGCCAGATCCTGCAACACGAATGTGGACGGGCCTACGACTTCTACAATCTGAAAAGGGCCAAGCCACAGCTTCTGGAATTTCGTATGTTTTCCCTTTTCTTCATGTGCCTTATCCCATTTCAAAACTAAATCACCCATCTGAAAGTTTTTTCTGGTTATGATGCTTGAGTCAAAAGAAGATTTTATTAGCGCTTGGTGATGTGCATGGGTTTTCCTAGCTTGTTCTCTTTGTTCTTCTAGTTTGATTATTTCCATTTGTCTTAATTGTAATGAGGAAGTAGGTACTTCATCAATGTACTGCACTAAAGACAAAGAGGGAATGACTAAGTGAGTCGGAAGAACCACTTCCCGCCCGTAAACTAAATTAAAGGGAGAAGTGCCGATCGAAGCTTTCTTTGTGATTCTATCGGCCCATAAAGCATTTACCAGCGCTTTGTGCCAATTCTTTTGGTTTTGGTCGACTGTTCTTTTGATAATTCTGATTAGGTTCTTGTTTGTTGATTCAGCCAATCCATTACCTTGCGGATAGTAGTTGGCAGAATATTTCAGTTTGAACCCTCTTTTGAGCGCAAACTCAGTCATAGCATTTCTAGAAAAATATGAAGCGTTATCAAACATTAAGGCCGTTGGCAATCCAAACCTAGTTATGATAAATTGGTCTATGAATTCAATAATGTTTTCAGAATGAACTGTCTTGAGAGGAACTGCTTCTACCCATTTGGTAAAATAATCAGTTGCCGTAAGGATATACTTATGCTGCTTAGAAGAGTGAGAAACGATCTCACCTATTATGTCCAAGCCCCATTGACTAAATGGTTGGTCGATGTTGACCGGTTGTAGCGGCATGGACGCTTTCCTTTGTTTTCCTGCAGCAGTCTGGCAGACTTGGAATTTCCTTACGTGATTGTATGAGTCTTTGAACAGCGTGGGCCAATAATATCCTGCACGCAAGATTTTGTGTGCAGTCGCATCTCCGGCATAGTGTCCACCTGCTGGTCCATCATGAAGTTCCTGCAAAACCTTTTCGGCTTCAGTTTACTCAAGACACCTAAGAAGTACAGAATCATAATTCCTTTTAAACAGGACATCATTTATGAGCTGGTATTGCTTAGCTTTTAATCTCAGAGCTCTTTTCTTGGTATGATCCAGACGTGATGGAGCATACCCGTTCTTAAGAAAATAAATGGTGTCAGCATATAATGATTCTGAGTCGTTTAGGCTTACCTCATACGCGTGTACCTCTTCAGACGAGTTCTCAGGGATTTGCGATGCTCCAGCTAACATCTTGCAGAAGCCTTGGCCTCTTACGATGTGTGCCGGTTTGATCTCAAGGTCGTATTCTTGTAAGGCGGTGATCCAATTCGCTCTCTTCTCGCCCACATCCTTCTGTATCAGGAGGTTTCTTACCGCTGGAAACGGTACTATGACTTTGGTATGGGCTTTTAGCAAGAAAGGTCTGAAATATTTGATTGCTTTGAAAACGGCATATGCCTGTTTCTCGACGTCAGAATAATTGAGTTCAGCACCTTGTAAGTTCGAGCTAAAGAATGCGATTGGGGCTTCTACCTTTTCGTGATTTGCTTGAGTTAAAATCGCAGCATAAGATTTTTCTGAGGCAAACGTGTATAAGATGAAAGGTTCTGAAAAATTTGGGGTAGCCAAAGATGGAGCGTTGATGATGGCTTGTTTGATTAAGTTGAATGCTTCGTGCTCGTCTAGACCCCATTTGAAATTTGAATTCTTTTTTATCATATTTTGTAAGGGGGAAATAATACGTGAAAAATCCGGGACAAATCTTTTGACAAAATTGATGTGTCCAAGGAAGGATTGCATGGCTTTCTTGTTATGAGGTATGGATATTTCGGAAATTTCCTTGATTCTGTCGGGTTCTATGTGAATACCAGATTTCGATACTATGAATCCGAGCAATTTCCCTTCGCTTAATGCAAAGAAAGATTTCTTTGGATTGAGCGAAATCCCATACCTCAAGCATCTTTGAAAGATTTGCTTCAAATCTTGGAGATGGTTTTTCCGTTTTTTGGAGTACACTGTTATATCATCCAGATAAATCACTACTGATTTATTGACCAATCCTTTAAACGCGATGTCCATGGCTCTCTGAAAGGTAGCTCCGGCGTTGATCAGACCAAATGGCATCTTCCGATATGCATAAGTGCCCCACTTGGTTCGGAACGTAGTCTTTAACTGATCATCGGGATGCACTAGTACTTGATTGTATCCTGAAAATCCATCCAGGAATGACATTAATTCTGAGCCTGCTACTGCCTGTAGAATTTGCTCCATAGGTGGGAGGGGAAAGTTATCTTTCTGACAGGCTTTGTTGAGATTTCGGAAGTCGATACAGATTCTAATATCTCCGTTTTTCTTCCTAACGGGCACCATATTGGATACCCATTTGGAATGCCTAACGGGGAAGATTATTCTGGCTCTCAACAACTTATTAAGCTCAGTTTTTATCTGGTTTTCTAGGTTAGGGTGTATTTTCCTGAGCTTCTGCTGGACAGGTTTCTCGTTGTCAGTCATAGGGATAACATGCTGAATGATGGAAGTGTTGTAAGTCTTCAGCTCATCGTAGTTCCAGGCAAAAACGTTTTTGTACTGTCTCAGAAGGCGGATATATGCTGATTTTTCTTCAGGGGCTAAGCCCTGGCCTAGATTAACGTTTTGCGGCTTTTCGTCGGTTCCTAGGTTGACTGATTCGTAGTTCAGAGTTGAACTATAAAGCTTGGCATTAGCCGACCTTTTGAACCGACTTTTCAAGTCATATAAGTCTTCTAATTTGACCACCGATTTGGGTATAGCATTATCAGTGCTACTTTGTTGTATTTGGTGATCATGACAGTCTTCGTCAATTATCTGGTTTGTGTAGGATCCTTCAGAGGTGAGGAAACTTACGATGTCTGGGTCGTCGTTGAACACTCTCCAGTTGGTGATATTGTCAGGAATGGAAGGTTTAAAAATTAATTCTATTGAAAACCTATCAGGACTAAAATCTTCGGAAGGGATAAGTCGAGAGGCTACGTTAGCTAACAGGTCTGCGCTTGCGTTTTGAATTCTTGGAATTGACGAGATGTTAAATTCTATGAAATGTGCAGTGAGATCTTGCACTAACGACTGATAATGCTTTAAATGACTAGACAGGCAATGTATGGTGTTACGTACCTGTTTTACGACGATCTCAGAATCTCCAAAGACTTGAAGATACTTAACATTCAATCCGATTGCTTTGTATAGGCCTTGAACCAAGGCTTCGTACTCCGCTGTGTTGTTCGTGCAATCGAACTCAAGTCTGCATGTGAGCATAATCTTGTTCCCGTCTGGGTTGATCAGAACGCATCCTGCTCCTGCCCCCTCGTTGGATTTAGATCCGTCAAAATATAATTTCCAAAATAAAGAAGTATTTACAGAATTATCTAAAAAACTAAAACATTTTGAGTCATCAGTTTGGGAGAAATTTTCAACTTGGGATAAAACTGAATTCTCTAAGTATGGTGAAATATGAGCACTGAAATTGCCTAGGAAAGAATCTATTGCGTAATTGCCTACAATGCTGCTATTGTATGTGATGGCTTCATTTTCTCCTTCTAGTTCTGTCACTATGTATTTTTGGTGCAACTCTCGTTCAACCTTTATCTGATTTGGTTTACCGTTGGATGGTAACCACATGTGCGACCAGTCGGTTGAGAAATATCCGTGGAGTTTCTCCGACCAATCCCTGCTAAGAATCAAGCCATAGAACTCAGGGATATCGGCTACTGACACACTTTTGGGTTAGACGACAATCTTATGGTCACCTGATTAAGTTCACCAATCACTTCGACCTGGGATCGATCAAGTTGAACTATACGTACTGCAGATTTTTGAGGTTGCACATTCAATTTGGCACATATTGACCTGGGTAAAATATTCGTTGAAGCACCAGAATCGACCAAGCAATTGTGCACGTTTTTGTTGAAGATTTCATATGTGAGAAGAAAAGGAGGAGTATGAGACCTTGATCTTCCTCCAATCAAGGCGATGTCATTTGGATCAATTTTATTTATCGTATTGGTTGGAGGTCTTCCCAGATTGTGGGAAGCCACAGCTGTAGGTAAAGATGTAGTAGGCACAGCATGTAATTCTTTCATCATGATTTTCTGCTGGTGTTTCAGTTTACTCAATTCATACAGAGTGATATTAGCCCTAGTCTTCTTCATGTCATCAATGATGTTATAATCCATTTCATCCGACACTATTAGTGTTCTTGATGGAGGTGCTTGTTCAGATTGGACTGGGCTAAACTGGGTCGCTTTAGCAGTTGTCTTTTTGGTTACGACCCTTTCTTTTGTTGCAGGGCTTGCGCCCTTTTGTTTTGGGGTAGTTTGGGGAGGATCAAGCTGATTTTTGCTTCTCGTGCTAACAGGAAATGCTTCTTGATCCTCTTCCTGTGGGAGGATGAAATCCCACATTCCTTGAAGTTCTACAACTTCTTCCTCGTCGGTCTGCCCTTCAGTGGTATTCTCTTCTTCTTCGTCTTCTTCAGACTCAACGTTTGAGACAACACTGGGTGGTTTTACGTCCATGGGAGGATTTCTTTTAAAAGTCCTAAAGGGCTTTTTCGAAGAAGTCTCTGCTACTTGTTTCTTGATATCGACCATCTCATTGGACATGGCTTTCAACACTTTTTGTAACCCTTCCAAATCGAAAGGATCTTTCGTTTGCTTCTTCTTGGTGTCTTCTTTGATTTGCGTTCTTCTATAGCAGATCTCTTTTCTAGGGCTACCACGCGTCTTTCCACTGCTAACGCTTCTGTCAAGTTGTCAACTAATGTGGTCTTGTTTGCCCTATCTACGAAGATAGCCAAGTTTGGAGGTAAAGCCGTGATGTACCATTCACATCTTACTTCCTCGCTGGGTTGTGAAGCAGCGGGGATTTTGTTGAGGATCTTATTGAACCGTAAGTTAAAGTCTTTAATGGGTTCTCTAGCCTCAGCCTTAAGATTAGATAGGTCATTAATCAATGTCGCCGTAGATCGGTCATCACCAAACTTAGTGAGGAACTGACTTTGAAAAATGTCCCAGCTTGTGATGGATCCGGAAGGTAACGAAAAGTACCATGACCCGGCCGTTCCTTGCATTGTATAAGGGAAGAGCCGGACAACAGCGTCTTCGTTAGTAACTCCGTTGAGATTAACAGAAAGCATGAAATTATTGATATGTTCTTCGGCTAGCATACCTGCTTCTGGGTTGAATTTAGGTAGCCACTTCTCTGGATGGGCCGGTATAGGGCTCAGGGGTGGAGGCATTAAAACCGCCCCAGGATTGTTCCATGGAGACTGGGCCATCGTGGAGCTGCTAGCTAATGGAAGTGCAGAAACTGACCCCTGATGCTGAGAAGGTGAAGAAATCAGGATCTTTGATGTTCGAAGAGGAAGGTTTGTGGAAAACGGGTGAGTGAGTTGGAATGGAAAAGTGGGTGGTTGACTTCGCGGTGAGGGAGTTGATATGGACGAAGTGGATGAGAGAGTCTCTCCGTCAGACTCTTGAGGTGTTTTCCTTGCTCTTTTTCTGGTAGGAAGAGGGAGTTCACTTGGTTGTATGCCAAATTTTTCACTCTTTAATCTGGTAAGGGGATGAGCAGGGTTGTACTGCGAAGTCACGCTGCTTTTAGATTTATCAGACTTCTGGTTAAAAATGGAGAATCCCTGGAGTTTACGAATCAAAGTTTGAATTTCAGGGGGTTCAATAATAGATTGGTCTGATATATTCGAATATGTAGCAGTGGTGGATACTCGAGCGACTTCAAATTCCGGGTTTAACCGTGTTGGAGAAGTCGAGGGAGTTGATGAGGGTGTATTACTCTCAGAATGGTATTTGGATATTGCTTTAGGTGCCATTCATAGTTCGTGCCCTCCTTCTAGCGCCAAATATGTTGAGGGCCCCGAAATCGGGTCAACAACAAGGGGGATACCCACCCGGTCGGGAACCTGGTTGGCGGCTCCGTGCCCGTTTGGTGTAGCGGGTCCGACTGGGGATGACGGGACCAGCTTCCCGTTCTAAGGGGTGTGTGTGTGTGTAGAAAATGGTGATGTGTGTGTGTAGAAAATGATAGTAGAAAATCTGTAATTATTCCTTAACTAATCTAATTCTAAATTCTGAAATGACTTTATACTACTTTAATCTAACAAAAACAATACATCTAATCTACACTAACCCGGGACAGAATTTTTCCATTATGCAATCTAGAAAGATTTCACAGAATAACTGGTAATGAAGATTATTCAGCTATCATGAGAATATAAATCAATTAAGATGAACCATCTTGCATAAGAAGTTAAGCAAAACGGTTGTGAACAGCGTATTGCATAATCAGCTATTCATGTATTAAGCACAAATCAATGACTCCACCGTACAAAAGTGCCAAATGGTAGTCCACTCATTCATACGTTAACATATAAATAACATCAGTTGTATATTACTCTAAGAATGCGAGCAGAAACTAGTCAAGAGATAAAAGTACCATTTATGACTGATTTTAAACTTACAGACCTTAAGCAATAATGATCTATTTCTACTTGCTTCTAATGCCTACTAAGAGTACAGAAGTGCAACATCAGTAGCAGGTATTAAAATGCAAACATAAATAAATCTTGATCCGTCCATTCATCAAAAACCCCCTCCGAGGGTGCAAAAGTGCATGTTCTGAGGACAAGTTTTTTGACAAAATTTCGGACCCTTCTCCAATGCAACGATAAGGGTTAAATACTAGTAACCGACTAATTTTACTTTACACAAATTCAGGGAACGGCTTCAAATGACCGCCCTTTTACTAAAAACAAATTTATTTCTAAAAACTGAATCTAATTTCTAACCGTTTCTGTATCTGCTCCTTAGTGCTGTAAGCAATGCGCTGTTCGCCCTGAAAGAGTCGGCTGGTTGTCCTTTCCTTTTGTTCGAGCTTGAAAATTAGAAACAACAAGCGCTGGCACCTCTTTCTGTTAGATTAGAAGATATTTTCGAAAACCTTTCTCTAGCTGGGTGTATTCGCTGTGCGCACACTTAGTACAACCCAGTTTCTTTTCGAACTGATTTTGCTGTTGCTATTTCGGTTTCCGGTCGTGTGAATGACTCAATGAGTTAGAAGTCGTGCTGTATGGACAATCCCCTGTTTCGAGAACTGTTTCCGTTCTTTGTTCCAGGCTTTTCTGGAGCGTCTTTCTTCTCTTGCGCTTCTTTCTCTGCTTTACCAAGTCTGAGCTTCAGGATCTTTTGTAAACACGCTACTTTTGTGCGCCTTTGACTCTGAGTCTTGGACAGTCTATTTTCATCAGTGCCTGTTGGGCGATACTCTGGAATCCGCGGTTCTGCTGCATGCGGCATCCACTTGCGGAGGCATCTTCTCTCTGTTGTCTTATTGGCGCTCTTCCCTTCTCCTTAGATGTTTCCTGCATGTAGATTTATATCAGTTGCATGTCTTGCAGTTTACGCAAAGAAGAAGGGAAATGACGAAAAGATTGACATGAAAGCATTAAATTCTAATGAATGCGAAATTAATGACACTCATCATAACTTGACTCTTCGATAAATGCGATGCAATCATTTCTGGATATTCGAGCATGCGGTCATTAATTTCCCTTAAGGCGCGCTTTCAAATTTGGATCTACCGTGTATGTCGGAGAATTCTTGCGATGAGTTTTTTCTGCGATTGGTATTACAGTATCGATGGCTGCGACGTTATTAAGTGTTATCAGATCGATATCGCAGATCGCAGATCGCATATCGCAACATCGCAACATCGCAAGGTTTTCACTTTGTCATTTTGTGCTGCTCGTGTGGCATTGCGACGTGCGACGTCGCATATCGGCCGTCGGCGTTTCTTTAGGTTCTCCTTTTTCAAACGCTCTTAATGCGCGCGATGCGATGGGTTCTCGCGTCGCTCCTTTTTCCGTTGCGACGCGATATAGCTTTTAGGGAGCTGATACAAAAGAATTTTTTAAACAAAAATATTTTTTGGATTTTTGGCTAAGGGTCCCCCTTTGCTTGATGTTATTACTAATATCAAACGAAGAGGGGGTTGTTGGTGACCACAACAATGGCGATTCACTGTGAAGAACCAGTTATCTCTGCATTTCTATTGACCGTTCACTTCCGAAACAGCAAAATTCTTATATGTCTAAATTTTGTTATGAACAGATAGAGTAGACTACCCCTCACCTTGTCAACGATACTTTGTCTCAACCTTTTTTTAATCTCAATTGCTTGCTTCCTCAGGCTTTTTCTTGCATTCGCACCAGACATTACTTGGTCTTGATTAAAGATAAAATAAGGTCTTCTCTGCGTACTGGCTTAAAAGTATACTCATTTGTCGTAGGTAGAGCCTCTGCTGCCCGCAAGCGTCCATAGCCTCGACAGGGTTACCATGTTATCCAGCAATGATCCTTTTTCCTGCTTGAGGTTACTCGCAACATTCCAGAGAAAAATCCTTTTTGACACACTTTTCCTTTTTTAATTCTCTAAAGAACAATGTCTTGGTTTGGTGGCCAAATTATGACACAGTCATTCACTTGATTTACACTTTTGCTGAACAAGCCAGCTCGTGATGAGACCTCTTGTCTTTTGATTGCAACAATCTTAAGTCGTTGCCCTGTTTTGATAGACAGTATTGGCAAAGTCAGCAAGTTATAATATCTGTGATCATGATAAGCCGGCTCGTGATGAGACCTCTTATTCTTTGAGATATAGTGTTTTGCTTGGATTATTTCTCTGAATGCTGCAATTCCCTTTTAGCAGGGAGGAAGTCATTGTTTTTCCTTAAGAAAGCTCTGGACGACAATAATAGAGTTTTTTGAAAACAACAGCTTTGCAGAGAGTACTTATTTTATTATTGATGATACCTTTCATGGTGCTGATACAAAACAATTTTTTCACCAAAGGTTGCCTTCGTCAAAGTTTTTTGAGGTTGAAACTAATATCGTAATCAAGGTGAAGTTAACTCTATTTGTTAATAATAAAATTCATATTTTTCAAAAATTTTGCTATTTGTACAAGCGAAATCAAAATCTGATAGAGAATTGGCGTGCTCTTTTCATGAATCCTTTTCACATGATCATCTACAACGGGTTTTATTCATCAAAAAGAGAAAAACAAAACAAAATGAAATATAAAAACTAAATCTATCCTACAAAAATTAGAAGAATTTCTTCTTCTATGGAAAATATAATTTAAGAATCAATCCATTGACAGGTAAAGAATCTCTCCTACCTGCCAGATCCTGCAACACGAATGTGGACGGGCCTACGACTTCTACAATCTGAAAAGGGCCAAGCCACAGCTTCTGGAATTTCGTATGTTTGCCCTTTTCTTCATGTGCCTTATCCCATTTCAAAACTAAATCACCCATCTGAAAGTTTTTTCTGGTTATGATGCTTGAGTCAAAAGAAGATTTTATTAGCGCTTGGTGATGTGCATGGGTTTTCCTAGCTTGTTCTCTTTGTTCTTCTAGTTTGATTATTTCCATTTGTCTTAATTGTAATGAGGAAGTAGGTACTTCATCAATGTACTGCACTAAAGACAAAGAGGGAATGACTAAGTGAGTCGGAAGAACCACTTCCCGCCCGTAAACTAAATTAAAGGGAGAAGTGCCGATCGAAGCTTTCTTTGTGATTCTATCGGCCCATAAAGCATTTACCAGCGCTTTGTGCCAATTCTTTTGGTTTTGGTCGACTGTTCTTTTGATAATTCTGATTAGGTTCTTGTTTGTTGATTCAGCCAATCCATTACCTTGTGGATAGTAGTTGGCAGAATATTTCAGTTTGAACCCTCTTTTGAGCGCAAACTCAGTCATAGCATTTCCAGAAAAATATGAAGCGTTATCAAACATTAAGGCCGTTGGCAATCCAAACCTAGTTATGATAAATTGGTCTATGAATTCAATAATGTTTTCAGAATGAACTGTCTTGAGAGGAACTGCTTCTACCCATTTGGTAAAATAATCAGTTGCCGTAAGGATATACTTATGCTGCTTAGAAGAGTGAGGAACGATCTCACCTATTATGTCCAAGCCCCATTGACTAAATGGTTGGTCGATGTTGACCGGTTGTAGCGGCATGGACGCTTTCCTTTGTTTTCCTGCAGCAGTCTGGCAGACTTGGCATTTCCTTACGTGATTGTATGAGTCTTTGAACAGCGTGGGCCAATAATATCCTGCACGCAAGATTTTGTGTGCAGTCGCATCTCCGGCATAGTGTCCACCTGCTGGTCCATCATGAAGTTCCTGCAAAACCTTTTCGGCTTCAGTTTTCTCAAGACACCTAAGAAGTACAGAATCATAATTCCTTTTAAACAGGACATCATTTATGAGCTGGTATTGCTTAGCTTTTAATCTCAGAGCTCTTTTCTTGGTATGATCCAGACGTGATGGAGCATACCCGTTCTTAAGAAAATAAATGGTGTCAGCATATAATGATTCTGAGTCGTTTAGGCTTACCTCATACGCGTGTACCTCTTCAGACGAGTTCTCAGGGATTTGCGATGCTCCAGCTAACATCTTGCAGAAGCCTTGGCCTCTTACGATGTGTGCCGGTTTGATCTCAAGGTCGTATTCTTGTAAGGCGGTGATCCAATTCGCTCTCTTCTCGCCCACATCCTTCTGTATCAGGAGGTTTCTTACCGCTGGAAACGGTACTATGACTTTGGTATGGGCTTTTAGCAAGAAAGGTCTGAAATATTTGATTGCTTTGAAAACGGCATATGCCTGTTTCTCGACGTCAGAATAATTGAGTTCAGCACCTTGTAAGTTCGAGCTAAAGAATGCGATTGGGGCTTCTACCTTTTCGTGATTTGCTTGAGTTAAAATCGCAGCATAAGATTTTTCTGAGGCAAACGTGTATAAGATGAAAGGTTCTGAAAAATTTGGGGTAGCCAAAGATGGAGCGTTGATGATGGCTTGTTTGATTAAGTTGAATGCTTCGTGCTCGTCTAGACCCCATTTGAAATTTGAATTCTTTTTTATCATATTTTGTAAGGGGGAAATAATACGTGAAAAATCCGGGACAAATCTTTTGACAAAATTGATGTGTCCAAGGAAGGATTGCATGGCTTTCTTGTTATGAGGTATGGATATTTCGGAAATTTCCTTGATTCTGTCGGGTTCTATGTGAATACCAGATTTCGATACTATGAATCCGAGCAATTTCCCTTCGCTTAATGCAAAGAAAGATTTCTTTGGATTGAGCGAAATCCCATACCTCAAGCATCTTTGAAAGATTTGCTTCAAATCTTGGAGATGGTTTTTCCGTTTTTTGGAGTACACTGTTATATCATCCAGATAAATCACTACTGATTTATTGACCAATCCTTTAAACGCGATGTCCATGGCTCTCTGAAAGGTAGCTCCGGCGTTGATCAGACCAAATGGCATCTTCCGATATGCATAAGTGCCCCACTTGGTTCGAAACGTAGTCTTTAACTGATCATCGGGATGCACTAGTACTTGATTGTATCCTGAAAATCCATCCAGGAATGACATTAATTCTGAGCCTACTACTGCCTGTAGAATTTGCTCCATAGGTGGGAGGGGAAAGTTATCTTTCTGACAGGCTTTGTTGAGATTTCGGAAGTCGATACAGATTCTAATATCTCCGTTTTTCTTCCTAACGGGCACCATATTGGATACCCATTTGGAATGCCTAACGGGGAAGATTATTCTGGCTCTCAACAACTTATTAAGCTCAGTTTTTATCTGGTTTTCTAGGTTAGGGTGTATTTTCCTGAGCTTCTGCTGGACAGGTTTCTCGTTGTCAGTCATAGGGATAACATGCTGAATGATGGAAGTGTTGTAAGTCTTCAGCTCATCGTAGTTCCAGGCAAAAACGTTTTTGTACTGTCTCAGAAGGCGGATATATGCTGATTTTTCTTCAGGGGCTAAGCCCTGGCCTAGATTAACGTTTTGCGGCTTTTCGTCGGTTCCTAGGTTGACTGATTCGTAGTTCAGAGTTGAACTATAAAGCTTGGCATTAGCCGACCTTTTGAACCGACTTTTCAAGTCATATAAGTCTTCTAATTTGACCACCGATTTGGGTATAGCATTATCAGTGCTACTTTGTTGTATTTGGTGATCATGACAGTCTTCGTCAATTATCTGGTTTGTGTAGGATCCTTCAGAGGTGAGGAAACTTACGATGTCTGGGTCGTCGTTGAACACTCTCCAGTTGGTGATATTGTCAGGAATGGAAGGTTTAAAAATTAATTCTATTGAAAACCTATCAGGACTAAAATCTTCGGAAGGGATAAGTCGAGAGGCTACGTTAGCTAACAGGTCTGCGCTTGCATTTTGAATTCTTGGAATTGACGAGATGTTAAATTCTATGAAATGTGCAGTGAGATCTTGCACTAACGACTGATAATGCTTTAAATGACTAGACAGGCAATGTATGGTGTTACGTACCTGTTTTACGACGATCTCAGAATCTCCAAAGACTTGAAGATACTTAACATTCAATCCGATTGCTTTGTATAGGCCTTGAACCAAGGCTTCGTACTCCGCTGTGTTGTTCGTGCAATCGAACTCAAGTCTGCATGTGAGCATAATCTTGTTCCCGTCTGGGTTGATCAGAACGCATCCTGCTCCTGCCCCCTCGTTGGATTTAGATCCGTTAAAATATAATTTCCAAAATAAAGAAGTATTTACAGAATTATCTAAAAAACTAAAACATTTTGAGTCATCAGTTTGGGAGAAATTTTCAACTTGGGATAAAACTGAATTCTCTAAGTATGGCGAAATATGAGCACTGAAATTGCCTAGGAAAGAATCTATTGCGTAATTGCCTACAATGCTGCTATTGTATGTGATGGCTTCATTTTCTCCTTCTAGTTCTGTCACTATGTATTTTTGGTGCAACTCTCGTTCAACCTTTATCTGATTTGGTTTACCGTTGTATGGTAACCACATGTGCGACCAGTCGGTTGAGAAATATCCGTGGAGTTTCTCCGACCAATCCCTGCTAAGAATCAAGCCATAGAACTCAGGGATATCGGCTACTGACACACTTTTGGGTTAGACGACAATCTTATGGTCACCTGATTAAGTTCACCAATCACTTCGACCTGGGATCGATCAAGTTGAACTATACGTACTGCAGATTTTTGAGGTTGCACATTCAATTTGGCACATATTGACCTGGGTAAAATATTCGTTGAAGCACCAGAATCGACCAAGCAATTGTGCACGTTTTTGTTGAAGATTTCATATGTGAGAAGAAAAGGAGGAGTATGAGACCTTGATCTTCCTCCAATCAAGGCGATGTCATTTGGATCAATTTTATTTATCGTATTGGTTGGAGGTCTTCCCAGATTGTGGGAAGCCACAGCTGTAGGTAAAGATGTAGTAGGCACAGCATGTAATTCTTTCATCATGATTTTCTGCTGGTGTTTCAGTTTACTCAATTCATACAGAGTGATATTAGCCCTAGTCTTCTTCATGTCGTCAATGATGTTATAATCCATTTCATCCGACACTATTAGTGTTCTTGATGGAGGTGCTTGTTCAGATTGGACTGGGCTAAACTGGGTCGCTTTAGCAGTTGTCTTTTTTGTTACGACCCTTTCTTTTGTTGCAGGGCTTGCGCCCTTTTGTTTTGGGGTAGTTTGGGGAGGATCAAGCTGATTTTTGCTTCTCGTGCTAACAGGAAATGCTTCTTGATCCTCTTCCTGTGGGAGGATGAAATCCCACATTCCTTGAAGTTCTACAACTTCTTCCTCGTCGGTCTGCCCTTCAGTGGTATTCTCTTCTTCTTCGTCTTCTTCAGACTCAACGTTTGAGACAACACTGGGTGGTTTTACGTCCATGGGAGGATTTCTTTTAAAAGTCCTAAAGGGCTTTTTCGAAGAAGTCTCTGCTACTTGTTTCTTGATATCGACCATCTCATTGGACATGGCTTTCAACACTTTTTGTAACCCTTCCAAATCGAAAGGATCTTTCGTTTGCTTCTTCTTGGTGTCTTCTTTGAAAGAGATCTTCTTTGATTTGCGTTCTTCTATAGCAGATCTCTTTTCTAGGGCTACCACGCGTCTTTCCACTGCTAACGCTTCTGTCAAGTTGTCAACTAATGTGGTCTTGTTTGCCCTATCTACGAAGATAGCCAAGTTTGGAGGTAAAGCCGTGATGTACCATTCACATCTTACTTCCTCGCTGGGTTGTGAAGCAGCGGGGATTTTGTTGAGGATCTTATTGAACCGTAAGTTAAAGTCTTTAATGGGTTCTCTAGCCTCAGCCTTAAGATTAGATAGGTCATTAATCAATGTCGCCGTAGATCGGTCATCACCAAACTTAGTGAGGAACTGACTTTGAAAAATGTCCCAGCTTGTGATGGATCCGGAAGGTAACGAAAAGTACCATGACCCGGCCGTTCCTTGCATTGTATAAGGGAAGAGCCGGACAACAGCGTCTTCGTTAGTAACTCCGTTGAGATTAACAGAAAGCATGAAATTATTGATATGTTCTTCGGCTAGCATACCTGCTTCTGGGTTGAATTTAGGTAGCCACTTCTCTGGATGGGCCGGTATAGGGCTCAGGGGTGGAGGCATTAAAACCGCCCCAGGATTGTTCCATGGAGACTGGGCCATCGTGGAGCTGCTAGCTAATGGAAGTGCAGAAACTGACCCCTGATGCTGAGAAGGTGAAGAAATCAGGATCTTTGATGTTCGAAGAGGAAGGTTTGTGGAAAACGGGTGAGTGAGTTGGAATGGAAAAGTGGGTGGTTGACTTCGCGGTGAGGGAGTTGATATGGACGAAGTGGATGAGAGAGTCTCTCCGTCAGACCTTGAGGTGTTTTCCTTGCTCTTTTTCTGGTAGGAAGAGGGAGTTCACTTGGTTGTATGCCAAATTTTTCACTCTTTAATCTGGTAAGGGGATGAGCAGGGTTGTACTGCGAAGTCACGCTGCTTTTAGATTTATCAGACTTCTGGTTAAAAATGGAGAATCCCTGGAGTTTACGAATCAAAGTTTGAATTTCAGGGGGTTCAATAATAGATTGGTCTGATATATTCGAATATGTAGCAGTGGTGGATACTCGAGCGACTTCAAATTCCGGGTTTAACCGTGTTGGAGAAGTCGAGGGAGTTGATGAGGGTGTATTACTCTCAGAATGGTATTTGGATATTGCTTTAGGTGCCATTCATAGTTCGTGCCCTCCTTCTAGCGCCAAATATGTTGAGGGCCCCGAAATCGGGTCAACAACAAGGGGGATACCCACCCGGTCGGGAACCTGGTTGGCGGCTCCGTGCCCGTTTGGTGTAGCGGGTCCGACTGGGGATGACGGGACCAGCTTCCCGTTCTAAGGGGTGTGTGTGTGTGTAGAAAATGGTGATGTGTGTGTGTAGAAAATGATAGTAGAAAATCTGTAATTATTCCTTAACTAATCTAATTCTAAATTCTGAAATGACTTTATACTACTTTAATCTAACAAAAACAATACATCTAATCTACACTAACCCGGGACAGAATTTTTCCATTATGCAATCTAGAAAGATTTCACAGAATAACTGGTAATGAAGATTATTCAGCTATCATGAGAATATAAATCAATTAAGATGAACCATCTTGCATAAGAAGTTAAGCAAAACGGTTGTGAACAGCGTATTGCATAATCAGCTATTCATGTATTAAGCACAAATCAATGACTCCACCGTACAAAAGTGCCAAATGGTAGTCCACTCATTCATACTTAACATATAAATAACATCAGTTGTATATTACTCTAAGAATGCGAGCAGAAACTAGTCAAGAGATAAAAGTACCATTTATGACTGATTTTAAACTTACAGACCTTAAGCAATAATGATCTATTTCTACTTGCTTCTAATGCCTACTAAGAGTACAGAAGTGCAACATCAGTAGCAGGTATTAAAATGCAAACATAAATAAATCTTGATCCGTCCATTCATCAAAAACCCCCTCCGAGGGTGCAAAAGTGCATGTTCTGAGGACAAGTTTTTTGACAAAATTTCGGACCCTTCTCCAATGCAACGATAAGGGTTAAATACTAGTAACCGACTAATTTTACTTTACACAAATTCAGGGAACGGCTTCAAATGACCGCCCTTTTACTAAAAACAAATTTATTTCTAAAAACTGAATCTAATTTCTAACCGTTTTTGTATCTGCTCCTTAGTGCTGTAAGCAATGCGCTGTTCGCCCTGAAAGAGTCGGCTGGTTGTCCTTTCCTTTTGTTCGAGCTTGAAAATTAGAAACAACAAGCGCTGGCACCTCTTTCTGTTAGATTAGAAGATATTTTCGAAAACCTTTCTCTAGCTGGGTGTATTCGCTGTGCGCACACTTAGTACAACCCAGTTTCTTTTCGAACTGATTTTGCTGTTGCTATTTCGGTTTCCGGTCGTGTGAATGACTCAATGAGTTAGAAGTCGTGCTGTATGGACAATCCCCTGTTTCGATAACTGTTTCCGTTCTTTGTTCCAGGCTTTTCTGGAGCGTCTTTCTTCTCTTGCGCTTCTTTCTCTGCTTTACCAAGTCTGAGCTTCAGGATCTTTTGTAAACACGCTACTTTTGTGCGCCTTTGACTCTGAGTCTTGGACAGTCTATTTTCATCAGTGCCTGTTGGGCGATACTCTGGAATCCGCGGTTCTGCTGCATGCGGCATCCACTTGCGGAGGCATCTTCTCTCTGTTGTCTTATTGGCGCTCTTCCCTTCTCCTTAGATGTTTCCTGCATGTAGATTTATATCAGTTGCATGTCTTGCAGTTTACGCAAAGAAGAAGGGAAATGACGAAAAGATTGACATGAAAGCATTAAATTCTAATGAATGCGAAATTAATGACACTCATCATAACTTGACTCTTTGATAAATGCGATGCAATCATTTTGGATATTCGAGCATGCGGTCATTAATTTCACTTAAGGTGCGCTTTCAAATTTGGATCTACCGTGTATGTCGGAGAATTCTTGCGATGAGTTTTTTCTGCGATTGGTATTACAGTATCGATGGCTGCGACGTTATTAAGTGTTATCGCAGATATCGCAGATCGCAGATATCGCAGATCGCAGATCGCTAATATCGCAGATCGCAGCTTGGTCGCAGATCGCAGATCGCAACATCGCAAGTTTTTCACTTTGTCATTTTGTGCTGCTCGTGTGGCATTGCGACGTGCGACGTCGCATATCGGCCGTCGGCGTTTCTTTAGGTTCTCCTTTTTCAAACGCTCTTAATGCGCGTGATGCGATGGGTTCTCGCGTCGCTCCTTTTTCCGTTGCGACGCGATATAGCTTTTAGGGAGCTGATACAAAAGAATTTTTTAAACAAAAATATTTTTTGGATTTTTGGCTAAGGGTCCCCCTTTGCTTGATGTTATTACTAATATCAAACGAAGAGGGGGGTTGTTGGTGACCACAACAGATTCATGTAGACACTGCATATAAGGAACTTCGTAATCATCGATTTATAACTGCTTCTCTATCCTCTTAAACTAACATGCCTAAGTGAATAAGATTAAATATATAGCCGCGTCCGGTATGTTGCTTAGTTGAAAGCTATGCCTTTTACCAGAGCTTTTGAAAGTGCATTCTAACCTCTGCCTAGGGATGTAGATTTATCACCCACCTCTAGCTTCTTTAAGATATTACTAGCTATCAGATAAAATCAATTATATAGTATAGTATGAATTGCCCACCCCTTGGTACTTGATTTTCAACCACTTTAGTTTCTTTTGTTTGCCTCAGCTCCTGTTGCTTCTGGTCCTTCTTCGTCGGTACACCTCCTACCCTAACCATGGCATGATGTGCGAGAAGGATCGATGCTTTGATGTTGAGCCTGCCTACGTGTAAGGATATAGAGTGAAATACCTTTATTCATTCTATGATGTTAGGTGTGCCTGTTCCTATTTCCTCTCCATTCTAAGTATCTTCGTTATGAGGTACAGCCCACTATTGGCCCTTCTAAGCTTATGTATATCTCCTCTTCTCGAGATACTCATTTCTATATAGTTTTTTTCCCACCCGCATTCATTCCATCCTTCCCAGGGAACTATGTATTCCCAGGTTCTCCGATAGGGTGGGTTGTTTGCCTCACATACTCTATGTCTCTATTTTTCCAGTGCCAAGGTAGCCTCGATAACACTGTTTCAAAACACTGCCAAAGAATAGATATGTTTTCCCAAGCGGGATAATAGATGATACCCCACCTACTAATTTAGACGGGAAGAGCGAAGAACCCACTTATGGGAGATTTGAAACTCGTATTGATGATTCACCAGGATCTGCTTCCGTTATTGTTCCATATTATGAAGTTTTTTCTTACCATAGAAGAAAGCTCCGCCTAGGGCCGACAATATAACTAACTCAAGCTTCCTTAATTTTGGTAGGAATATGCATGGCTATTTCCGTAGACCCTCCATCTCCTTATAAAGAAGCCCTATTGTCAACCCTAGTCCTGTTCAAATAGCCTATAACGTGAACGGGCCTAATAGCTAAGTTTGTGTCTGTGGGGCCTTATGTAATGTAAGCCTACCTAGCCATGCCTTCTGCACCTAACACCTTTTCTTGATTCGTTAGCTAAAAAGAAGGATATATCTGTTTGAATGGAAACCTCGCTAACTTGCCCCAATTTAACGTATTAGGGGTGAAAAATAGCAAATAAAGATCATTTTATTGTCTTCTCTCCTCACTCAGGTAAGGTATAAGAGCTACTACAGCTAGCTAGCGGTCACTCCGCATCAATACTTACACTAGACAGGACCAGGCATCTCGCTAGCTATAGTATGAACAGAGGGGAGCTTCTATTTTCTTCCATCTTAGCTATTTCTACTTCTTAAACATGTGTTTCAACAGGTTCGGAATCCACTCCTGGATTTTACTCTACTTTTATTTCTTGCTTTGGTGGTGTTGCTTCTTAAACGTGTGTTTCAACAGGCTTGCTGTCGGCAAGAAAAGCTCCTCTTCGCCCTTATTTTCTTTCTAAGGTAGGGACTAGCTGCTCCACAACCCCCTTGTTTATTAAGAACCATGTTACTTTATATTTTGAAGCAACCTTATGACCTTCAATTCAAAAGAATTATAAACTATAGCTTGTAGGGTCTATAATCTTCCATCTTCTTATTTCACAAAATCTTTGCATCGCATATTAACATGGATTACCATGTGGTGATATATTAATCAATGTTGTACGACTTGTACTTGTATAAGACTCGAGAACGACCTTTATAAGACTTGTCAAAATACAAAAAAAATTAAAATATGGTAAATTTTAAGCACAAAAAAGAAACTAATGACAATTTAAATCCTTATAAGTTATGAAAACCACAATATAGGAAATAATTCATGACATCATCTCATATCTAGAAAAGTACAACATAACATATTCGATTTTTGTAAGCAAAACATTTAGATACTGACTAAGAAAAGGACTAATGATTCCATAATTAAAATCAAAAATGTCAGCAAGTTCAAAATTCAAATACATATGTCATAAATGATAAATTATTGTCTCATAAGTTTATAACAATCTTGAGTCTCATCACTCATGGATGACTACATCTACAATAAGCCCTCGTGTAGCTAGTGCTAACATCAGAAGGCTGAAGCCACTGTGAGGTAGGTGTATTTGGAGTCTCCATTTGAGATGGAAAACTAGAGAGATCATCAGTCTCTTCATCAAGCCTACCCAAATCAGGGGACTCCTCCTCCACAACCCAATCAAACTCTAAATCAATAGTATCCAATAAAATTGGATCTGTATCCTTTGGTTACACTTGTTTTGTGAGCATTTGAAGGTTGTAGTAGATGAAAACCAACTTCTCCAACCTCTTATGCTCCAACTTGTTTCTCTTTTTGTTGTGGATGTGCTCAAACACTGACCAATTGCACTCACAAGAAGAAGCATTGCAGGGTTGACTCATAACTCTGATGGGGAATTCTTGTAATTTTAGTGCCTCGGTGCCACAATCTATCCAGCAATGGGCTGTAAAAAATAACAAATATTATCAATTTGCAATGCCAAACATATAAAAGAGAACTAGAAAAATTACAAGCTAAGTTCTAACAATTTGCACTTACAAGGCATTTTCTTGTCCTTGAGACGTTGGCTTGAGCTGAATCCAAACACGCCAGATGCTTCCTTGTACATATCTCATTGTATGTTGATTTTGTCCTGAATATCTTGATCGGGGAACATCTTATCAATGCATATCATGACACCTCTCGTCACCTTGGGATCTCTTTGAATGCTAGACCCGTCATTATAGAATAAGCTCGGATTGAGATATGCTCCTACTGCATGCAATGGTGAATGTAGTTGCATGTCCCAATTTGAATCAATAATTTTCCATATAGGGAGATATTTAAATTCATTTCCCTTATAGAAAGTCTTGATCCCAATGTAAGTTTCTCCATCCAGCAATCTCAATACTTTCACAAGGGGCTCAGTGAAGCTGACAATCTCAGTGACTTTGTCCCACAAACTATCACCAAAGGAAGATGGTTTCATAGACAATGCTTTTGGTTTTGTGTTATCTTTCCAAAATACCCATTGTTGGCTACAAAACATTCTTCTCAAAGCTTGGTACTCATACAAAAGGCTTTGGAGGGAAAGAAAGTTTGTAGCAAACCGTGTGACAGTTGGGCGACTAAGCTCACCCTGTGTGAATTCCCTCATAAGTTTCAACACCCAAGCATGATTATAAATATACTTGGTAATTTTCTTGCATTCTTGCATAACATCTTGCACCCACTCCAACTTCCCAATGTCCTCTAGCATCAAGTCTATGCAATGGGTAGCGCATGGAGTCCAAAAAATGGTGGGATATTTGGCACAAAGCAACCTTCCAGCTACCACATAATTTTTTGCGTTGTCCGTGATTACTTGGACAACATTTGTAACCCCAACTTCCTCCACCACATCAGCCAACAATGAAAAAATCAAATGTGCATCTTTTACATTTGCAGATGCATCAATGGTTTTAGGAAAATGGTTCCTTTAGGGAAAGCTACAACAAAATTTATTATTGTTCTACCCCTCTGATTTGTCCACCCATCAAACATAATTGTACAACCTGTAAATTTCCATGAGTTTTTAATTATTTCCAATTGTTCCTTGACACACTCAAGCTCCTCATCTAGCCCTTTCCCCCTAAGTGCATTGTAAGATGAGGCTTTGTATCCAAGGCCAACACGTGCAATGGCATCCACCATGGGCTGATAAAAATAAGACTTTGCATAGTTGAATGAAATATTGTTATGGTACCAAAATCTCCTCACTACCATATCTGTCTCCTTATTCTTCTTTTCATTAAAACTATCCAAGGTTGGTTGAGAACCTGGAGTTGTATGAGCACTGAAGAAAGAAGAGGTTATACTCATATTTGCCATAGCACTTGAAGAGGAGTTACCAATACCCGGACTTTGAATCTGCATTTCACTTTGAGATGAAGATCTACCTATCCCAACAATCTCATCCTTCCTTTTTTCTCTCTTAGAACTTTCTTCTTTAATGGATTCCAAAGCAGTTGTCATTTCAGTAGTGACTTCATCAAGGCAATTTTGACAACATCCCACACCATTCCCAGTAATTATGTCTAGGTGGTATTTCAGCCTGTTTATGTCTGCATGCATTGTGGCATTTCAACAATTGCACTTGACATGGTGGTTATTACCGGTAATGATTCGTTGACCATGTGCCCATGCCAGATCGCGAGACTTTCTAAAATTCTTTGGTGGCATGGTGATAGAATGTGGAAGAAAACAAAATAATTTTTTATTATTTTTTTTGGTTTTGAATTTTTTTTACCGTGTTCCGGAGTTTCTCAGCCACATAGGGCCACTGTGTGGTTGATAAACTCAGCCATAGGCTCATATATATATATATATATTCAAAAATACAAAATAAATTGAATACAAAAAAATTACATGAAAAACATTCAAACAAAGTTCATGAATCCTACCTGAAGCTAGGTCTGATCCCATGAAGCCTCCTTTAGCCCCCTCCAAGAGCTCCTTCATTGTGCAATGGAGTCACTCAATACTCATAAAAATTAGCCAAACACTCAAATGACAAGTGAAAGACAACTAGAAGGGAGAGAGGTGCTTATAAAGCATTTTATTCCCTCCAATTTCCCTTTCCCTCCACCTCATTTCCAAAAAAGGAAAAAAAAAAAAAAAATGAACACACTGTGCTTTTTGAGGCTCGACAGGTTCTATAGGGGTCTGATACGGGTAGACGAGTTCTATAAGATACTCGTCGAGTCCATGTCTTAAACGCAGGTTCTATGCAAGTGACCTGACTCGGTATAAACCCACTAAGACCCGTGGTTACTCACAAGTCTAATACAAGTCATGCTTCACTGATATTGATCTTCATGTAAATCAATTGAAAAAAAAAACTCATTGTACAGGATTGTACAGGACCTAGCAGTACAATCCTTGATGTACCTACATCATCTTGCAAGTGCCACATGTCATAACATACAACATCACATGTCAAAGGAATTATTGACTCGCAGTGCCTATAATAATTTTTCTTATTTCACATAATATTTGCACATATTATCATGGCTTTACATGCAATGATATATTGACCTTCATGTAAATCAATTCAAAAATATATCTCATTCTTTGCACATATTATTATGGCTTTACATGCAACGATATATTGACCTTCATGTAAATCAATTCAAAAATATATCTCATTCTGCAGGATCTAGCACCTACATCACCTTGCAAGTGCCACATGTCATAACATCCAACATTACATGTCAAAGGAATTAGTGACTATAACTCGCAGTGCCTATAATAATTTTTCTTATTTCACATAATATTTGCACATATTATCATGGCTTTACATGCAATGATATATTGACCTTCATGTAAATCAATTCAAAAATATATCTCATTCTGCAGGATCTAGCACCTACATCACCTTGCAAGTGCCACATGTCATAACATCCAAAATTACATGTCAAAGGAATTAGTGACTATAACTCGCAGTGCCTATAATCATTTTTCTTATTTCACGGAATATTTGCACATATTATTGTGGCTTTACATGCAATGATATATTAATCTTCATGTAAATCAAATCAAAAATATATCTCATTCTGCAGGATCTAGCAGTGGACAGCATGATGTACATTGCCAAGTTGCATCACTTCACAGGTGCCACATGTCATAGCATCAAATTTTATATGTGGAATCTAGTCATACAACTTTCCAACATTATTGTGTAAAGCTTCCACACTAGCTTATCAACATTGTCAATACAATTCAATTATGTGCAACTTTTTAATCTATTCAACAATATTTTATCTTTTCCCTTCTTATACCAATTATGAAACTACATACATTATTAATAATTCCTAGGACTTGCATCTATCTTGAGACTGATTTGAAGATAAATCAAGCTCACCCAGAGAGATTCTTCTTAAAATATGTTTGAACCACCTCCCAAGAAACTGATAATATGTTTGGTTCAACGTTACCATTTAAATATATGTAAGATCATTGCAGTCATTTCCTACCCAAATCTTGGACTTATTTATTGCTCATGCTAAACAATTTCGCAGTTGAACCACTCAACCTTTCTTCTAACTACCCATGCAATATTGCAACAGAATTATCTCTATTTGTCAAGAAGTTTCTAGTGAGATTCAAAGTCGGGAAGAAATACCATGCTTTCACAAACAACAAAATGTCTATCAACGACAGCAACCTTAAGATATAGTAATGGGATATGGGCTTGAAGCATCTACATAAAAGCTATAGAATATTTTAAATCAAAAAAAAAAACTAATTACAAATAAACAAAGAGAGGACGAGGAACTAAAACCCACCACATCTAAGCTCTAGCGTAGTGTTGCAACGAAATATTGGACTATGTTCAAGGAATTGCAAAATCTGACCAAATGGTTTCTTGTAGGTAGTAAATGTTTGTCCACGTTGAGATCTGGTGGAACACTTGTTAACGGAAAGCAAGGTTGTGCATGTCATTTTTTGGACAAAATGTCAAAAATAACATTTTCTAGGTTTTCCTTCTTTCAAAGGTGGTAAAAACGAGAAAAGTACCCATCATCAATCGGCCAACTTGTTGGCCAAACTAGCTAGCACGGGATTGCAAATCATTGTACCAAACTACCAGCAGGGTTTTAAGTTGTGTCTAGCATCTACTGACAGCTTACCACAAAAACCACCCCACAACTTAATAACAGTGTCTCTATGGACAGCGTCCAAGCACACTTCAGTTTGTGCCAGACTGCTTATAGCATAGTATTCAAAACCAGAACCAGTGACTGGACCGGTCCACTTATCAAACCAGGGTTGGTCAGATCTCAATGAACTGGTCTTTAAAAAAATACTTGAAATAATCAATTTTTATTGAAAAACACATTTTTTAAGATTTAAAACCATAATTCCAAACCAATAGAGGAAAAATAAGAAAAGTTTGCTCATCTATATACCATATAAAAGTGAACATATCAAATTGGCACATAGTGCAATACATATCAACAACAAAATACATAATCAATCAGGCTCTAAATGGCCTCTAGAGTCCAAAAACAATGTAAAAAGTTATGGGGCCACTGGCCTCCTACAAGTCTAAATATCAGTGATCAACCTGATCACTCCTCATCATGATCAAACTCATCACCACTACTAGACAAGGGATCATCAACATGGGCTGCATAAATAATCAAGCTTAGAGTTTGAGGACTTCTAAAACTCTTTTGCAGCCTTAGTAGTAGTGGGTAGTAGCAAAAATGCCAAAAATAGACATCAAAATTACAAATCATTGATCAACATGATCACTCATGAAACTCATCATTGATTCAGCGATACTAGAAATGGGATCATCAACAGAGATACATAGACATCATCTAGCTCAAAGTCATCGGACTTGGATTGCTCAACCTTATAATATGATATAAATTGAAAAATTTCAACATGCTTAACCAGTGATTTTGGTTTGAGTGAAGGGTTCATCTCCCCAACCTTATAATGTCGTAGAACAATCCTAGCATGCCTAACCAGTTATTTTCCTTTGAGTGAAGGGTACATTCTTGTTAAGTCCATGGTAGAGGAGTTCAACCATCAATACCACCAACATCAACAAAGTTTAAAAACCAATGCCACCAACATCACGGTTCTTAAAGGGCTTCATGCTCTTGATCAAATTCCAATCTCATACCCTCACGCATGATAGAATAAAATGGAAACATTGCAAACCCCCAAACCATGAAATCCTGCAAACCATTAAGTTTGCTGAATTTTTAGTGACATCTAGAATTCTAGTTTCTCAATATGAAATCCAATGAGGTCAAAACCACTCTCAAACATCTTGAGTCATGGTAATGTTAAAAATTTAAGTAAAAGGATGAAAATGAATAATAAAATAAATGTCATTTTTACTTAACAATTTAACATTACCATTGATTGTCAGCGTTGCTAGGGTTGACATGTGAGAGGAAAATGATAGGGGAGGCCTGTTTTTCTTGGACAGGTTGTTTTTCGAGGGAAACAACCCCAAATTTCCCTCAAAACGGCTTCAAACCTCACAAAACTACATTTTGTGGGGTCTGTGGCTGGTCTGGCAATAAATTGGTCAGTTTATGACAAAACCGTCCAGTTTATGGAAAAACATGTCAGTTTTGTTATAAATCATCTGATTTATGGCTAATCATACCCAAAAACCAATGGGGCTACTCAAATAACCAGGTTTTTCAAATGGTTCGATGACCTAGGCTAATGAATTAGATGGTTTGACCGATTTATGGTTCGAACCGACCGGTTTTGAATACTATGGCTTATAGGCCACTTGCAATCCCTAATAGCTTCAAAGATAGGAAAGTTATAACATCTTCTATATTTCAGACACCACTTCGTTGTTTCTATTTTTCCTGAGATCTAACACTATAAATCAAATAATAGAGAAAAAAAAATAGATTCACTGCATCCATTCTAGAATCATGGGATTTTCCCATTTTTCCTGTACAAATGGCTACTCAGCCAGAGAATCATGACATAAGTGCAGCATTGACACTCTGGAACCTAATCTCCTTTACAACCAGACACATGCAAAAACCCCACCCTACACTCCAATAATTCTCATCTGCCACTACAAGCATTACAAACACCCGAACCTCTTGTCAACAACTACATGGCTACAGATCCCCCAATGCATAAACCAGCCTAGATCCATCTTAACTCTGAATCTAACAAGAGGGATCAAATCTTTTTGCAGCTTAAGAGATTTTATCTTTCTTAGCGCTTGGTAGATCCGGAGTTAATATGGATCTAGGTTGGTTTAATTCCCCTATTTAAATAGGTTATATTCCACATGAATACCATGGGTTCTCATAAACTGATTTAATTCCTCCCTTTAAATGGGCTATATTCCACATGAATACATTGGGTTATCATAAACTTGGATCTCAAAAACCATCGGTGTTGGATTTGTACGACCTTGGCTCTAGGTTAGAGTCTTAAAATCACTGATGCTACTAAATCGAGAATCTCAACATAAACTACTTTGCACAACGAAATATAAAGCAGTAAATCACATATGCACAAATATACACGATTTTTAACAAAATTGTACAATATGTACAATCCCAATCTTCGTTATATTAAACCAAATCTGAATAATACAATAGTCTATGGTATACAAGATACAATGAAAAATTTGTTGTGCAACTTCGATGTCATATCTTGTCAAGTCAGTCCTTTTCTCTCGTACTTCTCACTAGTAGTGCCTTAGTCCATCAAGGCTCCAAGAGGGATGCCACCTATCACTGCTGTAAGTTGCTTCTGCTACAATGAACACAGGCTCGTCAAACTGCTCTCTAGGCTAGCCAATACTTGAGCTCCAATCTGCCTTCTAGTAGCCTCTTTCATCCATCAAAGAGCTACTCATAAGGCTACAATCTTCCACCCAATCACGCACCAAAAATGTCCTTCTTGTTTGGTGCTCTAGGGCTACTTTAGGTAGCCAACACACTGCCCTCCAATCAGATCAATGGTACCCAATCACGTCACTGTCAGTTCTGCTCCTAGGAAGACACTTCACCTCCACGGAATTTCCTCCACATGGAACCAACAGACTGCAACAATCATGATCCAATACGGTCAAATCTTTGACCCAATACACCTCCCAAAATACGGTTGTCCTCTTGTTGCTCTAGTTTTCACTGCATCACCGGTTAGGGCATCAACCTTCAGCCCTTATCCTCCATGAAGTCAACAACACAAGCCTATCAAGGTTGTATTCCTCCAAGGTAAGTCTCTCCACACCTATGTTGCCCCAAATTTGGGCTTAACACTTCAATGCAGCCATTAGAGATAGCCCAATTGTTGGCTATGGCCTGTGGCCTAGCACATCAATTGTTGTAGGCTTACATCCTCCCTCAAATATTGCCCAAACAGCTCTACTTTGCTCCACAGCCATGCAGCCTTCACTGCCCAGCATCCACAGTTAAGAACAGCCCTTAAACATGCCTTCAAACAGCACTTTACACACTTCATTGTCACCTACAGCAAACTGCCTTCACACAGAATTTCCCTCGTTGTCCCTCAGCATATTTCACGTTGTCTCTAACATCCTCTTGTTGCGGCTAAGCCTCCTATTTCAGAGCACACTTGGAGATGTAATTCCACACTTGGATGCTTAAATAACATCAATACACGTCATATTTATACTCAAAATGAGGACTTCACGAATTCATGAAGAGACCCATCTATTGGACGAATCTTTTATCAAGCCTATGTGACTTGAAAACCAATAATTACTAGTCAACTTAAAAAATTCATAACTTTTGTTTTTATAGCTCCGATTTGAGTGATATTTAGAGCATTGGAATTGGCTTTCCAAGCTCTATCCCCTCAAATTTTCCTAAGCTCAAATTCATCATAGTTTTGACCCAGATTACAATGGGTGCAAAACCCCTTACTTGGGTTCCAAGCCCACAATATGCCATTATGGTGCTTTGCCCTCCAAACCCTGAACCCTAGGGCTTGGAGTACCTCCCAAGCTACAAAAATCAACACTCCCTCTTAGCGAGGGAGGTACTTCCAAGACTAGGAAGCCTCATCATCATCATCACTGCTCGTAACACTTTCCCAACTCCTGGCGCTCAGAATCGCAGTAATCCTTGTACGATGAACTACGCCCTTCTTATAAGGGTCCTGTCACTACTGGAAGCATCCTGCTTCCTCTTCTTATCCTGTAATTTCTTCCACTCTCTCCATGATTCCTTCTTGCCAGATTTAGAAGCACCCTTTCTACCCACTGACCATGTGCTCTTCTTGGGCTACAGAGTCTCCCTCTGAATCTATAAGCTCCCTCTCGAACTAGACTCCTTCTGAGTCTCTGGAACCTAAACCTTCTCAGGAAGGTGTACCTTCTTCTCAAGAACCTATACCTTCTCCTTTGAAGCTTACATCTACACTTGCACCTGCTCCTACTTCTCTGAAACCTGCACTTGCTCCACCTACTTATTTCCATGATCCACAGGCTTGCCCATCAACCTGTAGATACCATGCTCTCTAACGCCAAGCACAATCCCATTGGAGCTAGAGCCTCTAGGCCTGAGTCTTTCCTTCCCATCCTAGAACAAGACCTCAAAATCCTTCTTCTCGATCATCAAGACGGAAATCTCGATATATTTGAGTCCTGGTATAAATAGTATATCCTGGACCCACATCATATGTCCTATCTCCATCCTGAATGACACAACACCCAATCTTCATATCTCCAACTGACTCTTGTCACCCAACACCATGTGAAAATTTGAGTCTCATTCAGCTAGAGTCTCAAAAACCTCTTGTGACCCTATCATATGCTTCGTCGCACCACTATCCAGGTACCATCCATCCTCAGTGACAGTACGCTGCGAGAAATGAGAAATCATAGCAAAGTCCCCCTCTTCCAATCTCCTCGAGATATCATCTATCTCTGTTGAAGTGGAAACACAGATGGCCTTCTTTCCTTTCCTTTTCTCATCATCTCCCTTCTTCTTCATCAGACATCTCAATGAATAATGACCCATTTCACCACAGTTGAAACACTTGACTTTTCTCAAGTCCTTCTTTTTCTTACCCTTCATTCGCGATGCAAGTGTCATGTCATCATCTGAAGCCTTCTTCTTTGAATGAAGATCCTCATCTCGCAACTCTTCCTAAATCAATTCATCCCATAGCTTATCTCAGTCTGGAAAATTCCCCTTGGCAACGATCCTTTTGATGAAGGGCTTCCAATCCACGGTGAACCCTTTCAAGGCAATCCTTACCATATCTCCATCTGAGGTAGACACAACGATGGCAGCAAGTTCATCTTTGACTTGAGACAATCTCATTAGATTTGAGGTCATGGTTTCACCCTTTATCATCTTGGTGGAATTCAATTTATCCTCCAATACCAGTACCCAATTCTCGTTCTTATTTTGGAACAAATTCTGAAGAGCCATCCACATCTCATGTGCATTGTTCTTCCCAGACAAGTGAGGTATTAGGGCATCCTTCACACCATCTAGGATGATAAATCTCGTCCTTGCATCCAAATCTTCATATATTTCCAGCTCTTTAGGGTCAGTTGGCTTCTTGATCTCTTTCTTGGGGAACTCCCAGAGCCTATTGACTTGTAAGACCAACTTGATCCTTTCTTTCCAAGGACTATAGTTTGACAACCCCTCCAACCTGCCCTCATACCAGAGACCTGCCTACAACTTTGAAATTGTACTAAGCCCTTCACTTACAATGTGACCAACTCCCTCTCACGTTGTACTTCGCTACGCACAACCCTGATTTACTTACTTCCAAAGTAGCTCAGACACCGCTCTGATACCATGTTGAATTTCCACGACCTTGGGTCTAGGTTAGAGTCTTAAAATCACTAACGCTACCAAACCAAGAATCTCAACCATAAACTACTTTGCACAGGGGAAATATAAAGTAGTAAATTGCATATGCAAAAATATACACAATTTTTAACAAAATTGTACAATATGTACAATCCCAATCTTCATTATATTAAACCAAATCTGAATAATAAAATAGTCTATGGTATACAAGATACAATGACAAAATTCGTTGCTCAACTTCGATATTGTATCTTGTCCTATCAGTCCTTTTCTCCTTACTGCTCACTAGTAGTTCCTTAGTTTGTCAAGGCCACTACACATCAAGACTCCAAGAGAGATTCTAGCTATCACTATTGCAAGTCACTTCTGCTACAATGAACACAAGCTCATCAAACTGCTCTCTAGGCTAGCCAATACCTAAGCTCCAATCTACCTTCTAGTAGCCTCTTTCATCCATCAAAGAGCTACTCATAATACTGCAATCTTCACCCAATTACGCACCAACAACGTCCTTGTCTGGTGATCTTGGGCTACTTTGGGTAGCCAACTCACTTCCCTCCAATCAGATCAATGGTACCCAATCATGTCATTATCAGTTTTGCTCCTAGGAAGACACTTCACCTCCATGGAATGTCCTCCACATGACACCAACAAGCTGCAACAATCACGATTCAATCTGGTCAAAAATTTGAACCAATACACCTCCCAAAATATTGTTGTCCTCTTCTTGCTCTAGTTGTCAATGCATCACTGGTTATGGCATCAACCTTTAGCCCTTATCCTCCAAGCAATCAACAACACAAGCCTATTAAGGTTGCAGTCCTCCAAGGTAATGCTCCCCACACCTATGTTACCCCAAATGTGGGCTTAACACTTCAAGGCAGCACTTAGAGATAGCCCAGTTGTTGGTTATGGCCTACTGCCTAGCACAACAGTTGTTCTAAGCTTACGGCCTCCCTCAAATCATGCCCAAATTGATCTACTTCGCTACACATCCCTGCAGCCTTCACTGCCCAACATCCATGGTTAAGAGCATCCCTTTACACACTTCGTTGTCACCTACAGCAAACTACCTTCACACAGCAGTACCCCCGTTCACCCTCGACCTCTTTCACGTTGTCTCTAACTTCCTCTTGTTGCGGCTAAGCCTCCTCCTATTTCAGAGAACACTTGGAGAAGTAATTCCACACTTGGATGCTCAAATAACATCAATACACCTATTTATACTCAAAATGAGGGCTTCACGACTTCATGGAGAGAACCATCTATTGGACAAATTTTACATCAAGCCCACATGACTTGAAAACCAATAATTACTAGTCAACTTCAAAAATTCATAACTTCATTTCTCGAAATTCGATTTGAGTGATCTTTGGAGTGTTGGAATTGGCTCACCAAGTTCTATCACCTCAAATTTTTCCCAAGCTCAAATTAATCATAATGTTGACCCAAATCCCAATGGGTTCAAAACTCCATACTTGTGAAAATTCCTAAGCCAGAATCCCTACTACGGAAAACTGGTGTTACTTCTCCTACTTGATTAAATCATGCAATTTATTTATTGTGTTCTACGGTAAATATAAAAGCAAATACATTTGTAGCATTCACTTAATTTATATATATGCAGAAATAAAATATTGAGAAAGAAAGAAAAATACAACACATAGAACACAATTATTTTTGGACAAAAGTCCCTGGAAAAACCCAATATGGGAAAACTGGTGCAGCAACTCTGAGATTTTATTATTAAGAAGGAGAAATTCTTAGTACAATTCTAGGATGCTCAACTAACAATTCGAAACTGAGAGAATAATGAATAAAAGACTAGTGAACTTATTTCACCGTGTCACTGGAGAATCAGTGATTGATCTTGCTACTCTGGAGGCTCTACATCACCCTTTGTGTGGCTTATGTGCAGAACTATGTCACCCCTCCTGGGTATTATTTTGCCTCTCCTCTGGGCCCTCTGCTGGCTAAGAAATCGACCTTCTTCCTCACAGAATCACACCCTGTCTTCCGGCAACTGAATTTCAACTTCCCTCAACAGGAAATCAACTTCCCCTCAATGACTGCGCTACATTTGCATCAGCACTGCATATGCCAGCGTCATCTTTCCTCTAGATGTCCTTTTGTTCTCCCTCTGCTTGGTACACTCTGGAAATTCCTTCTCCTGGATTCTCACTGCCCCTCTGCTGCAAGATCTCCTCAATTGATTTTCCTCCTGAGAACTTCTCACTTCAGAAAATGTATTTTCTCAATCTCTCTGTGTGTTTTCCAAATAACCCTCAAGCCCCTTTTTATATCTTCCTGTTGGACAACCAATGGCCTCTATTTAACCATAATCAAAGGCTCATATCGTTTTGGCTTGATCCATGGATTTTTTCTAGAAATTTCACCTGTGATTAGATTAATACCCATTAATATTTTAATTTTCCTAAGTTTAGACTTAGGAACCCCATTAAAACTATTAATTATTTTAATAAAATCACTTCTGGGTGGAATTTCCCAAAACGCTTTCTAGGTTCATTGGAATAGTTATGCCCAAGTCTCCCTGCAAAATCTGAGGCTTAGATCACATCTAATGCTACACCAAATCAACAATAATTGGGTTCCAAGCCTACAAGTTGCCCTTATGGTGCTTCCCCCTCCAAACCCTGAACCCTAGGGCTTGAAGTACCTCCCAAGCTACAAAAATCAATAACCGGTAACTTAACCAAGTCAAGTTTACCTTAACTACCCAATAAAAATTAATATAAAAAAGTAACTTAGATTTTAACATAGGGTTACATTTGTTTTTATTTCAAAATTACTTTAACAACCCAACAATAATTGATTTAAAAAAATAATATGGTAGATTTTTATTTAACATAGGGTTATTTTTATTTATTTTATTTTGATTGAGTCAAAAAGTTTACTAGGCAGAACATTACAACATCTCTTTCATATTGGGTTGGAGAGCGCCTCTCGGTGCAATCACATTATGCCTTTACCGAGGTGATAAAACAATTATAACCCATGGCATTTAACTTTTGTAATTCTAAGTATTGGTCCTTTGTATTCTGCGGAGAGACGGAGAGCTTTAAAACTCAGACAACTCAAACCCAACTTGATTTCTTCATGAAATTCTTCATATTTGCACAATTTTGTATTACCAGCATTCAGTTCCCTCGATCTCCTAGCTTCAAAAGGCCCCCTGCAGCGTAAATTTTTATGAAAGCTTATGTTTTCCAGGGAAGCCAAAGTCATTGACCTATATGGGTTGGGTGAACTAACAATATAATTCTTAGTTCACAATCAATTTATGTTCACATAACATTAGAATATTGTTAAAAAGAAGTAAGTAAAGCTCATTCCAAACTAATGCAAATTTTAGATTATGATGGAGATATCAAGTGTGAAATGAGTATCCATAAAATACTATTATGTAGTAATGATGTATTGAGCAGGTCTGGTCTCTTAAAAAGACCATGAACTGTTGTTGGAAAGACAGTAATATGTAGATGCATATCTAGATCATAGACAGTTTTAGATTTTGAAAACAAAATCCATGAGGCTAGGACAATGTATATTTTAATTTCTCTTTCTTGAAAAAGAAAGAAAACCAAGGGTGAAGTAATTTCAAACATCACGCCAAGCACCTATGTTGCAGGAAACACCGCTTCAGGTGTTGTACCAAGACTCTTTCCATACATAAACGTAGAAATGTGTGTGGTCATGTGGGATGTGTTAATACAACTAGAAACATGTTTCTGAGACATACCAGTATCCATACGACACGTTCTAGACACTAAAGCTTATTATTTTGACTTGGATTGACTCAGCTTTTTCTAGGTTTGACCATAAATGCTCACAAATAACGATAATGTTAAATTTTTCAAGTATATTGTGTTTCTGCATTTCCAAATTTTTGTGGGATCACATTGTTGATTTTTCAAGTGCAACAGATACAAGCAATAATTTCTGAAAAATTGATCATTACTTCTAATGTTATAGATATTCTTTTAGCACTTCAAAAATTCAACCATAAATGTACACTTCATTCTACTAGTCAATTATGGTCCTTTTCAAGCATAAAACCCATGATCCTTTTCCTTAGAGAAATTCTTCAATTCAACGGGAAATACACTTCATTCTGCTAGTCAACTATGATGATCAAACTGACCAACAATGCTATGGTAAATCTTGGTCAAAGAGCACTCTTGTCAAGTCAGTCTTCTTCCCAACAAACTCACCCCTCACTAATATTTCTAGGTCGAAATTCGGTCTCCCAAAAACTCATCCCTTCTACCCATAATTTTGGCCTTGCTGCCCAGAAGTTTGACCTGCTACCCAAAATATGCCTAGAAAATTACACATGCGAAGTCAAAGAGAGGGAGAGATATGCTTGAGATGAATTTGTCCTTCTTCATCCTTCTTATTTTTCTTCTTCACTCACTTGGAAGCCCAAAATATATCTTCTTGTGTGAGAGGTCAAATGGTGTCTTGTGGAGGGGGTTGAGTGCCTTATATATGGTATTCTACCTATTTGAATGGGTGTCTCTTCACTGGGGAAAACTTGACTTTAAGGAGGGACAATTTGACAAGTTTGGAGCCAAAAACTCAAAATTCAAAATTTTCTCTTTTGATATTGACATGAAGAAAATATCTTATATTAATCATTTCAAGGACTAATCAATAAAAGTGACATGAAGAACATGTCTTACATTTTCATTATATATTTCAAGGGATAAAAATATAATTTTTGAAGACTAGCCATAGCTACAAAATTCGGCACCCCCTCTTATCTGTGGAGGTATTCATAATGACTATCCATATGTTCTCTTGTTGACAAATTTCTCTAAGAAAAGGTTATAACAGTTTCACTAGCATCAACATCATCTGATTACCATAATCATGGTCAACAACATTGACACATGGTAAATCAATAGCATAAACAATTTACCATAATTTTGGTCGGTACCTTTGACATATGGTGTATCTTCACCATAATCTTCATCAGTACTCCTAACACATGGTACATCGTTAGCATCAACTAGTCACCATAATTTCGATCCATCTATCACGTGGTATATAGATTAGTCTTATTTCACCATTATTCTCGTCAATATCTTTAACACATGGTGAATCTCCAAAGGTCGCACTCTACCTGAGTAATTTTGGGTTTGATGCTAAATGAGCTCACTCAACCTATCTGGATATTTATGAGCCTGATGTTAAAAGGCACCCACTCAACTAAGTGATCCTAGGCCTCTAGGATCATTCTTCCTAATTCCAGTCAACATACTTGACATGAGAAGAGTGATTGTCCTTTGTTGGACCATTCTCTCTAATTCCATTTAATATACTTGACACAGGAAGAATGTTTGTCCCTAATGTTATCTCATCAACACTCCCTCCCACTGAGGGAGACATCCTCAAGAAGTCAAAGCTTGTCCATGAATTATACAAACATCGCTATGGACAAAGGCTTTGTAAGAATATAAGTTATTTATTCATTAGTAGAGATGTGTTGGAGCTTCACTGCTCCCTTATGCACCATGTCATGAATGAAGTGGTATTTTATATCAATGTGATTCGACCTGTCACATAAATCTAGATTCTCTACAAGCTTCACACAGCTTTGATTGTCACAATATATCACAGTCAATTCTAGCACCTGATCAAATAATCTTGCGAGTAACTTTCAAAGACGCACTGCTTCACAACTCGCTAAACTAGTTGTGATATACTCGGCCTCAACAATGCTAAGTGCAACATATGTTTGCTTCCTGGTCATCCAAGAACTCGTAGCAGAACCCGGACTAAGGCAATTTTCGAATGTACGCTTTTTGTCTTCCACACTCCCTCCCAATCTAAATTTGTATATCCCTACAACTATATATCACCATTTGAGACATATCTCAAACCATAATCAAATGTACCATGCAAATGTCTCAATATATTCTTTGTTGCAATCCAATGATCATGTCTCAGTTCCAGCTAGAGCTAACTCAGAGTGTTCACTGCAAAGCAAATGTACGACCTGGTGTTAACCAAATACATCAACGATCCAATAAACTTTCGGTACATAGATGGATCTACCAAATCTGACTCAATGTCTCTCAATTTCCTCAGATTAGTCAACATGGGAGTTGCCATAATTTATAGTCCATCATTCCAAACTTCTATAGGATCTTGATAATATATTTTCCTTGACCAAATAATATTTCACTAGGCTTCTACCATACTTCTAGCCCCAAATAGTAGTGCATCAACCCAAGATCTGTCATATCGAATTCAGAGGCCAACTCCCTCTTACACTGAATAATGAGATACTCTACACCTATCATAAATAAGTCATCAACATACAATAATATAATCACATATTCATTCTTCTCAACCTTGATATATAGGTTTGGATTAGCATCATTTTTGGAGAAACCAAGTCTTGGCATGTATGTTACCCAACATTTTGTGGGTGATATCCCTAGGAGAAATTTTTTTCTTCGTGATGGTCCTCAACTGATAGCTAGCATCCCCAACTAGCTCAGTGTGCCATTTCTCCACCACCTAAGCCAGTGATGCGTCCCTCACCCATCTATCATGATCGTATGTTTCAAGGTAGGCATCCCAAACCTAAAGGATGTCTTGTCATTTGGTAATTGAGTACTTTAGTTTGCTTATTATGGATATTATTGGGCATGAATTAATGGGGGCTTTTTGGAAAAAGAGTGGACTAGGTTTGTGCCCTTGTCCCCTAGATCTCTTTGGGGGTGTTAACCTTGAACCCTAGTCATGTGGGATCTCTTTTACTAACCTTTAGGCTTATGGGATTGTATTTCATGGGGAAACTCGATTTTGGGTGTGTGGTCCCACTCCCTGATTCATCCATATCATCCCCCTTCCGCTTATTATACTCCCTTTCATCACTTCTCCCAACTGGGTCCACGTTCCTCCACTAGGTCCACAAAGGGTCATCCACCTCCTCCCCTTGCCCCACATCTTGGGTCGGGCCTGGAACAATGCCTCGGAGGTTGATGCAGTAGAAAAGAAAAGAAAAAGCATAATTGGCCACATTCAATAGGAAATTGTACCTCAAAATGCAAAATATGGTCAGGACAATCAAATTTGGCACGTGGGAAAAATGATAAATCCATTACATGAGTTCTTCCCCTTTCATGGCCATCACCCTGGTTCCTAGAGGCCCTTGATGAGTCTCCTTTATCATTCAGGAACCCATGATTGTCCCAAGCCCTTGTGACCAATAAATCGACCCACCTCAAAAGGGGGTATCCACTGCTATACTTTGCACATCATGGTCTCATCCCTTTGAGCCTCGAGCAGTTAACCAAAGAAAATCATAAAAGGAAAAAGGCATTTGAAGAAGGGTAGAAAAATCAAGGTTGGGTTAACTCATGTAACACGATTTATCCCTTCTATGCATTATTTACCCAAGTGTGGGCTTCCCTTTTTATTAGCTACCCTTGTTCCATTGGATGTGACCCAGGTTGTTCCCCTTTGTCCCCTACTCCACTTCATCACTACATCACATGCCACAACCATTTGATGGATGTACCATGAACATATCACCCCATTTAGAAGTAGAAACTACCTAACATCATGATTGGTTAACCCCTTTTGGAGCTTGGAGACATTGGCACATGTCAAAGCCCACTATGGAAGGGCATGCCATTATTTACTCATTTACTTGATTATTGTAATCACTTGATATGCTGGAAGTTACGGGGATGCATTGGAT
Source organism: Pinus tabuliformis (assembly GCA_031772625.1). Classification (NCBI taxonomy): domain Eukaryota; kingdom Viridiplantae; phylum Streptophyta; class Pinopsida; order Pinales; family Pinaceae; genus Pinus; species Pinus tabuliformis. The sequence continues at coordinate 568,067,283 of CM062805.1, read as the reverse complement.
TTTATGGAGAATTACAGATGGTCTCCATTTTGGGTTTGGTCTCCTTATACAGGGTCCCAACCCTCTAGATGGCTACATTGGCACATTGGTGATGAAAATGAGGCTACGATCAAACTCATTGTATGCTACTTGCTCTAGTCAAAAACTACAATAACAAACTCATCAAAATATCATGACGTATTCTCTTTGGGTTTAATCAATGGAAATATTATAATCTAGTTGTATTGCAAACTATTCCATATGGTATTGGGTGCAGTTGAAACTTTAATCTGAGAGACTAATATCATTGTGAGTTGCAAACTACATATCCTTGAATTGTATAGTTTTATAAAAATTGATGATGTTTCATGTCTTAATCCAAGTACGGTTTTAAATTCCAAGTTACTAAAGGATTTATAAAAGGCCAGGGGTTAATTCTCGTCATTTGTATGTTGCTAATGACAACAGAGTTAGTGAGGTCTATTGTTTTTTCCCAGATATTGTTATTGTGAATGATCATGTCAAAATCAGTAATTAGAATATTGATCATAATAGTTGTATATTGCTTCTATTTCCCAGATATCGTTGTGAATGTTGATACGTGTATAACAGGGTTTCAATATTGACTGGAGTTGCATTGCTTGAGTATATTATTGATTGGTATGATGTGTTACAAAGATATTTTTAGGGTTTGATGTTGATACCATTATGGTTATTACAGTGTCACTTGTTGTAGCGGAGATTATATTACCTAACACTAGTTACATCCAATTGTTGAGAATTTGTCAGCTACACATGTGATTGAGCAGAGTATGTGAGATAGACAAATGGTATATGCACAATGCTAGGGTTTCACATTGTGGCTTGAGTAGATTGTTGTGGTTTAAGGTTGTGCAGAATTCTTCCTACTAATATGAATTGATATCTTGAGCATATTATTATGGTTATAAGGTTGATACCAAAAATAGATTCTGTGATCATAAATTTTTCAGTGTCAGTGCGCAGTGGAGAGCTTAATTATTCCATGTATAGCATAGGCTTGTGGCTCTTGTATTGACAGTACTACATTGAGAAGTACAAAGATCAAATATAATGACAGTGAAATTGTTAGTAGTATTGTCGCAGCATATCAATAATTGGCAATTGGGATCATAGTCGGTCCTTCTTTGGAAGCTTAATCACTTGAAGGAAAATTTGTAGCATATAACATGGGGAAGTCAAAGAAGAATGGCGAAAGCATTTCCAAAGAAGTTGCATCACTCAAACTCAAAATTGAGAAGGATGAAATTGGAGAGATGATGATGAGGAGTTTTAATAATAGTCTCATTTCATAATTCAAGGATACAAAGAGATAAAGTGAGAAAAAGGATGCTAAATATGAATGGGCTCTTGATGAAATAAATATGCTAAGAAGAGAAATTAAAATGCAGAAGGAGCAGACGAAAATACCAGAAAAGGATCATGAAATTGATGAAGCAAAGAAGGAAGTAGACCATCTTAAAAGATTGTTGCAAGAGGCAAATAATAAAGAAAGCACCTTAACAAGCCAGCTCAAGGAAAGGCCAAATAAATGGAACAAGCAAGATAAATAACTTTGCAAGAAAATCACCTCCTTAAAGAGGGAACTTGAAGACACCAAAAAGTTTTGAGGGAGTCTTAAGAATTCAAACAAAGAAGAAGGAAGAAGATTACATGAAATGTGAACAGGAAATTATCACTTTGAGAATAGAGGTAGACAAGTGTTGCCAAAGATTGAGGAGTTCACTGGTCTTGGATGACATTCTCAATTGTCAAAGATCACCACTTATGAAGACAAGTCTTGGGTCTATTGGTGAGTCATCATGCCGTAAGGATGAAAACTCCAAATATAAAGAGAAGTCACATGACGATGATGGAAGCCTAATGCCAAATGAAGAGAAGCCCAACGTCAATATTTTGCACAAGTTAACCAACACCAAAAGTTGGAAGATCAATTCCTCAAGGAGTTAAGTTGATGCATTTGTTAATTTTTCTTAGGGATTTATTGTTATTTTCTTTAGATAATTGTATTTCATCATTTAAATATTGAATTCACCCCACAACATCATAATATTATTCAGTTTTACAATATTATTCAGCAATATGTGCAATCATGTAGAAAGAACAATATCATCATAAATGCAGCGAAATATAAAGGAACAATAAAAGAAAATCATTCACACATAGAGACACCAGGATAGGTTAGAGACCAGGGAAAAACCCCACAAGGGGGAAAACCCTTTCAAATTATTCTTCTTATTAGATTGTCATTAAATGTTTCAGCAGAGAGAGAGTACAATGATCCATATCTTCATCCACAAAACTATCCATCAAAATCAACTAAAAAACATCCAAGAGAGGAACCCAACAATGCTAATAATCAAAACCCTCATTCAAAATCCTACAGTCAACTGTTAATATTTGTGGTCAATTGTCAAACACTGCGGTCAACTGTAAAAATCATACCATAGGTTTCAGATGCACGGAGAGAGTGTATGTGTGTGCGATTGAAACCATCCAACCACTAGCATGAGATTGTGTCCTTGTGGTTGTGACCAAAAATACCCTGTAGCATGCATATGTCTGGGACCCAAAAACCCTAATCACACATGTGAGCTTCAGATCCTACAATTTCAGACCTGTGTGAAGCAACTTCCACGGATCAACTTCAAACCTGTGCAATCCAAACCAAAGAAATAAGAATGATGAACTCAAGACAAGGGTCACTTTACTTGTATTTATAACCATCCAAGGGTGTCCAGATTCTTCTTAGGGACGATCTGTTCTTTTGTTCACATCTGGGTTTCCATATTAAAATATATTTTTCTTTAACCAAATTAAATTTGCCAAAGGGCTAGGAGGGGTCTTTCTTGATGAGGCAGGTTGTCCAAAGGAGGGAATTTCTCCCTGAGCTGCAAAAAATTAACAGCATTCAAAAGTGGAGAGCAACAAAGCCTTGGATATCCTTAAGGCTGAAAAATATTTAGGAGATCATCACCCTATACACCCAGGTATACAGACACATTTTATGGTTATTTCTATGCATGTTCTAAGTATGTACATAGAGCTAGAGATTGAAAGGAATATAACAGGAGTAATGATAGAGGGTTTTATCAAAACCCTAGAGGCAGATTTATTGGAAGACAAGACAAAGTCCCACATGCCTATGAAAAAATAAGTTACAACACATTTGCTCCATTTTTCAAACTAGATGTAGAGTATTACCTATGTCATAATTTTGGTCATTTTACACGAGATTGTAGAAGCAGCTTGAAATGGGCATCATAGAACTAGGAAGGAAGGATATTCACCAGGAAAGAAGACAATACCATTAGGTTTTAGAAAAGAAAACAGGTTTCACAATGAATTCTCGCACAATTGGAAGAGATGGTGCAGCAAGAAAGTGCATTGTCAGGGGGAGTCTGTGCAATGAAAGAGATGATGCAGCAGGAAGGCGCATTTTTAGGGGGAGCATGTGTAATAAGGGAGATGATGCTGCAAGAGAGTACATTGTCAGGGGGAGCCATGTCAAATGAAGATGAAATGGACATGTCAAGCACCCTTTTCCATTGATGTCAAAGGTGGGGGGGGGGGGGGGGGTAATCTTGGAAAGAAACGAAGAAAAGAAGCATGAAGTCAAGGGGAGCTTATGCAACATACAAGTTGATGTTAGGTGTGTTCACATCAATGACAAAGGGGGAGATTGTTGAGTATGTTTTCATTGATGTCAAAGCGGGTGCATGGTATCATCATTGATGTCCTCGATATGTTGGCATGCATGGATGATATGATGCATTAATGAAACTGTATCTTTAGGGTTTGGATCCTTTAGAATGTAATCATATCCCACACTTGTTGATTGTGTTCATCACGATTCTTGGCATGAGACCCCTCTAGGATGTTATCCCTCTTCAAGTTGTTTATGTTGACATGGAGCACTTTTTGGGCCCTCTCAGTTTGAGAGATATTCCCAGTCAAAGAGATGCCCCCATCTTATGGTCAAAGACCCCAAAGGGAGATGATGTGGCAACATATCATTTCCTAGATTATCGCACATTTCATTAGATGATTTGATAAATTTAATTGTTGAAGTCTATGGTACAGGAGGGTTCTTCAATAAAAGATTAAATTTAATTATTTGAATATGGTCCAAAATTTTGGAGGAACAATTTTGGCTCCAAATAAAAAATCAAAATTTTTTATTTTTTATTTCCCTTCATGTAAAGTCAACCTTCCCTCCAAATAATTCAAGTCTTCTCCCCTCAATAATATGTCCTAAAACTATATAAAGTCTCTAATGTTCCTCATCAAGGTAAGAGCTATTCACCAGTCTATCTACGTCCTTGAAGATCTGACAAAAGGGTTATGGACTTGTGAATCTTGTGTTGGCAAGGGTTTCATTGAGCTCGTTCGTAGAAGAAAGATCAATTTAATTAGCAAAACCGAAGCAGAAAAGGAATTTTCTTCATCTATAGCTTTAGGCCTTCTATAGGGAAAACCTCTAAGAATTGTTCAAACTCTTCTTGCAGATATTTTGAGATCATATCTTGCTAGGGATATTACAGAGTACCTATGGCCTTGAATTTTAGTGGAAGAATGGCTCCTAAACAATGATACAGAACTATATGTAATGGTTTTGGCTTAAGGGTTTCTATGTTTTGGATTCGTTGGATTTAAACTTGTTTTGTAGGTCTATTACAGTCTCTTTCTGAAAGGTAAAGCAATTGATCCATGGCATTTGAGGCATGTATCAAAGATTGAGGTAGTGTGGGAGTTCTTTTTGTGGGTTTCTCTTGCAGGTTACTTCTCTTATTGTGAGCATTCAGACAAATGCTTGAAGTCATCACTGAAATATTCAGCCTCTTGCTATAATGCAAATCTTCTTAAACTTGTTGAGTCTTCATGGATGTGAAACTATTCAATACTTTGTTGGGCGTAATTTCCTTTTTCTAGGTTACTAATTTTTCAAGGAATTCATTGGGAACTCTTTTACGAATGATTTGTAAGTCGATCTGTAGGCGTATATTTTTTAAACTTATTTGGCTATGTGTGTGTGTGTGTGTGTGTGTGCATTTGGCCTTGTCTAAGGAGGTCTAAAACGTAGCCTTGACATACCTATGCCCTAACCAATAGTATCATGCTCAAATCTGAGAAAATTCCCAGGTGTTTTTGCAGGCCGAGGTTAAGTTTCTTGCTTTGGATCATACCTATTTGAATCATGGCCCATTTTTGTGATATTTTCCTTTGGTGGACTGTGGATAATAGTTACATTCTTCTAGAGTGAAGAGTTTATAGTACATATGAGTGGTGCCTCTAGTAAATTTATCCACTAGTGAGATGTTTGAGGCGTTGACCAATGTACTTGAAGTTGTGAAGGCATCCTAAAGGCTTTAGGTTCTGTTGTAGATTTTATCGACCTTCATTACAGTATGGAAGCCAAATATTAGTGATGGTCATTCTCAAGCCCTTAAACTATGCTCATCTTTGTCCTGTAATTTGTGCCCTAATTAGACATCAACTGGTAGCATCAAGTATTTGAAAGGAGTTGATTTATGCTTGGAGTCTCTCTTGAGTAGTTCGAACACTATAATTACCTAAGGTTGTTCAATACTACAACTATTATTCACAAATCGTTCATATTCAATTGTCAAGACAAAGTAAATGTTGGAAATATTAAGGGGGGTCAATCATTATTTCCTTTTATTTTAAATTGGTTAAATTAAATCACTTGAACATTAAAATCATACACAAAATATCATCACATTAAAAGATAGCACGCAATTTTTGGCTCAACAAAAGTGTTTTTATGTATAATGTACATACAACAATTTACGAGGTAATCCTGGAAGGAAGTACAAGACTCCCCAACAATTTAGAAGGAAGAAAATGCTCCCTGGAAGAGGTTGGGATCCCATACAATGGATAATGACCCAAGCATAATTTGATAAATAATTCCAACACTACTGCTATCTCTTCCACCTCCATCTTCTCTTCATTGTTCCACTTCCATCCACTATAATAGTTGGCACACTCTTTGCTTCAATCGTTGCCTCTTCTTATACTACACCATTGTTGTCACATGTTGTCTCTGTTCTAACTCTAGTCTACCTCTACTATTGTTACACCAACACACTGCAAGCTGCAATTCCATCTGTACTATCTACTGCTCCCTTGATACAATCTTATTGTTATGAAGGTTGTTGGGCCACCATAGAATTGTTGTCAGAACAAGGAAACTCAATTGTACTTCTGTTGCCACGTTCCATCACACAGTTAATGTCATTTATTGGTCATAGTTATCACTATATTCAATGTTTCTCTAATTGTATATGAAAACAGGGGTTTATCAATGTCACTGTAGTAAGTTTCCAATATCTTAATGATTTTTGTCTATCATCACTAATCAAATTATTGTTGCCATGCTCTGCTCAGGCTTCTTTTCTGTCCAATGTAATCCTGTGATAAATAATATGGAAATACAAACTTCTACAATATGAACTCCATATCATGTCACCATATACACATATTTTCTTTTCAACAATAACTTATGCATGTCTTTTATATTTCCTTAAGTTAAACACTACTGAAAATGATATATCCAATTATCAAACATAGTGTGGTGAATGAAATCTGGCAACTTCACTAATCTGGTCGGCAATACTACCTCACACCTTGTCTTGGATAGAAAGTGTACTTGGAGCGAACAATCTTGAATTAATGCCCAAAATTTTCCTTGCTTTAAGATTCATGAGCTAGACTTATGATCCAAGTGGCTCCAGAAAAGTTAAAAAATCAAAGTCCTTGGATTGCAATGAAACTAGAATCATGTCGAATATCTCATCACAATCTTTCCAATGACGCAAACAAAACCTCAATCCAAATTAGTATGCAAAAGTTATGGCCAGTCAAAGTTTTGATCAAACTAGACAAAATTCAAAGTCAAAAATCAACCAAAGGGTTCCAAGTGGCACTCCCATAGGTTTCCACATGGCAACCCAATCAGCAGACCAAGTGGACTATAGCAGGTGATGTGGTAATATCACAAGTCGACACATGGAATGCAGGGGATAGAAGTGGCATATGATGTGGACCATGTTGATTTAGGTTAGGATCGGATGTTTTCAAGACATAGAAATTGGTGGAGAGGCTAAAGCCCATGAGATCTCCAAGACCCAGAAATGGTTTGAACAGATTGTACCCGGTTTGGGAGATATTAAAATAATTAATATTCTTAATTGAGTTCCTAAGTCTAAACTTAGGAAAAATAAAATATTAATGGGTATTAATATAAAACTCAGTTAGAAGGTTCCAAAATTCATGGATCAAGCCAAATCTAATCTGAGCCATTAATTAGATATTTAATCTCAGTCGTTGAAGGACAAACGAGAAAAGTATAAGAGGAGGCTTGAGGGTCAGTTGGAAGATACACCAGAGTGATCAATCATTCGATTTACTAGAGCGAGGTTTGCTAAGTAAAGTTGAATCAGTAATCAGCAGCGAGGGGCAGTGAGTATTGGATAGAGAGGTAGAGATAGTGTCGAGAGACCAGCGCAGAGGTAGAGAGGCAGACGTAGAAGCAAGAGCAAGCCACGCAAAGCCCAGCAGAGACAACGCAGTGGCCATAGGGCCTGCATCATCCATGCAGAGGGTAGTAGGAGTGACGCATCGGGTCTAAGAGGTTGTGCAGTGCCTCAAAGGGCTGATGCAAAGGGGTTTGGGGCTGACACAGAGGCCAGAAGGGCCAGCGCAGAGCTTTAGAGTCACTTGATAGGGTTTCGTGGGACAGGGTTTCTGAATACCTGTTTCTGAATACAAAGGTATTACTGCTGATTGTTTTTCTATGTCGGGTGAGCCAGTTTTGCACCCAGTTGTACTCAAGGAAATATTGCATAATAATAAGCCCTTAGAATAGCTGCACTGGTTTTCACGCATTGGGTTTTTCGGGGCACATTTGTCCAAAAATAACAGTGTCACTTTTGTGTTTGTTTTCTTTCAGCTGATTATCTGTAGATGTTGAGACTGTATTGTGTTTATTTCATTAATAACTTGTTCGAATTTAAAAAGTAGAAGAAATAAACCACAAGAATACATATTAAATTTCTAACGGGTAATACTTAGAAATTTCAACATGGTATCAGAGCATGGTTTTAGATCACAGGAGAGTTGAAGGCGTCAGCTAAGTAGAGCATTTGCAGCAGAATTAGTTGTCCCGAGTGACAAAAGTTGATCCTTACAGAAGCGACAGAAGAAGGGTTGACGCAGAGGGACTGCATCATTAGTCTAGACCAGAGAGAGGCCAGCGTAGAGGCTGAGGAGGGCAGAGAGAGGCTCATGTAGAGACCAGGATGGTTGACGCAGTTGGCTAGGGGAGATGTTTTTCCAGTTTCGGGATTGCGCGGAGCCTAGAGGTTCAATCCTTCAGTTGCTGGGGCATGGGAAGATGTGGCAGTTTGCAGGAGCAAAGTTGGTGGGGTATTGTAGTCAAAATAGTACCTAACAGGGCAAAACCAAGGTAGAGGGAGTTGATATCAAGGTGGATTTCTAGTTAAGGAATCTGGATCATTGTTGCAAGTGCACAGAAGATTGGAGAGGTGCAACTTGACGTTTGGCAGGAGGATTTCCAGAAGGGAAATTGGGAACCAGAGGAAGTCTACCAGATAACTTCCAAGCGAGAACTAGATAGACTCAGCAGGAGTCGAAAGGAGAACTTCCAGATGGAAGTAGAGCGACTCGGAGGAGTCGACAGAAAAGCAAAGAGATGGTCGTGAATGGGTTGAGGGATTAGGACAGGCTGGACGGGGCGTCTAAATTTGTGGTCTGGAAGGCCACGATCCTATCCATTCTAGATAGACATTGCATCAAGGGCTTCGCCTTGAGAAAAATGGCTATCCCAGTTGACCCGACAGCTAATGAGAAGTACGAGGAGGCAATGGCCAAGGAAAAATGCATCATCCTTGATGGGGTCAAGGATCACAATGTCCAACATAATGCCGAGAAGGAGACAGCAAAGGAAATGTGGGACACCTTGAAGACGTTGTACTAGCATACTTCCGTGCAGAGGAAGATGTTACTTGAGAATCAATTGTGGTCATACAGGATGCAGAACGGGGAGCAGATAGATCTATTCCTTGGTCGATTGAAGGAGATCTCGGACCAACTGACTTCCATGGGGGCCACGTCGGATGAGGAGATGATGGTAAGAACCGTACTTAACGCAGTCTCCAAGGAGTGGGAGACATTTGTCCACAGCATACTCGGCAGGGCGTATCTTCCAAATTGGGAAGAATTGTGGGCAGCTCTTCGTCAAGAGGAGATTAGATAGTTGAGCAAGGCGGGGAGTAGCAGCAAAGGAGTCTGGATCCAAAAGGAAGAAGAAGAGGATGCAAGTCTAGAATCTGCAGGAAAGAAGGAGAAGAGGAATAAGAAGGACCTCCAAGGTCAAGTGCTTCTATTGTGGGGAACTGGGTCATTATGTGAACCAGTGTCCAAGGAAGAAGAACAAGGGAGAGGCATCTGACTCTAAGACAACGCCAGTGAAGGAAAAGAAAGAAGTCGAGGAGGATGATGATTGTGCCATGAGTTCTCACGTGCCTTTAGAGAAGAGGTGAGGAGACATCAAGGGGCAGGATCCTTGAGGTACCCAACCTCTTGGATTATACCTTGCTACGGGAGCCCTGAAGAGGAGTAGCAAGAAAGGCGGATGTCGATAAAGATGGATACAGATGAAGCAGTAGAGAATGCTACAGTGTAGGAGTCCCCAGGAAGCGCAAGGCTAGCAGGCTACAATAGTACGAGAGTCACGGAGAGTGTTGCACCAGTGCATGATGGCACAGAGAGGTGTGCAACGGTGCGAGATGCAAGGAGTTGTTGCAGCAGCGCAAAGTTCAGTAGAGGGAGAAATTGTTAGCGACAGAGGAAGCTTTAGCATCGGGAGTGTTTCTAGCTTGACAGGGATGTCAGAAGTTGGGTGGATCAGTTACTTACTTCTCAAAAATTGAGTTGCAGTGTAGTAGCAGTATGCAGTAGCAAGATGCAACATGATGAGAGGGGATGCAATGCAGATGCAGTGATGGGAGGATGGACCAACATCAGCATAGATGTAGAAGGAGTTGTCGTACGAATGCAGCAGTGGAAGTGGCAGGGCCATGGGCAATAGTATAAGATGCATTAGTGCAGAGGATGTTGGGCGGGGAGGCCTAGCATCAGCACAGGTACCGGTGTCATATAATCAGAGTGATGCTTAATGTGGAGTATTACTAGAGCTCAGTCCTCGCTAAGAGGGAGTGTTGATTTTCGATAGCATCGGATGTGCTCTATCCATGAAAATTAGTGGAGAGGCTAAAGCACATGAGATCTCCAAGACCCAAAAATGGTTTAGACAGATTGTACCTGGTTTGGGAGATATTAAATAATTAATATTTTTAATGGAATACCTAAGTCTAAACTTAGGAAAAATAAAATATTAATGGATTTAATATAAAACTCGGTTAGAAGGTTCCAAAAGTCATGGATCAAGCCAAATCTAGTATTAGTCGTTGATTAGAGATTTAATCTTGGTCGTTGAAGGACCAACGAGAAAAGTATAAGAGGAGGCTTGAGGGTTAGTTGGAAGATATACCAGAGTGATCAGTCATTCAATTTACTAGAGCGAGGTTTTCTAAGCAAAGTTGAATCAGTGAACAACAGCGAGGGGCAGTGAGTACTGGAAAAAGAGACAGAGATAGTGCTGAGAGACCAGCGCAAAGGCAGAGAGACAGATGCAGAAGCCATAGCAGGCCACGCAGAACCCAGTAGAGACAATGCAGAGGCTATAGGGCCTGCGTCATCCACACAGAGGGCAGCAGGAGTGATGCAGAGGGTCCCAGAGGTTGTGCAATGCCTCAGAGGGCTAACGCAAAGGGGTTTGTGGCTAACGCAAAGGCCAGAAGGGCCAACGCAGAGCTTTAGAGTCACTAGAGAGGGTTTCGTGGGACAGGTTTTCTAAATATTTGTTTCCGAATAGAGAGGTATTACTGCCGATTGTTTTTCTCTGTTGGGTGAGCCAGTCTGGCACCCAGTTGTACTCAAGGAAATACTGCATAATAATAATCCCTCAGAATAGCTGCACTGGTTTTCACGCATTATGTTTTCCGAGGACCTTTGTCCAAAAATAACAGTGTCACTAGTGTGTTTGTTTTCTTTCAACTGATGATATGTAGATGTTGAGACTATATTGTGTTTATTTCGTTAATAACTTGTTCGAATTTAACAAGTAGAAGAAATAAACCAGAAGAATACAGATTAAATTTCTAACGGTTAATACTTGAATTTCAACAGACTAATGAGAGCCTGCCACATTCCCCAACTACATGGTGCCACATGGTACCTCAAAATAGGCCCAAGTGACCTTGCATGGTGCAACCTCCATTTTAATCTTATTCTCATGGTTTTGGGAGTTGTTACAATACAGACATGCAATTTCCATATATTATATGGTTTGAAAACTATATTAAAACCAAAATTGGGCTTTAAAACCATATTAAAGAAAAAATATGAGTCCATGGGTTTTCAACCCAAAATTTCCCACAAAACAAGTAACTTAATATTTATGTGCCAACCAAACACTTATCCTTATTCACCCTCGCACTTTGTTATAAAATGTCAATCAAATGGTTCAAAGGGAACCATGGAGAATACATGAGATGAGGGTGAAAGCAGGCCAATGAAGTCATGAATCTCAAGAAGATTCTAGGAATATTGTTAGAGCATATGTTAGGGAATATTTCAAAGAATATTCTCTATGAGGAGTCTTTGAGATATCTTTACGATTCATTGGGGCATCATTTTGAAGGTTGTAGAGCTATGCCGAGTTGATACTCAAATGAACCGGTTTTTCACTAGGAGTCTAATGAAGTAGTATATTTCTTCGTCTGAGCAGTAAAAAAATTTCTCGTGTCCAAGAAGAGAATCTTGTGAGGAATATTTGAGATTCCCAAGGAGCCCAGATTTGACTGAGTCAGAAAGGGGTCGATTTTATAGTTCGATTTCACAAATTTTCACCAGGAATTCAACCGTACAATCGATTTCTTCAGCAAAGGTGTGCCTTTTCATGCCATCCCATAAAGTAAAGTATAAAATGCATTGATGTTATGTCCTCTTTTCATTTTCGTTGAGATGATGATTTGATGGTCAGATCCTTGTTTGCCATTTTTTTGGAGGATCCTTGTATGCCACTTCATGTGAGAGTTTGATATTTTGTCATGCTAAAGGAGAGCTTATATGAGTGTGATTTCTTATAGGAGAAAATCTCATGGAGATACATGCCACTCTAGTTAAGGAAGTTCAACCTTGTATTGACAAAGAACACATCATGTATTCATCATCATCTTGTAGCAATTAATGAAGTAGCCTCCCCACTCTTGACACTAGGCACAGAGACATAACCCACACTAGGTGAACCCTATTATCAAGTTGTGTGTGTTCTTTGATTTGATGGTTTCATTTATGTTTTCTCTTCTTTAACGTATGCACATGTGGTTTTTCATAGTTTTTCACATGCAAATTTGCTAACATCACAAAAGTAAAATATCTTGGTTAATTTTGGTAGCTTAGAGAATCTGGATCAACTTCAAATGAAGCAAATAGTGTGATGATGTCTCTACAAAAACCTCCATTGTTGAACATCTGCATATTAACAATATGCTTCTTTCACATGTTCAAATAATGAAACCCCAGAACTTCTGTGTTGGGTTACACTTCATGTATGACTCCTCTTTTGAAACCAGAACATAGGAATTAGTGATAATGGATATGAAACATACTTCTGTCTTCACTTCTGATGATCTTGAAATTTAGGATCCTTGAGTGTTTCCCTTAAAGTTTTGAAACCTTCAAGTGATTAATGGTTGTAGTGCATATCTTGTTGTGCTTTTAACCTTTGACTCCTCATAGAAATGAAATTATGATACCCATGTTGGACTACTATAGGATAATCAAGTAATAGTATATGTAGCTTATTTGTAGTGATGAATCAGACAAGCTTGTTGAAGTTATATTTGCTACTCCAATGTGGGGTTCTTAATGACTCAATTTTTACTTGATTTGTGTCGGATTCACTTGTTTTTCAAGGCCAGAAAAGGTATGTATACAAGTTCTTCTCCACACAATATTCCAAAATTCGTGTAGTGATCGAGGAATGTTAATAAAGTGTTCCTTCTTCTTAACTTCCTATAGAAGTGTGCTTACTTTGTTACTTCAAAAATTAGTGATGTTTCATCCTTTAAATTATCCATATGAGAGGTATACCTTAGTGATTGTAAAATATGTTTTCTGCTCCAGAATAATGACTTCAGAAAATGTGCACAATGTTTCTGCCTCTGTGATCTATGAAACTTCAAGAATTGATCTCTCCATGTCAATGACAACCGCAGACCTCAGTTCTTGGGCTAGAAAGAATCTGCAACTCATTACTTCAAGAGTTTGCAATCAAGAAATAAAAACACATTAAAAAAAATCCAACCGGATCAGAAATCGTATTCTTCTTTGTATAGACATTTATTGAACCCTTAAATACTTTTCTTTGTTCAAGGCTTCGTTCTTCCTAAAATTTCAAGTATGTGCTTGACAGTAGGAATCGGGACCATTCATGTGCTAAACAATTATGCCGCAAAGGAAGATTATGCTCCAGCTACCCAAGCCTACAAGAAAACATCCCAATGAACCTCCAAACCAAAAGCACACAAAATGTACCCCAAGCCCTAAACTTCAACATATTTTTGTGTTAACTTCTCAGGGATGGCCAAAGATTCTAAGTTATTCATCCTCGGAGTATGCACATAAGTGATCCTACAATTTCAACTAATTATCAAACCAAAATGATATAAAAAATAAAAAATAAAAATAAAAAAATTAACCCTTCTTCACTCATTCACAAAGGCGGACTTCGCTCCTAGTTGCAGGAAAACTTTTGAAGACTAATATTTTTATGATTGCTTACTTGTGAAAGGATTCATGGTCCCTTTTATAGAAAGAATGGAGAATTTCAATTTGAGGGAAGTCAACTTAGACTTTTGAATAAATTGAATTTTAAAAATTCAATTTAATTTTGAGGCCCACTTTGCCACAAATTCTAATTAACTTGAAAAAAAAAATCTACTTTATTTATTTTCTTTTGCCATATACAATTTCCTTTAAGGAAATTATATCTTTTCCCATTTTTCATTTATCTATTATTATTTTATTTGTTTACTTGAAATAAGCCTTTTCATCTTATTCAAAAACCCTACAACATTCAACCTAAGAATCAACGAGAATGTACCATCTCATCTATTGAGGTCACATAAATAATGAGACCATGCCACATCATAGTGCCATATCGTCACGTATGTTTGAAAAGACAATCTAATCCTCCCGCAACAATAACCACGTGGAGTTTATGGACCATAGGCTGAGGACTTAAATTTTATTGGGCATATCTCACAAACCATGAGGACCCGCGAATAGCTCCACATACCAGCGGAATCAACAAGTCATTTACTAGTCATAGTTATCACTATCTTCATTGTTTCTTGAACTGTATATGAAAACAAAGGTTTATCAATGTCACTGCAGTAGTTTCCAATATCTTAATGATTGTTCTCTATCATCACTCATCAAATTATTGTTGCCATGCTCTGCTCAGGCTTCTTTTTTGTCCTATGTAATCCTGTGACAATTAATCTAGAAATACAACTTCTACAATATGAACATCGTCTCATGTCATCATATCCACAGAACTGCTTGTCAAAAATAACTTATGCTTGTCCTCTATATTTCCTTCAATTAAACACTATTTAAAATGATATATCCAATTATCAAACATAGTGTGGTAAATGAAATCTGGCAACTGCACTAATCTGGTCTGCAATACTACCTCACACCTTGTCTCTGATAGAAAGTGTACCTAGAGCGAACAATCTTGAATTATGGACTAGAAGTGTCCTTGCTTTAAGATTCAGGAGCTAGACTTATGATCCAAGTGGCTCCAGAAAATTTAAAAAAACAAAGTCCTTGGATTGCAATGAAACTAGAATCATGTCGAATATCTCATCACAGTCTTTCTAATGACGCAAACAAAACCTCAATCCAAGTTTGTATGCAAAAGTTATGGCCAATCAAAGTTTTGATCAAAATAGACAAAAGTCAAAGTCAAAAGTCAACCAAAGGGTGCCACGTGGCACTCCCATAGGCTTACACATGGCAACCCAATCAGCAGACCAAGTGGACTATAGCAGGTGATGTGGTAATATCATAAGTCGACACATGGAATGTAGGTGATAGAAGTGGCATATGATGTGGACCATGTTGATTTGGGGTAGCATCGGATGTTCTCTAGCTATGGAAATTGGTGGAGAGGCTAAAGCACATGAGATCTCCAAGACCCAGAAATGGTTTGGATATATTGTACCTAGTTTGGGAGATATTAAAATAATTGATATTTTTAATGGAGTTCCTAAGTCTAAATTTAGGAAAAATAAAATATTAATGGGTATTAATATAAAACTCAGTTAGAAGGTTTCAAAAGTCATGGATCAAGCCAAATATAATCTTAGCCATTGATTAGAGATTTAATCCCGATCGTTCAAGGACTAACGAGAAAAGTATAAGAGGAGGCTTGAGGGTCAGTTGGAAGATACACCAGACTGATTAGTCATTCGATTTACTAGAGCGAGGTTTGTTAAGTAAATTCAAATCAGTGATCAGCAGCGAGGGGCAGTGAGTACTAGACAGAGAGGCAGAGATAGTGCCGAGAGACCAATGTAGAGGTAGAGAGGCAGACGCAGAAGCCAGAGTAGGCCACGTAGAGACAACCCAGAGGTCAAAGGGCATGCGTCATCCACGCAGAGGGCAGCAGGAGTGACGCAGAGGGTCCAAGAGGGTGCGCAATGCCTCAAAGGGCTATTGCAGAGGGGTTTGGGGCTGACGCAGAGGCCAGAAGGGCTAGCGCAGAGCTTTAGGGTCACTAGAGAGGGTTTCGTGGGACAAGTTTTCTGAATATTTGTTTCCGAATAGAGAGTATTACTACTGGTTTTTTTTCTCTGTCGGGTGAGTTTGTTTGGCACCCAGTTGTACTCAAGGAAATATTGCATAATAATAAGCCGTTAGTATAGCCGCAAAGTTTTTCCTGCATTGGGTTTTTTCGGGGACATTTGTCCAAAAATAACGGTGTCACTTGTGTGTTTATTTTCTTTCAGCTGATGATTTGTAGATGTTGAGACTATATTGTGTTTATTTTGTTAATAACTTGTTCGAATTTAACAAGTAAAAGAAATAAACCAGAAGAATACAGATTAAATTTCTAATGGGTAATACTTAGAAATTTCAACATGGTATCAGAGAATGGTTTCAGATCACAGGAGAGCTAAAGGCATCAGCTAAGCAGAGCATTTGCAGCAGAATCAGCTATCCCGAGTGACAGAAGTTGATCCTTGCAGAAGCAACAGAAGAAGGGTTGACGCAAAGGGATTGCGTCATCAGTCCAGGCCAGAGAGAGGCCAACGTAGAGGCTGAGAAGGGCAGAGAGAGGCTCACACAGATACCAGGAGGGTTGACCCAGTTGGCTAGGGTAGCCATTTTGCCACTGTCGGGATTATGCATAGCCTAGAGGCTCAATCCTTTAGTTGTTGGGGCATAGGAAGCTGTGGGCAGTTTGCAGGGGAAAATCTGGTGAGTATTGTGGTCAGAACAGTACCTAACAAGGCAAAACTAAGGTAGAGGGAGTTGCTATCGAGGCAGCTTTCTAGCCAAGGAATCTGAATCAGTGTTGCAGGTGCACAGAAGATGATGATGGTAATAACCACACTTAACGCAGTCTCCAAGGAGTGGGAAAAAATTGTCCATAGCATACTCGGCAAGGCGTATCTTCCAGATTGGGAAGAATTGTGGGCAGCTCTTCGTCAAGAGGAGATCAGGCGGTTGAGCAAGGCAGGAAGTAGAAGCAAAGGAGTCTGGATCAAGAAGGAAGAGGAAGACGATGCAACTCTGGAATCTGCAGGAAAGCAAGAGAAGAGGAAGAAGAAGGACCTCTCCAAGGTCAAGTGCTTCCACTATGGGGAACTAGGCCATTATGTGAACCAATGTCCGAGGAAGAAGAACAAGGGAGAGGCATTTGACTCTAAGGTAGCGACAGCGAAGGCGAAGAAAGAAGTTGAGAAGGATGACGATCGTGCCATGAGTGCTCACGTGCCTCTAAGAAAGAGGTGGGGAGACATAGATCTGTAGTCAAGAGGACTACAGGCGATGAGGAGCAAGATCCTTGAGGTACCCAACCTCTTGGATTATACCTTGCTATGGGAGCCCTGAAAAGGAGTAGCAGGACAGGCAGATGTCGGTAGAGACGGATGCGGATGAAGCGGCAGAGAGTGCTACAGTGCAGGAGTCCCTGGGAAATGCGAGGCTAGCAGGCTACAATAGTGCAAGAGGCACGAAGAGTGTTGCACCAGTGCAGGATGGCACAGAGAGATGTGCAACGATGCGAGATGCAAGGAGTTGTTGCAACAGCGCAGAGGTTAGTAAAGGGAGCACTTGTTTGCAACAGAGGGAGCTTCAGCATCGGGAGTGTTTCTAGCCTGACAGGGATGTCAAAATTTGGGTGGATCAGTTACTTACTTCTCAGTAACTGAATTGCAGTGCAGTAGCAGTATGCAGTATCAAGATGCAACATGATGAGAGGGGATGCAATGCAGCTGCAGTGTTGGGAGGATGGACCAACAACAGCACGGATGCAGAGGGATTTATCGTACGGATGCAGCAGTGGCAGTCGCAGGGCCATGGGAAACAGTACAGGATGCAGTAGTGCAGTGGATGTTGGGCAGGGAGGCCTAGCATCAATATAGGTACCATTGTCTTGTAATCAGAGTGATGCTCAGTTTGGAGTATTACTAAAGCACAGTCCTCACTAAGAGGGAGTGTTTGTTTTCGGTAGCATTGGATGTGCTCTATCCATGAAAATTAGTGGAGGCTAAATCACATGAGATATCAAAGACCTAGAAATGGTTTGGACAGATTGTACCTAGTTTGGGAGATATTAAAATAATTAATATTTTTAATCGAGTTCCTAAGTCTAAACTTAGGAAAAATAAAATATTAATGGGTATTAATCTAAAACTCGGTTAGAAGGTTCCAAAAGTCATGGATCAAGCCAAATCTAATCTTAGCTGTTGATTAGAGATTTAATCTCGGCCGTTGAAGGAATAACGAGAAAAGTATAAGAGGAGGCTTAAGGGTCAGTTGGAAGATACACCAGAGTGATCAATCATTTGATTTACTAGAGTGGGGTTTTCTAAGTAAAGTTGAATCAGTGATCAGCAGCAAGGGGAAGTGAGTACTGGACAGAGAGGCAGAGATAGTCCCGAGAAACAAGCGCAGAGGCAAAGAGGTAGACGCAAAAGCCAGAGCAGGCCACACAAATCCCAGCAGAGACAATGCAGAGGCCAGAGGGCCTGCATCATCCAGGCAGAGGGCGGCAGGAGTGAAGCAAAGGGTCCCAGAGGTTGTGCAATGCCTCAGAGGGTTGACTCAGAGGGGTTTATGTCTAACACAAAGGCTAGAAGGGCCAGCGCAGAGCTTTAGAGTCACTAGAGAGGGTTTCGTGGGACAGGTTTTCTGAATACCTATTTCCAAATAGAGAGGTATTACTACCGATTGTTTTTCTCTGTCGGGTGAGCTAGTTTGGCACCCAGATGTACTCAAGGAAATACTACATAATAATAAGCCCTCAGAATAGCTGCACCATTTTTCCCGCATTGGGTTTTTCCGGGGACATTTGTCCAAAAATAACGGTGTCACATGTGTGTTTGTTTTCTTTCAACTAATGATCTGTAGATGTTGAGACTGTATTGTGTTTATTTTGTTAATAACTTGTTCGAATTTAACAAGTAGAAGAAATAAACCAGAAGAATACAGATTAAATTTCTAACGGTTAATACTTAGAAATTTCAACAGACCAATGAGAGCCTACCACATGGCCCAATTACATGGTGCCACATCGCACCTCAAATTAGGCCCAAGTGACCTTGGAATTGTGCAACCTCCATTTTTGCCTTATTCTCATGGTTTTGGGAGTTGTTACAATATGGACATGCGATTTACATATATTATATGGTTTTAGAACTATATTAGAATCAAAATTGGGCTTTAAAACCATATTAACACAAAATTAGGAGTCCATGGGTTTTGAACCCAAAAATTCCCACAAAACAAGTAACTTAATATATTTATTCCAACCAATGTACCAACCAAACACTTTTCCTTATTCACCCTCGCACTTTGTTATAAAATGTCAATCAAATGGTTCAAAGGGAACCATGGAGAATACATGAGATGAGGATGCAAGCAGGCGAATGAAGTCATGAATCTCAAGAAGATTCTAGGAATATTGTTAGAGCATATGTTATGGAATATTTCAAAGAATATTCTCTATGAGGAGTCTTTAAGATTCCTAAGGGCATAATTTTGAAGGTTGCAAAACTATGCTTAGTTGATACTCAAATGAACTGGTTTTTCACTAGGAATCTAATGGAGTAGTATATTTCTTCATCTGACCATCAGAATTTTTTCCTGTGTCTAAGAAGATAATCTTGTGAGGAATACTTGAGATTCCCAGGAAGCCCAGATTTGACCCAATCAAAAAGGGGTCAATTTTATAGGTAGATTTCACGAATTTTCGCCGGGAATTCAACCATGCAATCAATTTCTTCAGCAAAGGTGTGCATTTTCATGCCATCCCTGAAATTAAAGGTATAAGATGCATTGATTCTATGTCCTCTTTTCATTTTCATTGCGCTGATGATTTGATGTTGAGATCCTTGTTTGCCATTTTTTTGGAGGATCCTTGTACGTCACTTCATGTGAGAGTTTGATATTTTTTTCATGTTGTAGGAGAGCTTATATGAGTGAGAGTTCTTATAAGAGAACATCTCGTGGAGATACATGCCACTCTAGTTAAGGATGTTCTACCTTGTATTGACAAAGAACACATCATGTATTCATCATCATCTTGTAGCAATTAATGAAGCAGCCTTCCCACTCTTAACACTGGGCACGAAGACGTAACCCACACTAGGTGAACCCTATTATCAAGTTGTGTGTGTTCTTTGATTTGATGGTTTCCTTTATGTTTCCTCTTCTTTAAAGTATGCACATGTGGTTTTTCATAGCTTTTCACATGCAATTTTGCTAACATCACAAAAGTAAAATATCTTGGTTAATTTTGGTAGCTTAGATAATCTGGATCAACTTAAAATGAAGCAAATTGTGTGATGATGTCTCTACAAAAACCTCCACTGTTGAACATCTTCATATAAACAATATGCTTCTTTCACATGTTCAAATAATAAAACCCCGGAACTTCTGTGTTGGGTTACACTTCATGTATGACTCCTCTTTTGAAACCAGAACATAGGAATTAGTGATAATGGATATGAAACATACTTCTGTCTTCACTTCTGTTGATCTTGAAATTTAAGATCTTTGAGTGTTTCCCTTAAAGTTTTGAAACCTTCAAGTGATTAATGGTTGTAGTGCATATCTTGTTGTTCTTTTAGCCTTTGACTCCTCATAGATATGAAATTGTGATACCCATGTTGGACTACTATAGGATAATCAAGTAATGGTAGATGTAACTTATTTGCAGTGATGAATCAGACAAGCTTGTTGAAGTTAGATATTGATACTCCAATCTAGGGTTCTTAATGACTCAATTCTTACTTGATTTGTGTCGGATTCACTTGTTTGTCAAGGCCAGAACAGGTATGTATACAAGTTCTTCTCCACACAATATTCTAGAATTTGTGTAGTGATCGAGGTTTGTTAATAAAGTGTTCCTTCTTCTTGTCTTCCTATAGAATTGTGCGTACTTTGTTGCTTCAGAAATTAGTGATGTTTCATCCTTTAAATGATCCATATGAGAGGTATACCTTAGTGATGGTAAAATTTGTTTTCTGCTCCAGAATGATGACTTCAGAAAATGTGCACAATATTTCTGCCTATGTGACATATGAAACTTCAAGAAATGATCTCTCCATGTTAATGACAACTGCAGACCTCAGTTCTTGGGCTAGAAAGAATCTGCAACTCATTACTTCAAAATTTTGCAATCAAGAAATAAAAACGCATAAAAAAAAATCCAACCGGATCAAAAATTGTATTCTTCTTTGTATAGACATTTATTGAACCCTTAAATACTTTTCTTTGTTCAAGGCTTCGATCTTCCTGAAATTTCAAGTATGTGTTGACGGTGGGAATTGGGACCATTCATGTGCTGAACATTTATGCCGCAAAGGAATAATATGCTCCAGCTACCCAAGCCTACAAGAAAACATCCCAACGAACCTCCAAACCAAAAGCGCACAAAATGTACCCCAAGCCCTAATCTTCAACAAATTTATGTGTTAACTTCTAAGGGATGGCCAAAGATTCTGAGTTATTCATCCTCAGATTATGCACATAAGTGATCTTACAATTTCAACTAACCATCAAACCAAAATGATATAAAAAAAATAAAAATAAAAGTTAACCCTTCTTCACTCATTCGCAAAGGCAGACTTCGCTCCTAGTTGCAGGCAAACTTTTGAACACTGATCTTTTTATGATTTCTCACTTGTGAAAGGATTCATGGTCCCTTTTATAGAAAGAATGGAGAAGTTTGATTTGAAGGAAGTCAACTTAGATTTTTGAATAAATTGAATTTTAAAAATTCATTTTAATTTTGGGGCCCACTTTGCCACAAATTCTAATTATCTTTTAAAAAAAATTCTGCTTTATTTATTTTCTTTTGCCATAAATAATTTCCTTTAAAGAAATTATATCCTTTCCCATTCTTCATTTATCTATTATTATTTTATTTGTTTACTTGAAATAAGCCTTTTCATCCTATTCAAAAACCATACACCATTCAACCTGGGAATCAATGAGAATGTACCATCTCATCTATTGATGCCACATAAATAATGAAACCATGCCACATCATAGTGCCATATCATCACGTATGTTTGACAAGACAATCTAATCCTACCACAACAATAACCTTGTGGAGTTTATGGACCATAGGCTTAGCAGTTGTCTATAATGCGACTTTTTGGAAGCTTTTCCGGTGGGTTTTTCCGGTCAAATTCCGGCAGCAATTTATTGGAATCGCAAGTTTGATAGCTAGTTTCTGCACAATCAAAGTGTCCCAGGGGTTTTCCAGGGTGCTGAATCCAAATATGCAGTTAAAAAATCATTTTAAATAATAAAAATCAAGATTTAACCTCAATTTTTTCCGTCGTATTTCATCACCGGAATCTCCAAAAAGTCGCATTATAGACAACTCCATAGGCTTAGGTCTTAACTTTTATTGGGCATATCTCACAAACCGTGAGGACCCGCGAATTGCTTCACATACCAGCGGAATCAACAAGTCATTAACTAATCATAGTTATCACTATCTTCAGTGTTTCTGGAACTGTATATGAAAAAAAAGGTTTATCAATGTCACTACAGTAGTTGCCAATATCTTAATGATTGTTTTCTGTCATCACTCATCAAATTATTGTTGCCATGCTCTGCTCGGGCTCCTTTTCTGTCCTATGTAATTATGTGACAATTAATCTAGAAATACAAACTTCTACAATATGAACATCATCACAAGTCATCATATCCACAGAACTGCTTGTCAACAATAACTTATGCTTGTCCTCTATATTTCCTTCAATTAAACACTACTGAAAATGATATAGCCAATTATCAAATATAGTGTGGTGAATGAAATCTGGCAACTTCACTAATTTTGTCTGCAATACTACCTCAGTCACCTTGTCTCGGATAGAAAGTGTAGTTGGAGCGAACAATCTTGAATTAGTGCCTAGAAGTGTCCTTGCTTAAAGATTCATGAGCTAGAATTAAAATGAAGCAAATAATGTGAGGTGTCTCTACAAAAACCTCCATGTTAACATCTTCATATAAACAATATGCTTCTTTCACATGTTCAGATAATGAAACCACAGAACTTATGTGTTTGGTTACACTTTAGGTTTGACTCCTCTTTTGAAACCAAAACATAGGAATTAGTGATAATGGATATGTAACATACTTCTTTCTTCACTTATGATGAACTTGAAATTTAGGATATCTGAGTACTTCCCTTAAAGTTTTGAAACCTTCAAGTGATTGATGGTTGTAGTTCTTATCTTGTTGTGCCTTTAACATTTGACTCATAGATATGAAATATTGATATCTATGTTGGAATACTATAGTATAATAAAGTAATTGAAAATGTACCTTATATTTAGTGATGAATCAGACAAGCTTGTTGAAGTTTTATATTGCTACTCCAATCTGGGGTTCTTAATGACTCAATTCTTACTTGATTTATGTCATCTTCGCTTATTTGTCAAGGCCAGAATAGGTATGTATACAAGTTCTTCTCCACGCAATATTCCATAATTCGTGTACTGATCGAGGTCTGCTAATAAAGAATTCCTTCTTCTTGGATTCCTATAGAACTATGCTTACTTCTCTGCTTGATAAATTAGTGATGTTTCATCCTCTAAATGATCCATATTAGAGGTAGACCTTAGTGATGTTAAAATATGTTTTCTACTCTAGAATGATGATTTCAAAAAATGTGCACAATATTTTTTCCTTTGTGATCTATGAAACTTCAAGAATTGATCTCTCTAGGTTACTGTCAATCACAAACCTTAGTTCTTAGGCCAGAATCAATCTTCAACTCATTACCTCAAGAGTTGGTCATCAAAAAATGAAAACGCATAAAAAAAAAAATCCGACCGGATCAGAAATATTATTCTTTAATGTAAGAGTATAGACATGTATTGAACCCTTAAAGACTTTTCTTTGTTCAAGGCTTCGTTATTCCTGAAACTGCAATTTTGTGATTGACGGTAGGAATTGGGATCCTTCATGTGTTGAACATCTATGCCGTAAAGGAAGATTATGCTCCAGCTACCCAATTCTGCAAGAAAACATCCCAACGAACCTCCAAACCAAAAGCGCACAAAATATACTCACGCCTTAAACTTCAACAGATTTATGCATTAACTTCTCAGGGAGCTAAAGATTCTTAGCTATTCATCCTCATATTATGCACAGAAGTTGCCATTTCAACGAACCATCGAACAAAAAAACAAAAAAACTAAACTAAACAAAACTTTAACCTTTCTTCCCTCAAAAAAACAAAAAACAAGAAAACAAAACAAAACTAAACTTGAACCATTCTTCGCTCATTTTGCTCATTTGCGGAAACGGACTTCGCTCCTAGCCATAGGAAAACTTTTGCATATTGATCTTTTTATGATTTCTCACTTGTGAAAAGATTCATGGTCCCTTCTATAAAAATAATGGATAAGTTCAATTTGAGGGAAGACGACATACGTTTTTCAATAAATTGAATTTTAAAAATTCACTTTAATTTTGGCGCCCACTTTGCCACAAATTCTAATCGACTTAAAAATTTTGGTGTTTGCTTTATGTATTTTTTAGACCACAAATAATTTCCTTTAAGGACTTTATACCCTTTCCAATTTTTCATTTATATATATATATATATATATATATATTGAAATTGAAATAAGCCTTTTCATCTTATTCAAAAACCCTACACCATTCAACGTGGGAATCAAAGAGAACCATCTCATTTATTGTTTCCACATCAATAATGATACCATGCAACATCATATTGTCATATCATCATGGATGTTTGACAAGACAATCTAATCTTGCCACAACAATATCCGTGTGGTGTTTCTAGACCATAGGTTGGGGTCTTAACTTCTATTGGGCATATCTCATAAATCATGAGTACCCACAAAAGGCTCCACATAACACCAGAATCAACAAGATAAGTATATTTTGATGGTGAGGGACTCTAAGGCAAGCACATTGATTTTCTACTCTAAAAATGCCAACAAAATGGAGGACATGACCATCGTCCAAGGCAACCAAACCCTAGGGATAAGGTTGTTGGAAATACTGAGGGGGGGTGAATCAGTATTTCTTACTATTTATTTTTTAATTGTTCTATTGATTTCCAACAACCTATATATATATGTGTGTGTGTGTGTGTGTGTGTATGTATATACAGAACACAGAAATCAACAGCTGAATTTAATGCTTTTTTTAAAACTTAAGACAGTGCAAAGAAATAAATACAATATAAGTATAAATCTGATTGTGAATAGTTGCCAAGCTCCAACTTGGACTACAGTGAGGCTCCAACCTCTAGAGCACCAACTCTGCTTTGCAGTGGTTCTGCACTTAGGAGCACCTAACCCAATGACTTCAGTCTTGTTTAGTTCTGAGGCTCCAACCCAACCTTGGTATAAACAGGTATGTTGTTGCACTCTATTCAGCTGAGATTGCCTCACTCCTGCTCTCCTGCCTCTGCTGCTTCTGCTGCCTCTACAACCTCCACTGCTTTTTCTGCCTCTTTTGCCTCTGCTGCTTCTACTATCTTACCCTCAGGTTCTTCACCACCATAACAGCACCAACAGTTCTTTGTTTCTACTATTTTATACATTCCTATGCCTTTGTCTATTCGTTTCCGCTTACACCGTCTCTTAGGCTTCCTCCTCAGTCACTGTCGTTTCCTCTGACTCGCTTGATCTTTCAGCTTCCCTCCTCGATCGTTGTGACCTCCTTTGATCACCAGAACCCCACCTTGAACCACATTCACTTTTCAC
This sequence comes from Pinus tabuliformis, assembly GCA_031772625.1. NCBI lineage: Eukaryota > Viridiplantae > Streptophyta > Pinopsida > Pinales > Pinaceae > Pinus > Pinus tabuliformis. Next base: position 568,041,592 of record CM062805.1, on the reverse strand, counting down.
AGGGAAACAAAGATTCATTTCCGCCAGATATTGAAGTCGAACATGTAGAAGAAGTTGCAGGCATGTACATATTAAACAGAGTGCAAGCCATTTTTCACAGAACCAAGCCGGACCTTTAAATTGTACAAGTCTGACGAAACAAGAAAACTCGTCGCAAACGTTTACCTCTAAGATGTAAGTATTACCTCACAATCAAATGCAATGAGCTACAATTTCCTTTTGTTTCTGTTTTATTCCAAAAAAAACACGTAATCGTGCCCATATTAGCCTCTGCCGCATTCGCAATCGCAGTCGTTGATCACCCTCATCCAACGGTTCCTGCGTCGTTACGGCCTTTTGCTTGCACATTAAACCTCGTGCAGCTCCTCACCGTTGATTACATTCACCTCTTGATCTAACGGTGATCGCGTCTCCCTCCTTTGTTAAGTGCTCACGCGTTAACACGCAATCGCGGCAGTTTCGTGCCCATCACTTCAGCCACGTGTCGCGCATTAACTAGATCGCGCGGCCATGTACGAAACTGCCTTGGGCCCAAAGGTGGTGCGAGGAATACTTCCCGCCCGCGAAACCGCCTTTCCCCCGACCGTTAACCTCCGCGTGACTTTCCTGCGCGATAGCCATTGGATTTTCCACGTGGAGATCTAATGGCTCACGACCTCTACACATCTTTATCACTCGGTAGCCATCGGATCCACCCGTCGTGTTGTATCTGTCGTCCATCTCTACGTCCTCAAATGTCCAGCGATTGAAAAGCTTCACTTCGGGCTGTGGTAAAACGACCACCGTGGTTTCTCCTCCTACTCCTCTGCACACCATAGCTTCTGCGAGAGTAAAAACCGTGCAACGCAGCCTCACTTTGATAACAAAATCTCTGCGATAATAAAACCTCTGTGACAGACGCTCTCCATTTGCTCCGATGGCTCTTTTCTGTTGTTCCTCTTTGGCTTCGTCTGTTCCTCTTGACTCTGTTTCGTCTGCTCCTCGACTATTGCCCTATTGACATCAATGACAATCTGTGTCCAACAAAGGTTTCAGCGAATTGCATCATCCCTTACATACCGGCTCTTGTTATGACATCAATGACTTGTTGCATACCTGCAACTATTCCCGCTTTGACATCAATGACAATATATTCAACAAACTCCCCCTTTGTCATTGATGTCAACACACCAAGCATACCAAGGCATGTTGCATCATGCATCTCTCTCTCCCTTGTTCCTTCCAAGTTTCTCTCCCCATTTGACATCAATGGCAAAGGGTGATGTCACATCAAGTGATATGACAACATGCACTCTGCATCATCTCTGCAGGCTCCCCCTGACAATCTTCCTAATCCTGCAAACCTATGATTTAACTCCTCCTTATAGACTCCCCTTGTTAACATTCTTTCTTGCTTTCCTGTAACATCATCGAATCCTATGTTGATGCTCCCCCTGAACAATCTGCTTATCCTACAAACTCGCCTTGTCTCTATGCATATATCAATCGTGTGAGAGATCATGGAGCAACATATTTTCTCTACTAGACCCTGGTGGTCTTGTCTTCCTGCTTGGTGAATGACCTTCCTTCTTGATTATGTGGGGTCCACGTCAAACTACTTCTACAATCGCATGCAAAATGATGATTGTTGTGACATAGATAAATGATTTTTCATTCCTTCCTTCCTATTTCCATGGGGTCCATGTCAAGCCACTTTTGCAATTTCGAGCAAAGTGGCCAGATTATGGCATAAATAACACTATACATTTGATCTCAATAATGGAGCAACAGTGTTGCAGTTCCTCCTGTCATAGGTGTAAGGAACTATGTCTTGTCTTCCAGAAAATTTGCTCCAAGGGCTTTGATGAAACCCTTTGTCAATACTCCTGGTATATCCTCTATAATCTTGAGTTATGTGTCCATAGTTAGAACGTGTGTAACAATAACCACGAAATGTCTCTACGTACCTAGGTGTATAGGGTGAAAATCCATTGAAGGTGTCTCTCCCCTAAGAATATTTTTTCTTCTCTTCACTCATGAATGCTCTATCATGATTTGGTGTTCTAAATGCGTCATCTTGACTTGAGGTAGCATTGGTCTTCCAGCTTTTTGTGTTGGTTGATTTGTGTAGGACCTTGACTTTGGGCTTCCCTCCATTCTTGGGATGGGACTTCTTGACATGTGGTTTTTATTCATTTTTGGGATAGGACTTCCTTACATAAGACTTCTTCTCTTCTTATGGTTGTCCTTCATCATTTGGATGAGGCTTCTCTTCATGTGGTTGTTTTTCACCATTGGTATCAGGGTTCTCTTCTTGTTGTTGCCCTTAATCTTCTTTGACATGTGGTTTCTCTTCGTCATTGGAATGTGAAGACTCACCAATATATCCAAGACTTTTCTTGATGATAGTTATCTCTAGCAATTGATAATGTCTTCCAAGACCTATGAATTTTTGAGTTTTTGTTTTTTTTGTTTACTTCATCTCTCAAAGCAACGATTTACTACTCATAGTTTATGTGGTCTTCTTCCTTCTTCTTTATCTGACCTTTTAATACATTCTCAACCCTTTTGGATTCTTCAAGTTCCCTCATCAAAGATGTGATATTTGTTTCTTTAGTTTGCATGCTCCATTTGTTTGGATTTTCTTTTTCCTTTTCCTTGACCTGGCTTGTCAATGTTCTTTCTCTATCGTTTGCCTCTAGCAGTTTTCTTTTGAGATCATCCACTTCCTTCTTGGCTTCATCAAGTTCCTTGTCCTTTTCAAATGATTGTAGCTTATCGATTTGAGCTCGAAGCCAGATATTTTCAGCATAGGTAAATCAAATACTATCATCAACTTTCTTTTTTTCAGCCTTAAAGTTTTCATGTTCATTGTGAAGGACACCATATGTGGCTTTGGACCTCTCATATTCACGTGTTAGAATTTGAACCTTCTCTTTGAGGGTTTTGACATCTTCAAAATCATCAACCATATTGTCAAAAATATTGTATTTTATGGATTTTCCTTCAAGTTGTTAGGCTTCTCATGAGTCACATCAATAGGTACATTTTGAAGATTACTATGCCATCCTCCAGCATTAAAACTACCCTTCTCTTGCATTAATTCAATTTTTTCATTATATTATGCTTAGTAAGAGGAGTAAAAGGTGTTTTTCATAGTATGTGGCCTAATGTGGTTTAATTACAAAAAAATGAAGCATTTTTTAGGCTATTACAATGCGAGGGCTTAATGGAGACAACTAGGAGAGAATCTAAGGGGGTTTTCCACCTCCTTAACTCTCTAAACTCGACTAGGGATCACCATATCCTCTCTTAGTAATCCGAGTTAATTGGAAATCGAGTGACTCCTAGTCCAAGTGAAGATCAAGAAGGACAAGATACACCATTTTCAAGATCAAGGAGGGAACCATTCCTGCTTTCAAGGGAACTGCTTCAGCTGCCCTTTTGTATAAATAAACTAGAGCCCGAGAGCTCATTAAGATTCTAAGTTTTTGTTTAGATAGGTGTAGATATTGAGCTCCAAGCATTGACATTGTTATTTTCAACTTTTATGTGATGTATTAGACCTACACTTTTTGATAATGAGAAGTTGGATTTTAAGTTGCATTTGAGTTAGTTTCAGAGGGTTGAGACCCTTAGGTTTGGGCCCAACCCAAAGGCTTTGGTCCCTCTTCTTGTACTTATGTTTCTTCTTGATTCCAAGAAGTTCATAGTTTCTTGCATTAAATCATGTGGTTGCAGCCTCTACATCACCTCTATTGTGGGAGAATGAGTGGAAGGTCTCACAACCACAACCCAAAAAGATTGTGTTTATGATTTCTTGGAAATATATTAGTGTTGGTTGTCCTGTTTTACATTTGCTTTATGTAGTTTATAAGTTAGTTCAGTGATTAGATCAATGGTTTGCATGAATTAGATGTCATTTAAATTCAACTCATCTTTTCCATCATAAGTTATTTCATTTTGTAAATGATAAATGGATGCATGCATGTGATTGATTGCAGGGATGATTGATCTGCAGGGAAGGGCACCTTCACCACTTCCATCCTAATCTCTTTCATCTTCTCCTTCCACCTCCAAACTCTGTCCCAAAAACCCTGTTTTATAAGTTATTTTGTCTAGGTCACCGAGAGCACTCATCCTAGTGCAAGGCAGGCCTCCGAGAGGTCCTAAGCTTAGATAGGACTCAAACCAACCTCCTTTCATTTGCTTCAACTATTATCACCCTCTCCATACCCTCAAGCTATTTTTTTCACCCTCAAAAACCACTCGGATTCCCTCCTGAAGCATTACAGGCCTCCTGTAACAATCACCAGTAGCGAACCTGTGGCAACCTTTTTTTTCATCAGTTTCGACCCACACTGCAACTTTGACTTATCATAGATGCATAATGACCCCCAGTGGTGATAATATGATCAGGAAAATCTCCTAGGCCACCCCAAACATTCCTTGTCTTCACTCCAAAAACAAAGTAGAGTTATTTTCTTTATCTTGCAAGTAGGTTATTGATTTATTAGCAAGTATGAAGTAGGTAAATGTTACCCACAATTATGTTTGATGGTTTAATGAATTATGCAAGATAAATTAGTTTCCTTTCTGCAAGTAGATGAGGTAATTTGATTAATTATGCAAGATAACATAGCTCCATTTTTGCAAGTAGGTTAGCCTTTATCTTTTCATGAATTGAGTAGTTAGGGTTTTACAAGTTGAGTCAATGGCATTTCTATTTTCATAAGTAGAATAAATTTCCAATTTGTCATTTGACCAAGCTTTCATTCTAATTCAGTAGAAGGAAGGGTCTTTGAGCACTTTTTTATCTAATGTCATAACTAAGGTGGCATGAGTGGAATCCTATATGTTGTGCATATAGCATTGTCACCTAGAAGTTTGTACGAACCTCGGGTTGATAATTTGAGTTAAGGAGGCCTTGGGAGTTGCAACATTATTGGTGCAATACCAGGGCTCACCACTGTTTGGCGTCATTGTAGGGGAGGTGTCTAGGTAGATGTTGTTTCTGCTTAATAATTGTTTTCTATTTTGCATACATTTTTTTGAAAAGTAACATTAAAAATAATAGTAATAATAAATCTTTCATGTCTCATAGGAGCAGGGATAATCAAGGAAAAATATTACCAAAAACCCCAACACCCTGAAACAGTCAACCTTCACACTTATTCAGTCACTGTCAGATTTCCTCTCTAACTACTGGGGAGTTAGAATACCCTCTAGGTGAGAAACCTGAAATTTTTTAAGAACTTGTTGGGAAAGAAGAAGAACCCACTTCACCTACCAAAACTATGGTTGAAAACAAGGATAATGAGGTTTTTCCTATCAGAGCGACCAATGGAGAGGCTAAAATGAAGAATATAAGCTATACTTCCCTTCCACACTTCCATGGCTTAACTTCTGAGGATCATGATACCTTCATGTTTGAATTTGTTGTTGTTTGTAGGACCTATGACTATACCTTTGATGAGTAGAAGCTGAAGTTATTCCCCTCTACCCTTAAGGATGCAGCCTTGTGTTGGTTTACGGGTCTGCCCTTAAGGATGTAGCCTTATGTTGGTTTACGGGTTTGCCTGGGGGTAGCATCACTACCTGGGCCCAAATGCAACAAATCTTCAATAAAAAGTACAGGGACTACTGTAGGTCCAAAGAAACCAAGGAATAAATCTTTAGGATGACCCTTGGACTTGATGAATCCCTAGAAGACTATGAGGAAAGATTTCAACTCAGTTATAGGAAGGCTAGCTGCACACTTGATCCTAAATCACTTTAAAATAGTTATTCTTTGAGGGATTAGGGAAGAAATTTTGGAGACCCTCAACATGTTGTCTGGGGGAGATATATATCAGTTATCCTATGATAACATTAAGATTGTATTCAAGGATCACTTTAGGGATGCTAGAAAGAAGGGTAGGGCTATTCAAGGCTTGGTTAGTTCCTCTCCCTCCACAACATCCATTAAGAGTGAGATAGGAAACATGTTGGAGGATTTCAAAAGTGAAATGGTGCATACCTTTTCACTGCAAATGGACACCATGCAAATCAAGAAAAATAAGGAGGAAGCAGAAAGGGCACTAGCTATTTTCTGCCCATGATGCACGAAAAGACATCATAAGAATGAGCTCCCCTTAAATGTCATATAGGTATATCTCTAGTCTGTGAAGAAAATCATTCAACAGATAAGTGCCCTTCTTTTCCAGGACTAAAAGTTGTATATCAAGGAGCAGAAGGGGGATCAGAGTAACTTTGTTTCATCAATCAAAGAAGACCTCAAGGACTAAGTCCATATCAACAAGGCATGAAAGGTTCACACTACTCTTATTATAATCCAAAATCAGAATAAAAACTTGCAACCTTGGTACTCTTCCACTCACCCATCTTGGTCGACACCCCCTTCATGGCCTTAGGCTCCTCCATATCCTCCTCAACCTGTCAACCATCCTTTTCATCCATATCCACCCCATCTTCTCAATTGGGAAACCCATCACAAGGGTGGAGGCCTTAAGTTAACCAGCCTCCTGCTTTACTACCTCCACCCCAACCTCAGCCACAGCTCACTCATCCTAATCCACCTAAACAACCTCAAATTCCTGCTCAACCAAATCTGAACCCGAACAACAAGCAAGCATAGAAGGTCTATAGTGGAGAGACATCTTAACCTACTTATGTTGTGGAAATCTAGGAGATCAACCCTCGATCTGGGAGAGTGATTCCAAATAACCACCCCCCTTCTCCACCTGAAGAGATTGAAGGAAATAAGTAAGAGAGTGTTCCTCAATTCAATCCGCCTCCTTTTCTTGAGAGGTTGATCCACCCTAGCCAGAACACCTCTGAAGAAGTTGAACTTTTGGGAGAAATGAAGAATTTGTATGTTAAAATACCCCTTCTCCAGCCTATTAAATATGTTCCCATCTATAATAAGCTCATCAAGGAGAAATGTTTCAAACATCTTGGGAGAAGAAAAAGAGACACGCCCACCATAAATGTTGTTGGGCAATTATCTGATTTGATGCTTGGGATTGTGATCTGCTCGAAATATCTAGACCCTGGAAGCCTTGTAGTAGATGTGCACATTGATGGCCTTATACTCCCTAACACATTAATTGACCTTGGGGTTTCCATCAATGTGATGACTAAGGAAACCATGCTAAAGCTAAACCTCCAAGCAGATTTGAGAAAGACCACCACAGTGTTGCGGCTTGCAAACATATCCAATTGCTCCTAAGGGAGTTGTTGAAGATGTTATGGTCTCCATTGACTCTTGGGAGTATCCTACTGATTTCCTGATTCTCTAGCCCAAAACCAGATTTAAGGTTTATCCTCCCATCTTGGGAAGGCCATGGTTAGCCATTGTTGATGCTTACATTAGTTGTAGGGTTGGGAACATGACCATTGAGAATGGACATTTGTATAAACAATTGGTGTTGTATCCTCCTACTCAGTGTTCTATTGAGCATGATTTACCCTTGTGGCTAGAAGAGGAAGAAGATGAATTGTATCACACCACCCCCCACCCAATATGCACTCTGGACATTATTACAAGAAGGGGCAACCTGATGAAGATGATCTCAGTGACCATATCCTTGAGAATCAACCTCCCACTCCCGTACCCATTGATGAGTTGATGAAAGGATATGAGTGTAGTCCTTGGGCTGACTTATGCCCTATTGACTCAATTCCATACCATGTCAAGATTGTAGAGTTTGGCCCATCCATAACCTTAAAGGTCAATCCTTCTCTCTCGGCCAAACAGGGAGAACAATTATGCCAAGTGTTGAGGCTACACCTGGAAGATTTTTTTGGGACTATAAGGAAATGAAAGGTGTGCACCCTCGATCTATACTCACCATATTTACATCAAGGAGGGATGCAATCTTGTGCACCAACCCTAGAGGAGGATGAACCCATCTCTTAAGGATATTGTGAAGGAAGAACTGCAAAAACTGTTGGATGCAGGGTTCATATACCCTATTTCAGATAGTGAGTGGGTGTCACCTCTTGTGTTAGTTCCTAAGAAGAATGGGAAGTGGAGGATTTGTGTGGATTACAGGGAGCTCAACAAGGCCACAAAGAAGGACCATTTTCCTTTTCCCTTCATTTACCAAGTCCTAGATGGCCTTGCAGGGAATAAATTCTTCTCCTTCCTAGATGGATTTAGTGGATACAATAAAATCCAGATTAGCCCCGAAGACCAAGACAAGACCACATTCACATGTCCTTGGGGTACCTTTTCTTATATATTTCTTCCATTTGGTTTGTGCAATGCCCCTGCTACTTTCCAGAGGGAAATTTTGAGTATTTTTTCTAAATTGGTTCATGATTCTGTGGAAATCTACATGGATGATTTCACTCCTTATGGATGTGACTTCCATGAAGCTCTCTCTAATTTGTGCAAGGTTTTTAAAAAATGCATTGAAATTAATCTCTCTCCAAGCCCTGAAAAATGTGAGTTCTTGATGAATGAGGGCATTGTCCTTGGCCATTCCATTTCCAAGGAAGGGATACAGGGACACCTAAACAAAATTTCCATCATCAAAAGGGTCCCTACCCCTCAGAAGCAAAGGGATGTCAGGAGCTTCTTGTGACTAGCAGAATATTATAGGAGATTCATCCAAGAATTTAGTAAATTGGTTTCACCTTTTTTGGTTTACTAGCGAAAGATGTAGATTTTTGTTGGACTAGTCATTGTCAAGAGGCCCTTGAAGTGTTGAAAGAAAAGTTGACTATTGAACCCATCCTAAGAGTTTCCAACTAGGCATTGGCGTTCCATATCCATACTAACGCATTAGATAAAGTTGTCGGGGGAGCCTTGGGACAAGTAGAGGATAAGTTTCCTTATGCCATTTACTTCATTAGTAATAATTTGTCTAAATTTGAGATGAATTACACTGTCATTGAAAAAGAGCTCTTTGTTGTAGTGCATTCTAACACATTTAGGCATTATATCACTGGGTACCAAAAAAATTTTCATACTGATCATGCAGCGGTTAAATATTTGATGAACAAGCTTGATGTTAATGCTAGGATAATTAGGTAGTTTTTATTGCTACAACAGTTTGATTTGACTATCATTGACAAACTAGGAGAAGAAAATGTAGTTGTAGATTTTTTGTCTAGGTTAACCTTGCCTGCAGGTAATGAAGAGATGGTGGATGATCAATTGTCACATGAGCACCTCTTTTTCATCTCGGTGTTTTCTCCCTGGTTTGCTAACATAGAAAACTACTTGTTTACTGGGAGGTTCCCTCCTAATCTATCACCCAGGGAGAGAAACAAGATTGTAAGGAAAATCCCCCCTTTCACTTGGATTGGAGGCAATCTTTTTAGATCGGGACCAGATCAAATCTTGAGGAGATGTGTAAGAGAGGAGGAATTCTTTGACATCTTCTTAGCATGTCATGATGGTCCTTGTGGAGGTCATTTTGCTGCAAAAAGGACAACCTTTAAAGTTTTACAAGTTGGTTACTATTGGCCCACATTGCATCAAGATGCAAGGAGATATACCCAGAGCAGCAGGGAGATACTCATACAACTAGCGAATCTAAGCACTGGTAGATCCGTCTCCCCTGAGCCATGTCACTAGAATTTGACAGTTGATTGCCTATCATTTGCTCATTTTGGCTGCACCACGCCAACCCAAATCGCATCTTCCTGCAGGTTTTTCTCATGTGCACTCGCATGTTTAATAATTCTGATCCGCACTCGCTGTTTAGGTGAGATCTGGTTAGTCACCAGTATCTGAAAATTTTGAATGAATAAGTTTGTTTGTACATTTTGGGTTCTAGATCTAATCTTCTGCAGCTAGATCTAGGCGACTAGGTTCTAGATCTAATCTTTTGCGGCTAGATCTAGATCTAATCTTATCTTTTGCCTTATTTATCTGCGGCTGGGTTTTACGGGCAAGTAAAATATGGCTCTTAGCTTTGCGAAAATAGCTGCTGGCTCATCCGCTTCTAGAGGGCAAGCTCCTGCCCATATTGTCAGTGAAGCCCTAGCTCCCACTGTCCAAGTGGTCCAGGCCTCACTCGATGAGGCTTTGAAGTTTTCCGAAAGTGCCCTAATCTGCCAGTTCAATGGTTTTTGGCCGCGGCTGACAGCTCTCCACAATTGGATCTTGGAGGTATGGAAGCCTGTCATTTCTGATGAAATTAATATCTACCCCTGTGCTAGGGGTTTCTTTATAGTAGATTTTGAAAATCCTGAAAGCAGATAATGTATTCTAGATTTCGGCCCTTGGTTTTGGGAAAAATCAGGGCTATTCATGAAGCCATGGAACCCATCATTCGATCCCTCTACAGCAGTCATAACCTCAGCACCAGTTTGGGTGAGATTGCCAAGCCTACCCTTGCATCTCTGGAATCTCTCTTCACTAAAAGCCATTGGAAATGCAATTGGGAAATTTTACTGCAGGTGCCCAGAAACAGAGGAATATGCCAGAACCACCTATGCACGCATCTGTGTGGAAATGGACTTCAGCGCCGGATTCCCAGTTGAAATAAACCTAACAAGTAAAGACTATGTGTGGAACCAGAAACTCGATTATGAAAGTGTCCTCTTCAGATGTCGATCCTACTTTGAGACAAGCCATCTAGCAAAAAATTGCCCAAAAGCCTCCCAGAAAAATTCTGCTAGAAAAAACCATCACAGATCTACATGGTGGGAAGGAGCACAAAAAGAACACTACACTGTCATCAAAGAAGAATACTCTAAAGAAAGCTCTGAATCACAAGAAATCGAGCAAGGAAGAAACAACTCTCAAGACAAGCAGGGAGAAAGTCCCGCCCAACAAATCAACAGTTATGAGGATTCAAACACTGCACAAAATAAATCTTCATTTAAAAGCAAAGTAGATCTCCTAGACCAAACTTCTTCTCCGATTATCTTCAAAAGGAAGAACACAATAGATCGCGAAGCTAAGACACCAATGTCCCAAGAACCAAAAGAGATGAAGGAGATGCAAGATAAACGAAGTTGGAAGACCGTAGAGAAAAAAAAAGAAAGCTACAGCACCAATCTCGCCAAGAAAGACGAGGAGCCAAATAATTAAAAACTAAGAAAATTGTAGGTCTGATAGACCAATTTGGTCTCAGTGGATGTTAACCACCATGATCATCATCACCACTAGATGTACTCAGTGCCAAAGAATGGGCAAACCCACACCCAAGGATGAAATGCCCCTACAACCTCAAGTGGCCTTAAAGCCATTTGACAAGTGGGCCATGGATTTCATTGGGCCAATTGATCCACCATCAAGGCAGAAAAAGTACATCATTGTGTGCATTGATTACTAGACAAAGTGGACTGAGACAAAGACAGTCAAGACATCAATTGAGCAGGAAGTGGCAGAATTTTTAAGAGAGAACATATTCTACAAGTTTGGGTATCCAAAGGAGGTAGTCATTGATCAAGGAGAACAGTTCACATCCAATTTTATCAAGGATCTCATGAGGCAACACCATATCAAGCACAAGACATCCACTGCTTATCATCCTCAAGCAGATGGGAAAGTAGAGGTCACAAACAAAGCACTAGAGAGCATCCTCACCAAGGCTGTTAACAGCAACAGGAAAGATTGGGCAAAGAGACTAGTAGAGGCCAACTAAGACTACAATACCACTTGGAAAACCACCACTGGATTCACTCCATATGGTTTGGTTTATGGGAAGACAACCCTGCTTTCTATTGAGTTTGAATATAACACTTTGAGAATGACAGCTCAGATGGACTTAGATGTCACCACAGCACAGCAAGAAAGGTTGCTGCAACTAAATGGATTAGATGAGTTCAGAATGCCAGCTCTCTTAAACACTGAAGCCATACAACTGCAAAGAAAGGTCTGGCATGACATGCATATCAAGGAAAACACTTTTCAAGAAGGGGATTGGGCCCTGTTATATGATTCAAGATTCAAATATTTTAAAGGGAGGCTAATGACAAGATGGTTGGGCACATACCTAGGGGAAAGTGTCATGAAAATGGATCTGTCCAGATTGGAACCATTGATGAGGAAGGCATTTCCTTGCTTGTAAATGGTTACAGGTTGAATTTATATAGAACACTTATGACCAAGGAGGAATTTATCAGTTCAGACAGCAAGGAATTGAATGTGATTGGTAGTTTCATAGCTTCTAGTCCACATCACTTTTAGAAAAAAAAAAATTAAAAGAAAACAAAAAAACAAAAATAAGAGGCTTGGATGAAAACCTCTATGAGGCATCTGAGGCCAAATCCTGAGTTGAAAACCTCTCTGAGGCAACCCAGGAGCAAAAAAAAGAAGAGAAAAAATAATAAAGATCCCCAGGTGAAAAACTCTCTTGAGGCACCTAGGGCAGGCATGCAGGTTGAAAACCTCCTCTGAGGTAGTCTCTGTGTCTCAAGAATCAAAAAAAAAAAGGAAGAAGTTTATATCCTATTTGCTAACATTTATTTTATTTTGCAGAGTTGTACACGGTGGAATATTTCACGGTTACAATCCAAGACCTACAGCCACCATCCATTCCTCTATCCCTACACCACATATCCATCTTATCCATTCACATTTCTATCTCTCTCCACCATCCCATCATCAAGAAATCTAAAATTCACCTCCTTTCTGTGATGCTACAGGAAGGACCTGTGTTGCCATAGGAAAGTCCTGTAATGCTACAGGTGGAGCCTGTGGAGCTACAGGTGGGATATCGGAGGAGGAAAACGATCCAAAAGACCATCCTGACTATGAGAAATGGTAAAGAGGGCCCTTTTATGATTTTTCCATCACCCATCCATCATCCATCCACTCATTTCATCCTAAGTTTTCTCACACCTCTCCACATTGTCCTACCTTAAAAAAAGACACATAAGAAATAATTTTCTATCTCTAGAGTGCCTACACTACACCTCCATGATTCTAACCCTATCCTCATCACTCATCATCATCTCCCTCATGCAAACTGAACACTTAAAGGGGAGAACAATAGATGGCTACAGGAAGAAAATTCTCCTATAGCAGCATGTACAACCACATAGTAAACATTGATATTATGTTTTTTTTCACCACCAGAAGGGAAGATGTAGCTCGGTTTGCAGCCATGAAGAGACACCTCATTGTCAAGGAGGCTTTCCACTAGCAGCAGCATCTTGGATATTAGAAGAGGCACCAACAAACACACAGCAACAACAACAATCAAGGCAGCATCAAAAATGAAGACATGCACAACAATAAGTCATGAGGTCAACTCCCTTCATCATAATGATGTATGGTCCAACTCCAGCATGCAAGCCTCTACAGTAGATCGATCCACAGGTAGGCTCAGGTATGGCAACCCTAACCTCCTCCTCTACATAAAAATGACAAAAATGTGTTTTAAGCGAGAAAAAGGTGTTTTAATAGGCTGGAGGTGGCCAGTGAACTTGGCCACCCTCGACTAGTCAACTCAAGTGTGAGTTAAGTCACCCATGCAACGTGGAAATGTCAACTCAAAACAAACTGGTGTCCTCGAAGAGTGGGGTGATAATCACGAGGAGGGAGAAATGATGACAGTTAGTGGGGACAACGGTCCAAAAGAAGAAACTCGTGTTAATGCCAAGTCACCACAGCACTCCAAGATTTTAACCAAAAAAAGGATATTATGTGTTGGCTCAACTCCATTTACACCATCACTCATTCCAAAAACCGATGGAGGAAGGATGAGCTAGTGCATCAAGCAGCTAAAGTGCCACTAAGGAGTTTCAAACCCTACTTGCACAGTGCTACAGGAGAAAGCTACAGGCAAGCCTGCAATTGCTACAGGAGAGTCGAGAGGAGCTATAGGAGGAACTGAAATGAGAAAAAGGAGTCACACTGGCCCAATATTGCCCCAAAAATTTCACACACACATAGAATTTCTCTGATAAGAAGTAAGTGATACCCTCTTTCTTTGTTTCTACACCTAATTGCATCGACAAACTACTTGAAATTAAGAGAATATAGTAGTCAAGTGATGAATAAGGGATCCTTTTGGAATTTTTTGTGGTTAATATAAAATAAAATAGCTTGGTTGATATAACTTTGAGCACCCTCCTTCCTCACTACCACCAAAGCACTGTGCCACTGTTTCGCCATTTTTTATGCCACTGTTTCACCACTGGGACTACTTGATTTTTTTAAATTCCACACCTACATAGCATCAAGGAGTAATAGAGAAGAGATGGGGGAAGGATTTAACAGAAGGGAACCCTTAGACACCAGGATAATTCACCAACACCCTCCTATAGTTGGCATCTTCAGAAACCACCAGTGGTTGTGTTTCTTTGAGCTACTAAAGGGTATGATGATGATCTTTCCCATGAATTTTCCTCAGCGTTACACTCTCAAGGGGAAGAAAGTGCCACAACTGTTATCATAGGTTTGGTCATTTTTCTCAATCCATAAACTATCAGTAGAGTGACCACCTTGCCCTTAGGAATGAGATGGAACAAAGAAGACAAGCAAATAAGTGTCACTGTTAGGAAAAACTTCTTCCTTTTAAAAGAGAAGCATGTAGAAGACAAGAATGGAGTGAGGAGAGAAAGTTTTTCTTACCCTTGGGATGAGTTAGCCTACCATATACTTAAATACATATATTTTGAAGATATTAAGTGTAGTTTATGCCTACCACTTCAGGTTGCTCCAAGAGCTGAGATTCAAGGCAGACTTACCCCTTTCTCAAAGACTTAGTGTCCCTCATTTCCTTCTGCAGTCAATCATGGAGATGAGTCAGAAGGTAAGGGAAGGAAAACATCAGAATTTAGCTCATCATGGCCTCATCAAATTGATAGTTGTAGATGCTCTAAACCATTTGAGAATCCTTGTCCTATGGAACAAATTTGTAGATATGGATAGGATACTTTCATAGAAACATAAGCCAGCCCTCACACTAGGAGAAACTCCAGCCTCTAGTGTTGGAGGAAGAGAGGGAAAAACAGAGGAAGAAGGAGCAAAGACAGAGGAGGAAGGAGCAACACGAACAGAAGAAGAAGAAAAAAGGCGAAAGAGAAAGAGGCAGCAAAGACAAAGGAAGGAGAAGCAGAGATAAAAGGAGAAGAAAAGAGAAGGAAGAATAAGACCTGAGAAGACTTCTCCAACCCAAGGAACAAAAGACATTGAATAGGAAGTAGTTGCAACATTATCTACATTGGGCACTCCTATCAAGCCCAAGGGAAGCAATCAAGACCAAGTCAAATGTATTTCAGAACCACAAAGAGCACTAGAATTAGGCAAGGAAAGCCACAAACTCCTACAAGGGTTCTTATAATTATTGATGAGTCACCAAACAAAAAGGAAGAAATAGGACCTAGTGAGGGAAAAATTGAGGAGGTCACTCCTAGAACCAAAAACAAATCACCCATAGCACTTGTGAGTAGGCCTACCATTAGGTTCGTCACCTTCATGAAACTAAGGACACAATTTTCCTTTGAGGAAGAGAAAAAAGAGAAGCTACTAAAAACGCAGGGTTTGCTACAAGAGGGGTAGAATGTGCTACATGCAGAACAGGGGATGTTATGGGAGCCCAAGAAAGATTCGCAAGAAGTAGCCACCACCTCAAAAATTGTTGGAAAAGTCCTACAATAGCTCTAAGAACCTAGCCCACAAACAAGCTTGAGCTCCTACTACAAATTCATTGAAGGAGGGAGGATTATCCCTGAAAAAATTGCAATCCTATTCCTTTATGAGCTAGAGATAGAAAGAGGTAGAACCCATAGGGGGATGAAAATTGATAAATCTAAGAAGGTATAGGATGTAGGCCTTATGCAAGAAAAGTTCATTGAAATGAGCAAATAATTAAGCGGGCTGAGAATGATAGAGTCTATAATGAAGGAGCAGTTATAGGCAGAAAATGAGGATGAGAAAGACATTGCAGGAGAAAGAAACACAACTTTCCACCATGGCAAGTCTCTCCATGGAAGCATTGCAATGTAGACAACCATCAAAGTATTATGCCCTTTTTCTCAAAGAACAATGGCTGCAATTTCAAATCAAAACCTTGGCACAACATGCATCTATGCCCTTTCAGGATTACAAACTTTTCATTGAATTTTGCAACCAAGCTAACACGGAAGACAAATGAAAATTGATTGAATTTTACATGCACAACCTCACCTTGAAAAATATGAATTTTTGGGATCCCAATGCAAGTATGGGGTTGATGGTCTTAGCATTCTAGGTGACTCAAGAGGAGAAAAGAGCTAAGGAAGTGAAAAGGGTAATGACGAAGGAAGAAAATGAACCATTGTATATCAGGGTAGAGCTAGTGAGCCCAAGGCCTCTCATTAGCAAACATGGCCTCATCTCCAATGATGTTTCTTTAGCACCTAAATACCTTGCCACCCAGAAGCAAGCCATTCTACACTTTGAAGACACATTCAGGTTGTTGGGAACAAAAATTTTGCAAGCTTGCTAGAGGAGATGGCATGCCTTACCCCAAAGTGTACAGATTAGATAATATCATTGTCCTGAAAGGCTAAGGAATGCCTTGGAGAGAACACCATTATACAAGAGGATCATGCAAAGGATGAAAGTCAGGTGGATAGGACTCAACCTCAATCCACCCTTGCTGCTAGGCTTACAAGAAGGAAGAGATGAAGCAGGAGAGCAAAAGGAATGGACAAAAATAGAGAAGAATGTAGGTTTTTAGCCCTAAGGAAAACCATCCGAGGAGCCTTGGGATGTGAGGGACGCCGCCAGGGCCATGAAAGAGCTACACATGGATCACTGAGTTTTTCAAGGGATGAGCAACACCTTCAGCAGGGCTGATGATGAGTCTCATCAATAGGTACATTTTGAAGATTAATATGCCATCCTCCAGCCTTAAAACTACCCTTATCTTGCATTAACTAACATTTTTCGTTATATTATGTTTAGTAAGAGGTGTAAAAGGTGTTTTTCATAGTATGTGGCCTACTGTGGTTTAATTGCAAGAAAATGCATCATTTTTTAGGCTATTACTACACAGGGGATTAATGAAGACAACTAGGAGAGAATCTAGGAGGTTTGTCCACCTCCTTAACTCCGTAAACTCGGCTTGGGATCACCATATCCTCTCTCACCAATTCGAGTTCATTGGCGGCCGAGTGACTCCTAGTCCAAGTGAAGATCAAGAAGGACAAGACCCACCATTTTTGAGATCAAGGGAATCATTCCTACTTTCAAGGGAGTTGCTTCAGCTGCCATTTTGTATAAGTAAACTAGAGGAAGAGATCATTATGATTCAAAGTTTTTGTTCAGCTAGGTATAGCTATTGAACTCCAAGCATTGGCATTGTTATTTTCAAACTTTATGTGATGTATTATACCTACACTTTTTGATAATGAGAAATTGGATTTTAAGTTGCATCTGAGTCAGTTTCATAGGGTTGAAACCCTTGGGTTTGGGCCCAACCTAGAGGCTTTGTTCCCTCTTCTTGTACTTATGTTTCTTCTTGATTCCACGCAGTTCATAGTTTCTTGTGTTTCAGTAGAATTCAACCTATAAAATCACATGGTTGTAGCCTCTACATCACCTATCTTGTGGGAGAATGAGTGGAAGGTCTCACTACCACATCCTACAAAAATTGTGTTTATGAATTCTTGGAAATAGATTAGTGTTGGTTGTCTTGTTCTACAATTTCTTTCTATAGTTTAAGTTAGTTCAGTGATTAGATCAGTAATTTGCATGAATTAGAGGTCATTTAATTCAACTCATTTTTTCCATCATACGTTATTTCATTTTGTAAATGATAATTGGATGCATGCATGTGATTGATTGCAGTGCTGACTGATCTGTAGGGAAGGGCACCTTCACCACTTCCATCCTGAGCTCTTTCATCTTCTCCTTCCACCTCCAAATTTTGTCCCAAAAACCCTGTTTTTATAAGTTATTTTATCTAGTTCACCGAGAGCACTCATCCTAGTGCAAGACAAGCCTCTGAGAGGTCTTGAGCTTGGCTAGGGGCTCAAACCAACCTCCTTTCATTTGCTTCAACTACTATCACCCTCTCCATACCCTCAAGCCAACGTTTTCACCCTCAAAAACCACTCGAATGCCCTTCTGTAGCATTATAGACCTCCTGTAGCAATCGCCTGTAGCAAACCTATAGCAGCATTTTTCTTCATCAATTTCAACTCACACTATAACTTTGACTTAGCATAGATGCATAATCACCCCCAGTTGTGGTAATATGATCAAGGAAAGCTCCTAGGGCACCCCAAACCTTCATTGTCTTCACTGCAAAATAGAGTAGAGTTAGTTTCTTTATCATGCAAGTAGGTTATTGATTTATGAGCAAGTATGAACTAGGTAGATGTTACCTGCAATTCCGACTAATAGTTTGATGAATTATGTAAGATAAATTAGTTTCCTTCTGCAAATAGATGAGGTAATGTGATGAATTCTACAAGACAACATAACTTCATTTCTGCAAGTAGGTTAGTTTTGTCTTTTCATGAATTGAGTAGTTAGGGTTTTACAAGTTGAGTCAATGACATTTCTATTTTCATAAGTAGAAGAAATTTTTAATTTGTCCTTTTATCAAGCTTTTATTCTAATTCAGTAGAAGGAAGGGTATTCGAGCACTTTTTGATCTAATGTCCTAACTGAGGGTGGCATGAGTGGAATCCTATATGTTGTGCATATAGCATTGTCACCTCGAAGTTTGTACGAACCTCGGTTTGATAATTTGAGTTGAGGAGCCCTTGAGAGTTGCAACATTCTTAGTGCAATACCAGTGATCACCAACTTCCACTCAAGTTCCTTCTTTTACACTAATTGTTGGAAATACTTAGTGCAATACCAGTGATCACCAGCTTCCACTCAAGGACCTTCTCTTATACCAATTGTTGGAAATACTGAGAGGGGTGTGAATCAGTGTTTCCTTTTCTTTTAAATTTGTTAAATTAAATCACTTGAACATTCATAGCATACACAAAATATCATCACATTAAAAGGCTACAATGTTTGGCTCAACAAAATATCTGCTATGTACAATGTACATACAACAATTTACCAAGTCATCCTATAAGGAAGTACAAGACTCCCCAGCTATCTAGAAGGATGCAAATTCTCCCTGGAAGAGGTTGGGCTCCCCTACCTGGGATAATGGCCCAAGTACTATCTTCATTGTTGCTCTAAATGTATATGCAAACAAAGGTTTATCAATGTCATTGCAGTAAGTTGCCAATATCTTAATGATTTTTGTCTATCATCACTCATCAAATTACTACTACCATGCTTTGCTTATGCTTCTTTTTTGTCCTATGTAATCTTGTGACTATTGATCTGGAAGTACAAACTTCTACAATATGAACTTTGGCTCATGTCATTATATCCACAAAACTACTTGTCAACAATGACTTTTGCTTGCCTTTTATATTTCCTTCATTTAAACACTACTGAAAATGATATAGCCAATTATCAAATATAGTGTGGTGAATGAAATCTGGCACCTTCACTAATCTGGTCTGCAATACTTCCTCACACCTCGTCTCAGATAGAAAGTGTACTTGGAGCGAACAATCTTGAATTGACGCCCAAAAGTGTCCTTGCTTAAAGATTAAGGAGCTAGACTTAAAATGAATCAAATAGTGTGATGATGTCTCTACAAAAACCTCCACTATTGAACATCTTCAGATAAACAATATGCTTCTTTCACATGTTTAAACTTATAAACACGTTGATGTTTTGAAGCTCATGAAAGCAGCGTCTTTGTGTAAGGCATGTTACATTATCTAAGGAAGTAACAAAAGTGCTTCAAATCTAGACATTCTTTAGTTGATTGTTTAACATCTCCAATGTTGGACTGAGGGACAATTACATCATTCCTTTTTATAGTGTGATATGTTGAAGCTCTGTGGTGTACCTTATCCTATAAAGTAAATTATAGATCATTGGAAGGGCATTGAAATCACAAGGTCAAATCTCTTGCAAAGAGAGTCTATCTACAGCGAAGACGTACTTGATAACCAGAAGACTTAAATCTACAGTGATAATTGAGGGTCTGTTGGTTGCTCTACGGCAGAGATTGTTGTCCTACTGAAGCATCGATGTTTGATGTATAATGCTAGGGTTGAACGATGAGAGTGTTGAGATTGTGGAACTAGGGCTTAAGTTGTTGACAGTCACAGGTTGGGAAGAGACATCACATCATCTTTAGATTGCAAACATCTCATGAATTTGTTGTTTTGGTAGGCTTGGACTCTGATAATGTGACCTAGAAAAATTAGAATATAATGGCTTTCCCAAGTTTGTCCCACTCAAATAATCTAAATTCTAAGAAATTGAGATCCATTTATTCCACGATATAATTGGTGTGTTGGTTGTTCATAATCAACAACAAAGGACCAATTGTCACCTCTTCCTTCACTTACAACAAGGATTTCACCAAGTCCATGCCTTTATGTGAACAACTCCCTCTTACACAGGACACAAAAGTCCTCAACTCTTGTCTGGAACATATTATCAATACATAGCAGAAAAATCACAGGCTCATCTTCAACATATTCATATCGACATTGCTCTTCAAAACTAAAATGCATCTTCATCTTGGAAGTCACATAGATCATAAACGTGCTTTAATCAGGTTGATCTTGTTTTCTCCCTTTGAATCCAGAGCTCATCTAATCACGTGTCTTCTTGTCTCTTTGTTCTTCCATCTTTTCAATGATTTCCATAGCCTTGATAGACTTCATCATGTACCTACAATCCTTACTAAGAGGCCATGGAAGAACGAATACAACCAAACAATATCTACAAGGACAAGAAAAAAAACAACGTCAGTAATGATTAAAAACAAAAGAAATACAAAATACTTATATTTTGAGAACATGTCAGCGCCCTCTTAATGTTTAGCCTTCTTGCATCCAACTTGCAAATCAACCTCATCATCGTGATGTCATTTCTTCTAGGAGCTAGGGTTTCTTCTTTCAAGTGGAAGCAATCAACTCATAAACCTTTGCCTTTCATCTCCAACCCTAGATAGGGTAATCAATTGTTTAGCTGGGGTTTTGACTCTAAACCCTAAAATTTCTTAGTCTAGGGTTTACAAACTAACTCATTCTTGCATTCAACTTCATCATTCTTGAATTTCAATATTAGCATTATAAGTGATTAGTCTTAGGTTTTTGTTCATAAACCCTAGGAAATTCTTTTTTAAAACCCTTACTAGGGTTTTACAAATTCAAATAATTTTTGAATCTTCCAAATCATAGGTTTTGTAGTCTAACAAATTTCAAATCCATCAGCAATAATTCGATCATACTTTAAGTTTTGAAGGGGAGCATAATCCTCTTATCATATCTTGTCATTCTTGCATTTGATTCCAATGTCCATAGCTACATGCATGTAATCTTCTAATCTAGAAATTATTTTATCACAACGTTATTGTAACATCAACATCGATTCATGTAATGAGTTCCATCATTCAGGTCTAGGCTTATTCTAAAATATTCATGCCGACATGTAGTTATATAAGACTTCATCCAGAGAGACATTGTTCTTCAACGCTCGATGAGAAACAAGCATCATCTATAGATTTAGCAAACCTTTTGCTCAATACTTGAAATTCCAAAGCAGTGTTCTAAAGCTATTTTGCAACTTAAGATATTGAACCACCCATCATGGTTTGATTTCTCTACAGATCTGAACAAAACTCAAAGGGAGATCAGACATATGTCAATGCCTTCAAACATTTCACATATTCTAGATTTCTAACTTTCGTTCTTCTTCTAATATAGAGAATATATATTAGATTACTCAGGGCAACTTCAGTGCATTTCGTCTACGTATTTTACTATAGAAAGGAGTTCATCAACTACCAACAAAAGATCGATCTTGGATCATGCTTCAGAGATGCAAAACATAGTAAACACAACAATAACAGACTTTCGGTCTACCACAGGGATCATATCATGTTTCAACACTTGATCTTCTTATACTCATCAAATATATGCCTTCAAGATTGCTTCTAACTTTAGACTTTTTCCTTCAATTTAGGAGAACAACATTTTCAGATGATAATGCTTAACAAAGGTCAAAAGGTACTAAGATTAGACTAGAGATTTCTTTCCTCTGAGAAGTCATGTAAGCTTCTTACAATGTGTTTCATTAAGCATATAGCAGTCTCCTTTTTATGTACAGAAACATTCTTGGTATCATAGATTTATGTCACATAAATGTGCTTGGATTAATCGTCTATAGAGGTACCATTTCAAATGCCACTAGGATACAAATATGAGGCTTGATACAAACTTCATAGATCAAACACTTGACAATAACCATGGACTTGTAGGTTCAATCCAAAACTCTTTTTAAGAACATAATGAGCTCAGGCTTTGTTCCATGGATTCATAGCTTGGATTGTCACCATAGACCTAGATCAGAGAAGGGAAACATATGAACCTTGTTCCATAGATGGTTTAGAAAATTGTCAGTGAAATTTTGAGAGAGAGAAGAAGCTCGGGTTTCTTGCATCTCAGATGCCTATCATAAAGGAAAGTGTACAACTTGGTTTTCCTCTCCATAGCTCGGACTACTGAACATGCAGAGATGGACTAAGGCTTCTTAACCTTCAGATATCACTATATACTTATGCACAAAAAAAAAAATCGGCCTCGACCTTGTTATTTTTCTTAGAGATAAATAGGTTTGAACAAGAACAAAACTAGGCCTCAGTCATCATCCTTTAGATTGGATACTTGTCAAAAAATCAAATACAACAATACCATAGTGACTCTGAGCTCATGGATGTCACTTCGACATTATAACTTGAATTTTATAAGTAATGTAACCTGGATTCTTCTTCAATTTTGGATCACTGGACTTTCCATAGAGGCTCAGACTTGACATATTACCAAGATTAATTTTCATATTTGCGTAACAAAGCTACCACAAAAGTTTTAAATCACTTACCTCGAAAAATTTGGATGAATAGAGGAAAGTTGGATGCCTCTGCATAGGTCCGCGATTCATACTTCTTGTCATTTCACAGTTTAATGCACCTTAGACTTTGCACACCTTTCACGGGGATAAAATACCTCTAGTCCACAAGGT
Source organism: Pinus tabuliformis (assembly GCA_031772625.1). Taxonomy (NCBI): domain Eukaryota; kingdom Viridiplantae; phylum Streptophyta; class Pinopsida; order Pinales; family Pinaceae; genus Pinus; species Pinus tabuliformis. Next base: position 568,018,590 of record CM062805.1, on the reverse strand, counting down.
TTCCACAAAAAGATAAGTGCCTTAGGTCCACAGGTTTCCACATAAACTAGATGACCCCGGTCTATCAGAGGATAGTTGATTCGCCTTCTATTTGACCTTGATCACAAAGACAATTTTGCTCAAAGGTAACTCGGACCTCACCACAAGACAGATCCTAACCACCATACTTCAAATCATGCTTCAATTTTGAAATTTCTTTTGAACAAGCCCTGGTACAAAGAGCTCAGATGACAGACTTTTTGAGGCTCAAACTCTAGACTTAAAACTTCAGAGTAGGCTTGGCTAGGTGTTGACCAATGTTGCAATAATAGCGATCGGGATTAAATCAACAAGCATTTGGAAAAAGAAAAAATTGTAAAAAATAGGATAAACCGGGGAAAAAATGGCAAATATATATATATATATATATATATATATATATATATATATATATATATAATACAAAAAAATCACAATTTTTTCTAGGAGAAAAAGTTTCAACCAAAAAAAAAATTGTGATCAAATAGCGATCTTTTCAAAATGAAAAAATAGTCGATTTAATCGTTTCAGGGAAAAACTACCGATTTTTTCAAAAAAATCATGATTAAATTGCAATTTTTGCAACACTAGCGCTGACCTCTTATTTCGGCCTAATCACATAGGTCTGTAGTGTACCAAAACTCAGACCAATGACTTTGAATCAGAGTATCCCTCTAAGACTCTGCTTGTAGGCAAGCTTCAGATGGCAAGAAAAACTTGGACAAGGTTGAATCTCAATCCCAAAGGAGCTCGATGAATCCTAGCTCAGACAAGATGCAGCAGACCTTGGACTTTATCCATAGTAGCCTAAAGAGTTATTTATCCATTGCAATCTTCCTTGTAGACCTTCGCATAAGAGCAGCCACAAAGCTCGCATAAAGGAGCCACATAGCTCACATAACACAGATTTTTGATCCTCAATAACTCACATATCCATAGAGTAATGTGCCTTAGGAAATTCAGCGAAAATACAAAGCCATAGGAAATTTGAGCCCAGGATTTTGCATAAGCCTTAGATGATAATTCAAGGTGTCTTCTTCCCAAACTGCTCTTAAAATGGCTCTAATACCATGTTGAAATTGCCAAGGCAAACAAACTAAAACAATTTTCTTCAGCAAATAACTACTTCCAAGGTTTAATATGCATTAATAACATCCATACAGCGTTCAATATCAAGCAATTATACAAAAGAAAATTTCAACTATTAAACATGAGATAGCAATAAGGATAACCATGAAACAATGAGACGAGACAGAGAAATTTAGGCCTAAGGCCAGGGCAAAACCCACAAGAAGAAAACCCAAAAAATTTTCCTTATAAGCAAGAGAAAGAGAGTTTAAAGTTCATCAATACATCTAGAAACAAGAAATCAAAATAATCATCTGACCATAAACAAAAGCTAACAAGCCTCTCCTCTTTTCTTCTGAAATTCCAACCCCCCCTTTCTTCTTTCTTCTTCGCTAGAACAGAGATATCACATCACAAGTCGATGGTCAAATGAAGAGAAGTGATCTCATTTAACAAAAAATTTAAAATACAAACTGGAAAAGGACAATTACATAAGTACATTTACAATATGTTTGCATGTAAAGCATTCTGCTCAATTTAATCAAAAAGTCAACCTAAATTTGTTGATTTTTCTATGAATATAACATATTATATATTGTATATTTTCAATTAAAACTTCCAATGGATTAACTACTTTTGTATGGTCCACTTGGTCCACTCAACCAATAGTCATACATAACAACCATATTATAAATGTTTGAATGTTTCTCTAAGAATGTAAAGCATACCAACACATGAAATAAGATTTTTTTATCCGAACATTGAAATTGGACGAGTAAAAAAAATTACACACCTCACATCTAATTTACAAGAATTTATGAACAATCACTATTTATACATATTTTTTCAGATATGTATTTGTCTATGACAACCATTTTTTGAATAACACCTCATCTATGACATATTCCCAAAGTTGGAATTTATTTTATGACAAAACTTGTAATATGTCCTCTTGCATCAGCAGCTTGTCTTGTATATGTGTGATGAATGCATGTACTTTGTCTTGTATTACTAACAAATGAAAAGAAAACAAATGTTCTTTGACTTTTATTTATCATGTTTTTAAGCATTTTTCATTTTCACTACAAGATCTATTATGATTATGAAAAAGGTGGTACCTGCGCAATTTTCTTTATAACAAATTACTTTAATGTTTATATATGTGTGTGTGATTGTCAATACTTTTTACAATGAAACCTCATGAGAAGCCCAAGGGATGCTTTCCTACATTCAAGAATAGCATCTCTAGTAAACCTGTACAGGCAAGCTACTGTGTCTCATCCATGGGGATTTGAACAGATCTCTGTCATCACAACTAACCAAATGCCCAATAACATTGACAAACAAAACTCTAAATTCTTTGATGGTCATAGTTATAAAATAAATAATAGCAATTTTCATAAAATAACCATAACCATAATGATCAATGGTCAACCTTGCCATATAATACTAGATAGAGAAATAAAAAATTAATTAATTAAAAAAAAAAAAAAAATTATTGTTTTCCTTTCTTCCTCTACTCATTCTACATCTAAGACAAAACAATCTTAAAGCACATCATCCAATAATTTGATGGTTGTGATAACATTTTAAGTTATGGAAAATTACATTTGATTCTTTTCATCTCAACCAAAAAATATTATTTAAATTTTTATACTTGTAAATAACATTCAAACATTTTAATGTGTACATCCTCATATTAATATTGTGGTAATCATTATCTATCATAAAAAAATTAAAACTACTTCCTAAGAGATTATCCACCCTTCTGTTCTATAATTTTCCGTCTCTTATTTCACAAAATCTTTGCACACATATTAACATGGATTCCCATGCGATGATATATTGATCTTCATGTAAATCAATTCAAAAATATAGCAACTCATTGTACAGGATCTAGCAGTGCACTGCTTGATGTACCTGCATCACCTTGCAAGTGCCACATGTCATAACATTCAACTTTACATTATTGACTATAACTCGCAGTGTCTATAATCTTAGCATGGTTTTATGTGCAATGATATATTGGTCTTCCTGTAAATCAATTCAAAAAGGCAACTCATTCTGCAGGATCTGGCAGTGGACAGCATGATATACGTTGCCAAGTTGCATCACCTCGCAGGTGCCACATGTCATATCATCCAATTTTATATGTGGAATCTACTCATACAACTTATCAACATTATTGTGTAAAGCTGCCACACTAACTTATCAACATTGTCAATACACTTCAATTCGGTGCAACTTTTTAATATATTCAACAATATTTTATCTTTTCCCTTCTTATACCAATTGTGAAACTACATAGATTATTAACTTCCTAGGACTTGCATCTATCTTGAGACTGATTTTGAAGATAAATCAAGCTCACCCAGAGAGATTCTTCTTAAAAAATGTTTGAACCACCTCCCAAGAAACTGATAATATGGTTGGTTCAACATTACCAGTTTATTAGAGATGTAAGATCATTGCAGTCATTTCCTACCCAAATCTAGTACTTATTTATTGCTCATTCTGAACAGTTTCGCAGTTGAACCGTTCAACCTTTCGTCTAACTACCCATGCAACAGTGCAACAGAATTAGCTCTCATGTCTAGCTTATCTTTTTTAGACAATAAAATGAATTGAACATTGACTACCTACAAAATCCCAATGTTTGGCTCTGATATATAGCTTATCTTTCTTAATATAAAAAGACGAATTGAAAACTACTGACTGCCTACAGAATCCAGAATCGAAAATTTATCAATTTTAATTAGCCTCTCTAGTTGCTTTTAGCGTTTTCCCTACTTGAATCTTTTCATCTGCTCCACATAGACTAGATGGCAATTATAAGCTTATACATTACACTCACACTGCCAAACAGAAATAAACCATTTTAAAGAAGCCATGGCTTGTGAGGCATCTCCATCCAATCTGTCAATTCCCTGGCAGTAAATACTTTTTGTACAAGTGACCATTTTAAAACTATTTAAACAATTTATTACATATATCGCACTGCTAATAACCAGGCATTTTAATGGTTAATTTAGTTTGTTGTGCTAGTTTATATAATTGGAGGACGGAAACATAGGGCAATGGAAGGATGGAGCACTACGATGATGCAAGTGAAGTCCAGTAGGGGAGCTAAAGATCAAAGTTCTGATCCTTGGCCACCTTTGACACTGAAAATTATCTCCAGGTACAACTATTTATGCCATGGTGAGGATGGACACATAGGGCCAGGGAATGAGGAATTTCCGCAGGGATGGACATGCACAACAAAAACAGACAAAGTTCATGCTATTTTAGATGTATCTGAAGCAGATGCTGACTCTGAAACCATTGATTTTGTCCTCAGTTGCCTATGGTGACCTCAAAATCAGTGACGCAAAGGTCTCATCTTCACTGCAACACTGCAGGATAAAGTGAGGCTTGCTCTATTTGTCAAGAAGCTGCTAATGAGATTCAAAGTCGGGAAGAAATACCACGCTTTCACAAACAACAAAATGTCTATCAACAACAGCAACCTTGAGATGTAGTAATGGGATATGGGCTTGAAACATCTACATAAAAGTGATAAAATATTTTAAATCCAAAAAAACATTACTAATTACAAATAAACAAAGAGAGGACAAGGGACTGAAACACGCAACATCTAAGCTATAGCGTAGTGTTGCAACAAAATATTGGGCTGTGTTCAAGGAATTACAAAATCTGACCAAATGATTTCTTGTAGCTAGTAAATGTCTGTCCACGTTGAGATCTGGTGGAACACTTGTTAATGGAAAGCAAGGTTGTGCATGTCATTTTTGGGACAAAATATCAAAAATAACATTTTCTAGGTTTTCCTTTTTTCAAAGGTGGTAAAAACGAGAAAAGTATCCATCATCAATCAGCAGCACAGGATTGCAAATCATTGTACCAAACTACCAGCAGGTTTTTAAGTTGTCTAGTATCTACTGACAGCTTTCCACAAAAACCACCCCACAGCTTAATAACGGTATCTCTGTGGACAGCATCCGAGCACACTTCAGTCTGTGCCAGACTGCTTATAGCATAGTATTCAAAACCGGAACTGGTGACTGGACCAGTCCACTTATCAAACCGGGACTGGTCGGATCTCAATGAACCAGACTTTAAAAAATTACATGAAATAATCAGTTTTTAATGAAAAAGCCTTTTTTTAAGATTTAAAACCATAATTCCAAACCAATAGAGGCAAAATATGCAAAGTTTGTTCATCTTTATACCATGTAAAGGTGAATATATCAAATTGGCACCGAGTGCAATACATATCAACAACAAAATCCATAATCAATGAGGCTCTAAATGGCTTTTGGAGTCCAAAAAAAATGTTAAAAGCTATGGGGCCACTGGCCTCCTACAAGTCTAAATATCAGTGATCAACATGATCACTCCTCGTCATGATCAAAGTCATCACCACTACTAGACAAGGGATCATCAACATGGGCTCCATAAATAATCAAGCTTAGAGTTTGAGAACTCCTAAAACTCTTTTGCAACCTTAGTAGTAATGGGTAATAGCAAAAATGCCAAAAATAGACATAAAAATTACAAATCACTGATCAACATGATCACTCATGAAACTCATCATTGATTCAGCGATACTAGATATGGGATCATCAACAGAGATACATAAACATCATCTAGCTCAAAGTCTTCGGACTTGGATTGCTCAACCTTATGATATAAATTGAAAAATTTTAACATGCCTAACCAAGGATTTTGGTTTGAGTGAAGGGTGCATCTCCTCAACCTTATAATGTTGTAGAAAAAGCTTAGCATGCCTAACCAGTTATTTTCCTTTGAGTGAAGGGTACAATCTTGTTAAGGCCATGGTAGAGGAGTTCAACCATCAATACCACCAACATCAACAAAGTTTAAAAATCAATGCCACCAACATCAAGGTTCTTAAAGGGCTTCATGCTCTTGATCAAATGCCAATCTCATACCCCCCCGCACGATAGAATCATATGGAAACATTGCAAACCCCCAAAACCATGAAATCCTGAAAACCATTAGGTCTGTTGAATTTTCAGTGAAATCTAGAATTCTAGTTTCTCAATATGAAATCCAGTGAGGTCAAAACCACTCTCAAAGACTCAAACATCCTGAGTCATGGTAATGTTAAAAATTTAAGTAAAAGGATGAAAATGAATAATAAAAGAAATGTCACTTTTACTTAAGAATTTAACATTACCATTGATTGTCACCATTGCTAGGGTTGAGATGTGAGAGGCAAATGATAGGGGACACATGTTTTTCTTGGACAGGTTGTTTTTGAGGGAAATAACCCCAAATTTCCCTCAAAATGGCTTCAAAACTCACAAAACTGCATTTTGTGGGATCTGTGGCTGGCCTGGCAATAAATTGGTCAGTTCATGACAAAACCGGCCAGTTTATGGGAAAACAAGTCGGTTTTGTTATAAATCAGCCAATTTATGACCAATCATACCAAAAAACCAGTGGAGTTGCTCAGATAAACGAGTTTTTCAAACAGTTTGATGGCTTAGGCTAATGAACTAGACAGTTTGACCGGTTTATAGTTCGAACTGATCGGTTTTGAATATTATGGCTTAAAGACCACTTGCACTCCCTAATAGCTTCAAAGCTATCCAAGTTATAACATCTTCTCGGTTTCATACACCACTTCGTTGTTTCTATTTTTCCCGAGATCTAACACTATAAACCAAATAATAGAGAAAAAAAATTAGATTCACTGCATCCAGTCTAGAATCATGGGATTTTCCCATTTTTCCTGTACAAACGGCTACTCAACCACAAAATCATGACAAAAGTGCAACATTGACATTCTGGAACCTAATCTCCTTTTCAATCAGACACATGCTAAAACCCCACCCTACACCCCAAGAATTCGCATCTACCACTACAAGCATTACAAACTCTCAAACCTCTTGCCCACAGCTACATGGCTACAGATCCCCCAATGCATAAACCAGCCTAGATACATCTTAACTCCAGATCTACCAAGAGCAATCATATCTTTTTGCATCTTAAGATATTTGCATCTCAAGAGATTTGATCACTCTCAGCGCTTGGTAGATCCAGAGTTAAGATGGATCTAGGTTGGTTTAATTCCCCTCTTTAAATAGGTTATATTCCACATGAATACCATGGGCAACACCATGCGTTCTAATAAACTAGTTTAATTACTCTCTTTAAATAGGCTATAATCCACATGAATACCATGGTGAATACCATGGGTTATCATAAACTTGGAGCTCAAAAGCCACCGGTGTTGAATTTCCACGACCTTGGGTCTAGTTTAGAGTCTTAAAATCACTGACACTACCAAACCAAGAATCTCAACCATAAACTACTTTGCACAACGGAAATATAAAGCAGTAAATCACATATGCACAAATATACACGGTTTTTAACAAAATTGTACAATACGTACAATCCCAATATTCATTATATTGAACCAAATATGAATAATACAACAATCTATGGTATACAAGATACAATGACACTTCGTTGTGCAACTTCGATGCCATATCTTGTCTTGTGGGTCCTTCGCTCCCGTACTGCTCACTAGTAGTGCCTTAGTCAATCAAGGCCACTACACATCGAGACTCCACGAGGGTTGCCACCTATCACTGTTGCAAGTTGACTCTGCTACAATGAACATGGGCTCGTCAAACTGCTCTCTAGGCTAGCCAATACCTGAGCTCCAAATACCTGAGCTCAACCTGCCTTCTGAGTAGCCTCTTCTCGTCCATCACAAGAGCTATTCATAACGCTGCAATCTTCACCCAATCACGCACCAACAACGTCCTTCTTGTCTGTTGCTCTAGGTCTACTTTGGGTAGCCAACACACTGCCCTCCAATCAGATCAATGGTACATAATCACGTCATTGTCAATTATGCTCCTAGGAAGACATTTCACCTCCACAGAATGTCCTCCACATGGCACCAACAGGCTGCAACAATCACAATCCAATCTGGTCAAAACTTTGACCCAATACACCTCCCAAATTATTGTTGTCCTATTGCTACTCTAACTGTCACTACATCATTGGTTAGGGCATCAACCTTCAACCTTTATCCTCCACGCAGTCAACAACACAAGCCTATTAAGGTTGCGGTCCTCCAAGGTAAGGCTCTCCACACCTATGTTGCCCCAAATATGGGCTTAACACTTCAACGCAGCCCTTAGAGATAGCCCAACTGTTGGCTATGGTCTGTGGCCTAGCAAAGCAGTTGTTGTAGGCTTACAGCCTCCCTCAAATCCTACCCAAACAGCTATGCTTTGCTCCACAGCCCTGTGGCCTTCACTACCCAGCATCCACGGTTAAGAACAACCCTTAAACATGCCTTCAAACAGCACTTTACTCACTTCGTTGTCACCTACAACAAACTACCTTCACACAGAACTACCCTCATTGTCCCTCGGCCTCTTTCACGCTGTCTCTAACCTCCTCTTGTTGCGGCTAAGCCGCCTCCTATTTCGGAGCACCTGCACCTGCACCTACTCCTGCTTCTCTGGAACCTGCACCTACTCCCCCTGCTTCTTTCCATGATCCACAGGGTTGCCCGTCAAACTGTAGAGACCATGCTCTCTAACTCCAAACACAATCCCATTGGAGCTAGAGCTTATGGGCCTAAGTTTTGCCTTCCCATCTTGGAACAAGACCTCAAACCCCTTCCTCTCGATCATCGAGACGGAAATCACGCTATAGCTAAGTCCTGGTATAAACAGTACATCCTGGACCCACATCATACATCTTGTCACCATCCTGAATGGCACAACACCCGATCCTCGAATCTTCAACTGAGTCGTCGCCCAACACCATGTGCAACTTTAAGTCCCATTCAGCTAGAGTTTCAAAAACCTCCTGTGACCCTGTCATATGCTTCGTCGCACCATTGTCCACGTACCATCCATCCTCAGTGACAGTACCCTGCGAGAAATGAGAAATCATAGCAAAGTCCTCCTCTTCCAATCTCCTGGACAGATCATCTATCTCTGTTGAAGTGGCAACATCGATGGTCTGCTTTCCTTTCCTTTTCTCATCATCTCCCTTCTTCTTCATCAAACATCTTAACAAATAATGACACATCTCGCCACAGTTGAAACACTTGACTTTACTCAAGTCCTTTTTTTGCTTACCCTTCATTCGTGATGCAAGTGTCGTGTCATCATTTGAAGCCACCCTCTTCGGATGAAAATCCTCGTCTCGCAACTCTTCCTGAATGAAGTCATCCCACATCCTATCCTGATCTGGCAACAGTCCCTTTGATGAAGGGCTTCCAATCCTCGCTGAACCCTTTCAAGGCAATCCTTACCATATCTGCATCTGAGGTAGACACACCAATGGCAACAAGCTCATCTTTGACCTAAGACAATCTCGTTAGATACAAGGTCACGTTGTCACCCTTTATCATCTTGGTGGACTTCAACTTATCCTCCAATACCAGTACCCGATTCTCGTTCTTATTCTAGAACAAATTCTGAATAGCCATCCACATCTCATGTGCATTGTTCTTCCTGAAAAATGAGGTATTAGGGCATCCTTCACACCATCTAGGATGATCAATCTCGTCCTCACATCCAAATCTTCATATATTTCCAGCTCCTTAGGGTCGATTGGCTTCTTGATCTCTTTCTCAGCAAACTCCCAGAGCCTGTTGACCTATAAGACCAACTTGATCCTTTCTTTCCAAGGACTATAGTTGGACAACCCCTCCAACTTGTCCTTGTATAGGAGACCTGCCTACAACTTCAATATTGTAGTGAGCCCTTCACTTACAATAGGACCAACTCCCTCTCACGCTGTACTTCGCTACGCACAACTCTGATTTACTTACTTCCAAAGTAGCTCAAACACCGCTCTAATACCATGTTGAATTTCCACGACCTTGGGTCTAAGTTGAGTCTTAAAATCACTGACACTACCAAACCAAGAATCTCAGCCATAAACTACTTTACACAGCGGAAATATAAAGTAGTAAATCACATATGCACAAATATACACGGTTTTTAACAAAATTGTACAATATTTACAATCCCAATCTTCGTTATATTAAACCAAATCTAAGTAATACAACAGTCTATGGTATACAAGATACAATGACAAACTTCATTGCCAAACTTCGATATTGTATCTTATCTTGCTAGTCCTTCGCTCCCATCAAGGGCACTACACATCGAGACTCCAAGAGAGCTGCCACCTATCACTGCTGCAAGTCGCTTCTGCTACAATGAGCATGGGCTCATCAAACCGCTCTCTAGGCTGGCCAATACCTGAGCTCCAATCTGCCTTCTAGTAGCCTCTTTCAACCATCAAAGAGCTACTCATAAAGCTGCAATCTTCACCCAATCACGCACCAACAACGTCCTTCTTGTCTGCTGCTCTAGGGCTACTTTGGATAGCCAACACGCTGCCCTCCAATCAGATCAATGGTACCCAATCATGTAACTGTCAGTTCTGCTCCTAGGAAGACACTTCACCTCCGTGGAATGTCCTCCACATGGCACCAACAGGCTGCAACAATCACGATCCAATCTGGTCAAAACTTTGACCCAATGCACCTCCCAAAATACTCGTCCTCTTGCTGCTCTAGCTGTCACTGCATCACTGGTTAGGGCATCAACCTTCAGCCCTTATCCTCTACGCAGTCAACAACACAAGCCTATTAAGGCTACGGTCCTCCAAGGTAAGGCTCTCCACACCTACACTGCCCCAAATCTGGGCTTAACACTTCAACACAGCCCTTAGAGATAGCCCAGCTGCTGGCTATGGCCTGCAACTTAGCACAGCAGCTGCTGTAGGCTTACCCCCTCCCTCAAATCCTGCCCAAACAGCTCTGCTTTGATCCACAGCCCTGTGGCCTTCACTGCCCAGCATCCACGGTTAAGAACAGCCCTTAAACATGCCGTCAAACAGCCCTTTACACACTTTGCTGTCACCTACAGCAAACTGCCTTCACACAGAAGTACCCCTGTTGTCCCTCGGCCTCTTTCACGCTGTCTCTAACCTCCTCTTGCTGCGGCTAAGCCTCCTCCTATTTCAGAGCACACTTGGAGATGTAATGCCACACTTGGATGCTCAAATAACATCAATACACTTCATGTTTATACTCAAAATGAGGGCTTCACGAATTCATGAAGAGAACCATCTATTGGACGAATTTTACATCAAGCCTACATGATTTGAAAACCAATAATTACTAGTCAACTTCAAAAATTCATAACTTCATTTCTATAACTCCGATTTGAGTGATCTTTGGAGCGTTGGAATCGGCTCGCCAAACTCTATCACCTCAAATTTTCCCAAGCTCAAATTCATCAGTGTTGATCGAAATCCCGATGGGTGCAAAACCCCATACTTGGGTTCGGGGCCCACAAACTGCCCTTATGGTGCTTCACCCTCCAAACCCTGAACCCTAGGGCTTGGAGTATCTCCCAAGCTACACAAATCAACAACTGGTAACTTAACCAAGTCAAGTTTACCTTGACTACCCAATAAAAATTTATATAGAAAAAATAACTTAGATTTTAACAATAGGGTTATGTTTGTTTTTATTTACAACCCAACAAAAATTGATTTAAAAAAAATAATACAGTAGGTTTTTTATTTAACATAGGGTTATTTTTATTTTATTTTATTTTGACCGAGTCAAAATGTTTACAGGACAGGACATTACAACATCTCTTGCATACTGGGCTGGAGAGCGCCTCTCAGCGCAATCACACTATGCCTTTACCGAGGTGATAAAACAATTATAACCCATGGCATTTAACTTTTCTAATTCTAAGTATTGTTCCTTTGTATTCTACAGAGAGACAGAGAGCTTTAAATCTCAGGCAGCTCAAACCCAGCTTGATTTCTTCATGAAATTCTTCACATTTGCACAATTCTGTCTCCACCAGCATTCAGTTCGCTCGATCTCCTGGCTTCAAAAGGCCCCCGTCAGTGTAACTTTTTATGAAAGGTTCTGTTTCCAGGGAAGCTAAAGCCATTGACCTATTTGGGTTGGGTGAACTAACAATATAATTCTTAGTTCACAGTCAGTTTATGTTGACATAACATTAGAATATTGTTAAAGAGAAGTACAACTCATTCCAAACTAATGCAAATGTTAGATTATGATGGAGATAGCAAGTGTGAAATGAGTGTCCATACAGTACTGTTATGTGGTAATGATGTACCGAGCAGGGCTGGTCTCTTAAAAAGACCATGAACTGTTGTTGGAAAGATTGTAATATGTAGATGCATAGCTAGATCATAGGCAGTTTTAGATTTAGCAAACAAAAGCCATGAGGCTAGGACAATGTATATTTTAATTTCTCTTTCTTGAAAAAGAAAGAAAACCAAGGGTGAAGTAATTTCAAACGTCATGCCAAGCACCTATGTTGCAGGAAACACCACTTCAGGTGTTGTACCAAGCATCTTTCCATACAGAAACACAAAAATGTGTGGGGTCATGTGGGATTTGTTAATACAGCTAGAAACATGTTTCCGAGCCATACCAGCATCCATATGACACGTTCTCGACACTAAATCTGACTATTTTGATTTGAATTGACTCAGCTTTTTACTAGGTTTGACCATAAATGCTGGCAAGTAACAGTGGTGTCAAATTTTTCATGTATATTGTGTTTCTGCATTTCCAAATTTTTGTGGGATCACATTGTTGATTTTTCAAGTGCAATAGATACAAGCACTAATTTCTGAAAAACTGATAATTACTTCTAATGATATAGATATTCTTTTAGCACTTTTAGTTTATCATTAAACAATTATACTTCAGAAATCAACCATAAATGTACAAGGGCAGTAGAGATCACAATGCACAAATATAACACAAGATTTACCCTGGGAAAACCCACTTGGGGCAAAAACCCGTAATCTTTTTCCTTAGAGAAATTCTTCAATTCAACAAGAGATACACTTCATTCTGCTAGTCAACTATGATGATCAAACTGACCAACAATGCTATGGTCAATCTTGGTCAAACAGCACTCTTGTCAAGTCAATCTTCTGCCCAACAAACTCAGCCCTCTCTGATCTTCCTAGGTTGAAATCCGGCCTCCCAAAAACTCAGCCCTTCTACCCAGAATTTTGGCCCTGCTGCCCAGAAGTTCGACCTTGCTACCCAAAATATGCCCAGAAAATCACACATGTGAAGTCAAAGAGAGAGAGATATGCTTGAGAGGAATTTGTCCTTCTTCATCCTTCTTGTTTTTCTTCTTCACTCACTTGGAAGCCCAGAATATATCTTCTTGTGTGAGAAGTCGAATGGTGTCTTATGGAGGGGGTTGAGTGCCTTATATATGGTGTTTTGCCAATTTGAATGGGTGTCTCTTCACTAGGGCAAACTTGACTTGAAGAAGCGCCGACTTGACAAGTTTGGAGCCAAAAACTCAAAATTTTCTCTTTTGATATTGACATGAAGAACATGTCTTATATTAATCATTTCAAGGACTAATCAATAAAAATGACATGAAGAACATGTCTTACATTTTCATTGTGTCTTTCAAGGGTTAAAAATATAATTTATGAAGACCGACCATAGCTACAAAATTCAACACCCCCTCTTAGCTATGGAGGTATTCATAATGACTATCCATATGTTCTCTTGTTGACAAATTTCTCTAAGAAAAGGTTATAACAGTTTCACCAGCATCAACATCATCCAATTACCATAATCATGGTCAACAACATTGACACATGGTAAATCAATAGCATCAACAAGTTACCATAATTTTGGTCGGTACCTTTGACCTATGGTGTATCCTCATCATAATCTTCATCAGTACTCCAGACACATGGTACATCATTAGCATCAACTACTCACCATATTTTGATCCATCTAACACGTGGTATATAGACTATTCTTGTTTCACCATTATTCTAGTCAATATCTTTAACACACAGTGAATCTCCAAAGGCCACACTCTACCTGAGTAATTTTGGGCTTGATGCTAAATGAGCTCACTCAACCTATCTAGAGAGTTATGAGCCTGATGTTAAAAGGAACCCACTCAACTAAGTGATCCTAGGCCTCTAGGATCATTCTTCCTAATTCCGGTCAATATACTTGACATGAGAAGAATGACTGTCCTTTGTTGGACCATTCTCCCTAATTCCGTTTAATATACTTGACACAGGAAGAATGTTTGTCCCTAATGTTATCTCATCAACACTCCCTCTCATTGAGGGAGACATTCTCAATGACAACAAGTCCAAGCTTGTCCCTGAAGTATACAAACTTCGCTCTAGACAAAGGCTTTGTAAGAATATAAGTTATCTACTCATCAATAGAGATGTGTTGGAGCGTGTCACTGCTCCCTTATGCACCATGTCACAAATGAAGTGGTATTTGATATCAATGTGCTTCGACCCGTTACGAAAAACTAGATTCTCTGCAAGCTTCACAGCATTGATTGTCACAATATATCATAGTTGATTCCAGCACCTAATCAGATAATCCTGCGAGTAATTTTCGAAGACACACTGCTTCACAACTCACTAAACTAGTTGCGATATACTCGGCCTCAACAATGCTAAGTGCAACATATGTTTGCTTCCTAGTCATCAAGAAATCGTAGCAGAACCCACACTGAAGCAAATTTTGAATGTACGCTTTTTTTCTTCCACACTCCCTCCCAATCTGAATTTGTATATCCCTGCAGCTATATATCACCATTTGAGACATATCTCAAACAATAATCAACTGTACCATGCAAATGTCTCAATATATGCTTTGTTGCAATCCAATGATCATGTCTCAGTTCCACCTGGACCTGACTCAGAGTGTTCACTGCAAAGCAAATGTTCGGCTTGGTGTTAACCAAATACATCAAGGAGCCAATCAACTTTCGGTACATAGATGGATCTACCAAATCTGACTCAGAGTCTCTCAACTTCCTCAAATTAGTCACCATGGGAGTTGCCATAATTTATAGTTCATCATTCCAAACTTCTACAGGATCTTGATAATATATTTTCCTTTGACCAAGGAAGATTTCACTACCATACTTCTAGCCCCAAATAGTAGTGCATCAACCCAATATCCTTCATCCTGAGTTCAGAGGCCAACTCCCTCTTACACTGAATAATGAGATGCTCTACACCTATCAGAAATAAGTCATCAACATACAATAATATAATCACAGGTTCATTCTTCTCAACCTTGATATATAGGTTTGGATCAACATCACTTTTAGAGAAACCAAGTCTTGTCATGTATGCTACCCACCATTTTGTGGGTGATATCCCTAGGAGAAAAAAATTTCTCCATAATGGGTCCTCAGCCGACTACCAGCAGCCCCAACTAGCTCATTGTGCCATTTCTCCACCACCTAAGCCAGCAATGCAGTTCCTCACCCATCTGTCATAATTGTATGTTTGAAGGTGGTCCTCCCAAACCTGAAGGTACGTCTTGTCATTTGGTAATTGATTACTTTAGTTTGCTTATTATGGAGATTATTGGGCATGAATTAATGGGGGGGTTAGGCAGAGAGAGTGGAGTAGGTTTGTGTCCTTGTCCCCTAGATCTCTTTGGGGGTGTTAACCTTGAACCCTAGTCCTATGGGATCTCTTTTATCGACCTTTGGGCTTCTGGGATGGTATTTCATGGGAAACCCCAATTTTGGGTGTGTGGTCCCACTCCCCGATTCATGCATATCATCCCCCTTCCGCTTATTATACTCCCTTTCATCACTTCTCCCACCTGGGTCCATGTTCTCCACTAGGTCCGCATAGGGTCAACCACCCCCTCCCCTTGCCCCACATCTTGGGTCGGGCCTGGAACAATGCCTCGGAGGATGATGCAGCTGAAAAGAAAAGAAAAAGCATAATTGGCCACATTCAACAAGAAATTGTACCACAAAATGCAAAAGATGGTTGGGACAAACACATTTAGCACGTGGGAAAAAGCCATTACATGAGCTCTTCCCCTTTCATGGCCATCACCCTGGTTCCTAGAGGCCCTTGATGAGTCTCCTTTATCATTCAGGAACCCATGATTGTCCCAACCCCTGGTGGGCGATGAATTGCCCCACCTCAAAAGGGGGTATCCACTGCTATACTTTGCACATCATGGTCTCATCCCTTTGAGCCCCGAGCAATTAACCAAAGAAAATCATAAAAGGCAAAAGGCATTTGAAGAAGGGTAGAAAAATCAAGGTTGGGGTAACTTGTGTACCATGATTTCTCCCTCCTATGCATCATTTACCCAAGTGTGGGCTTCCCTTTTTATTAGCTACCCTTGTGCCATTGGATGTCACCCAGGTTGTTCCCCTTTGTCCCCTACTCCACTTCATCACTAGATCACATGCCACAACCATTTGATGGATGTAACATGAACATATCACCCCCTTTAGAAGTAGAAACCACCTAATAGGATGATTGGTTAGCCCTTTTTGGAGCTTGAAAACATTGGCACATGCCAAAGCCCACTATGGAAGGGCATGCCATTATGAAGTGCCCACTTATTGTCCATGATTTGTAAACTCTTTTACTTAATTACTGTAATCACTTGACATGATGGAAGGTACGAGAACGCATTGGATCTTATGCAGGATTACAGATGGTCTCCATTTTGGGTTTGGTCTTCTTATACAGGGTCCTAACCCTCTAGAAGGCTACATAGGCACATGTAGGGTGTGTGTGGAGAGCCATGGGCCTCCACAACAGTAGACAGCGCTCCATGGATCCCCGGAGATGTTCAGAGATTGCTCGAGATTCACCTATTGGACAAGGAAGATGCACCTGGTTCACCATTCCCAGCCGACCCCACAGTTGTACCATGCACTTGGCAGATGACCCAGGACTTATATGCTGATGTGGCATCACTTACACAATCATCTAAGCCCTTACAGATGGTCTACAGCCATCTTCGATCTACTTGGAGACCCATGAGGTTACTTGTGTGCCCCCACACCCATTGGGAGCACCGTACGTTTATTATTTAGAGAACAAGGGGCCAACCCCTTTTCCACTACTTTTGGGGATCCTATTCATCATTGTGGCACTTATGGACTTCATCAAGCTTCCTAGAAGGACCAACGACATGTATTATTGATCATTTGACCTCTCAAGAGGCTTATTCTTTTGTTTATGGGCTAGTTTGGTGGGCTTGTCACCAAAAGTTAGTTATTTTGCACAAGTTTTATTCTAGGGGCTAATGTAGGCCTAATTAGCTAAATCAAATTCATTAGAAGTGTATAAATACAAGTGATGTGAGTTCATTTTAGCATCATGACTTGGTTTTGGACTTGTGATCTCTTTAGAGATTTTCGCTATTCCTTCTTGGTGGGAGAAATTTTGGAGCATGGAATGAATTTTGATGTTTGGATTATCTTCTCTTGTCTTGGAGCTTCTTGATTGGCAAATTTGTTGATGGTTGGATATATTCTCTTACATGTAAGTACAAATTTAATGTTATTCTTTCTTTTACTTTGTCATATGCATTGATAATGTGATTTTCGCTATATTAGGGCTAATTGTTGTATGCATTATTGCGAAATTGTGGAATTATTGTTTCTATATAGCATCTCTCAATGTATGGGCCATGTATGTTGAATGAAATTCTCCTAGGGATAATTCTATCATTGAATTTATCTTGATAAGCCATCTCTTTTTGTAAAACGAAGTATAAAGCTTTAAGGTCTCTCCCTTGCCCTAATGCTAAGTGAAGTTGTCCTTGAAGCCTCCTTGACCTAGAAACGAAGTCCATTCTCATTATTTTTCTTGACTCCAATCTCCCCAAAGGATTAGGCACTGGTCTACCATAAGGTGATCACCTTAAACCTATTTTTCTTCCCCCTTCCCCTCTTTTTCTAGGCCTAGCATGCATAGGTAACCTAGGGCGCCAATTATCTCACAATCTAGCCATCCAAATACTTCGATTTTTGATCCACAACTACGTTGATGTGTCCTCAAGAAGCCCTCCAAATTTCATGAGATTCCAACGATGGGATCTTGAGATATCGCAAGCCCTAGTTCGAAGACCAATTCTTCCCCTTGGTTTCCCATAGGCTAGAAGCTCCACTGAGATCCTTGCATTACCTTCCATTGAAAATTCATTCCTTGATCCCTTTCCCCTCCCTAATTAGGTCAATCATATCATTGGTTGCTAAACCCTATCCCCTTTACCTAACCTCAGGTTTGCTTGGTCCCGTGTGGTCCCGTGCACTATCAAGGTTTATTCTTCAAGGATCACCTGGTACCAAGTTTCCACAAGAATTCTACGGCTTAGGGATCTCTTTTATAAGACACATACTCAAAACCTAACACTTGAAATTCTCCCCAGGCCCTTCCTAGAGAGCCTTCCATCTTGCCTTCCAAGACAAGCAAGCCACAATCTTGAGCCTCTCTTGTGAATAGGCTTCTAGTATCATCCTTCATCCTATCTTTGATCTATTCATCCTTGTGATCCTTATCATACCGGGTCTCCTCCCATCGGTGAAAGTCTGTAAAGAGTAGGGAGCTTTAGATGAGGTGATAGTGGACTATTGCTCCATTATTGCCCTTGACCTAACAATTGTCCCTTTAGGATTCCCTCCTAGGACCCTTGCTAGTTTGGTCGGTAAAAAGGTAGTCATCAATTCAAGAATACCAGGCTCTATGTGCTTGCTTAATTCCATAAAAGGCTTTCTTCAATCTGCAAACATGAGATTCTTTTCCATGAACCTCAAAACCTTGAGGTTGTTCTATGTACACTTCTTTCTCAATCACACCATGAGGAAAGCAATTTTTACATCCATCTAATATAAATTCTAACTGATAGAAAAAAATATAGAAATAATAGATCTAATAGTAGTGTACCTGGAAACTAGAGCAAAGGTCTCATCGTAATCCTCTCCCTCTTTCTAGGAGAATCCTATAGCCACAAATCTCGCCTTGTATTTGTCAATACAGCCATCCACTGCAAGCCTAATCTTGTATATCCATATGGAGGTCACCATTGACTTTCCTTCAAGTCTAGGCACAATTTCCCATACATCATTCTTCATAATAAATTGGTATTCTTCCATCATTGCATCCTTCCAAACTTACTGGCTCATTGCCTCTTCATAAGTGGAAGGTTCAGTGTCAATGAGATTAGTCATCAATGTTGCATATCCAAAATACCTCTTCGGTCTCTTGCTTTCCCTAAAGGTGCCACGTGGTGTTGCATGTCCTTCTACTTCCTACAAGGTAGATCTAAGCCAAGTTGGCCTCTTCTTGATTTCTAGAACAACAACTGGATCCATTGGTTCACTAGGCCCTTCTGGCTCTTCTTGATGATCTACGAGATGTTTTGAAGGATTGAATGGACTTGAGCCTTCTTCCTTGGGAGCTTCACATTCTTCATCATCATCAGAGTCCATGGGAACTTCTTTAGACTTCCAATAGGCAACATTCTCATCAAAGGTAATGTCCCTACTGACTTCAACCTGTCGTTGTCCAAGAACATAGATTTTATAGGCCTTTGATGACTCGTTGTATCCAACAAATATTCCTTTCTTTCCTGAAGGTTCTAGTTTCTTCCTTTTATCTTGGGTACATGTATGTAAACTGGACACCCAAAGATTCTCAAATGTCCAACCTTTGGTTTCTGTCCAATGAATGCTTCTTCAGGAGTCTTGTCTTCCAAGATTCGATGAGGACTTCAATTTTGAATATGGACGACTGTCATGGATGCTTAACTCCATAAGAACATAGGCAAGTCTTGATCGCGAATCATTGCCTTAACAAATTCTTTAATGGTCCTGTTCTTTCTTTTAGTAACTCCATTTTGTTGAAGATTGTAAGGGATTATCAACTGCCTCTTAATCTCGACTTCTTTACAAAAGGCAATGAGTTCCTTGGTGTTGAAGAATCTAGGGCATTTAGGTTAGGATGGGATTCTTCTGATGATGATAACTATTTGTGAGGTACTTTTTACTTTTTCTTATTACCACAATCTTCTTTTATTATTCTTAGTGTGTGTTCTCTTACTTCATCAAACAATTACCAAAACAAAAGAAACAAGAACACAAGATATTAGCTCTCAACCAGGGCAAAAACCTCTCTCACCTAGAGAGGAAAACCCTTCTACAAATTTCTCTTACTAAAGCTTCAAATGACAAATGCCAAACCCTAGACCCTTGACCCTCCAAGAACAAGACACAATCTCTCTTTTGAAACCTCCCTTTTGTCCTTCAATCAATGCCTCCTTGTGCACTGCATTCTGATTTCTTCCTTCGCTCTTCTTCCAGCAACTTGTAGCACAACTATAGAAACCCTAGATCTCCTCAGAGACCTATACTACAATGGATTCCTTCCTTTCTTCCTTTCCTCGCTTGATAGGCTTCCTTTTGCTTGATGCTTAAGCTAGAGGATGGGACCTTCCTTCAGTATATTTCTGAGTTAGAGGTTGATCCTCTTAACCCTACTGTAGATCTGATTTTTCTCACACGTGAGGCTGGTTTGGGCTCAAATTTGTCCTTCTTGCTTGCTCCCTTCCTTCACTTGATGTGGGACCTACTTCACTTGAGATGGAGGGCTAATTGGAGCCTCTTTTTCACCCAATCGAACTCTTATTATGTTGCTGCACTTCTAGATCTGAAATGACAGCAGAGATACCCTTTCTCCTTCACATGTGTGACAGAAATTAGTCGCAAAACAGTCCTCTAAAACTCGGTTTCCTTTTCCTTCTTTGTTGGACTAGAGGCACCTTTCTACTCCTTTTCACACTCTTTTCTTCGCTAATTTCAGAGATCACTTGATGCTTCTTTTGTGAGGTCGAGTTGCCCTATATATAGGAGTCTGTCCCTCCTATTTGGCCGACTTGAGCTAGTGAGGCCAACTTGTCCTTAAGTGCATAATAAATTCATTTTGAGTCCACATGAAGAGGAGACTTGTCTTTGCTTTGGAGGATCACCTTTGACATATTTCTTTGATATATTTACGTGGTGTAACTTGCCCTTAAATGGGTCTTTCATAATTACATTAACTTTTTTCCTATAGCACTTCAACGTGTGCTAGACCTATGCAATGAGCAAGAAACTCATTTTTACAATTGACAAAAATAATAATTCTTTTTCTTTTACAAGTACAAAGATCAATTTTACATTTATGAAGACCAAACCTAGTTACATTTTCTCCAACACTTGGAAGTGTATTCCCCTCCATTATCTGATCTCAAATTCTTGATCTTCTTTCTTGTCAAATTTTGTACTTCAACCTTAAATTCTTCAAATTTGTTGAACACTTCATCTTTGGTCTTCATGAAGTAAATCCATGTCTTACGAGAGAAGCATCAATTAAAGTTACATAATATAGAGAGTCTCCAAGAGATTTTATTGGCATTGGACCATAAGCATCAAAATGAACTCGATCCAGGATTTCTTTGGACCTACTTTCATTGCTTGGAAAATACTTCTTGACATTCTTCCCAAGCACACAACCTTTACATACTCTTTCATGCTCCATCTGCAATTCTGGAACCCCTGAAACCATTTGATTTAAAGCCGACAAAGCTCTACAGTGAAGATGAGCATATCTTTTATGCCATAGTTCACATGGATTGATATTATTATGCACTAATGCTTGAGCTGGTTGTTTCAAGAGTCTATACAACCTTCCTTCATGAACTCCAATTACTCTTACAAAGTTTATACTTGAGGCCTTGGGCCATACAAGGACTTTACCATCAACAAATGCTACTCTATCTCCTTTATCTTTCAAACATGAAATAGAAATCAAATTTTTCCAAACCTGGTAAATATGGTATGTTGTTAAGATGAATGTTTTCACCTAAGTCCATCTCAGTGGAAGTTTTCTCCATGCCTTTGACTACATAGTTATTGTTATCTTCAAGCTCTATCTTTTGAGATAATTTCTTTTCCATTAGAGTTGTGAGATTGTCACGATCTCCTGTCATATGTCTTGAGGCACCACTATCTACCAACCACAAGTCATCGCTATCTACAACAGAACCTGTAAGAGCAAAAAAATAGAAGAAATCGTGTCACGTGAATCTTCATTCTTGGTTTTTTTTGGATGTTCATCAATGTCAATTGTAGTAGCATGCTCCTCCACAAGACACCATTCGACCTTCCGAGCTTCTCCATAAGACACCATTTGACCTCTCACACAAGAAGATATATTCTGGGCATCCAAGCGAAGGAAGAAGAACATGTGCGACTTTTTGGGCATCCAAGCGAAGGAAGAAAAACATGTGAGAGAGGTCAAATGGTGTCTTGTGGAGGAGCTCAAATGCCTTTACTGTTATGCCTGTCCGAATGGGTGTCTCTCTTCACTGGGGCTGACTTGACAAGTTTGGAACCAAAAATTCAAAACTCAAATTTTTCTCTTTTGATACTGACATGAAGAACATGTCTTATATTAATCATTTCAAGGACCAATCAATAAAATCACATCAAGAACATGTCTTACATTTTCATTATATATTTCAAGGGCTAAAAATATAAATTATGAAGACTGACCATAGCTACAAAATTCAACACACATTTCCAGCACATTTCTGTTCCGGAAACTCCTACCTGTTTCCCTGTATCATGCAACTTAGCTGAGCACTAAAGGAGATAATGAAAGACCTGGAAACAGCAATAGAAAAAATTGATGGCAAGTTCAACCAAAACCTGCAGCCTTCAATTGATAAACCAGATCTGTCTATCCACTATCAATCTCCCTCGATATTATTACTTACTAAGATATATGAAGGTATATGAAAAGTCCTAGTGTTTTCTTATGCACCAGAAGAGAAACGTGACTTTCCTTAGGCAGCTATGGCTCTACAAGCCAAAACCATGGAACAAGGGTGGACGGATCAAGGCTGCTGGGTTGAGATTGGATCAATCATGACTAGTGAGTCAGAGCAGACAGATCATGGATGGAATGTGGTTGCTTCAAATGTTGGGTGAGTGGTCAACAAAGAGTGAGGAGGAAAAACAATCCAAACTTAGGAAACAATCAAACTCTGAGAAAGCAAGAAAGGAGAAGTTTCTTAAATCAGACTGGGCTTGGACCCTATGAAAGAGGCATTAATTTTTGACCACATAGCTAGAAAATGATTGTGTAAAGGGAATGCTTAATCAGAAGATATAGAAATAGAATTAATGGCATTGATTTATTGGCGGGGGAATCAAACCCCATAACCTGAATCTCTTGTAAGCAACAGAACACAATTTGGCTCCAGATATTGCTTTGTTGCTGCTATTTCCACAATAAACTCAGGTTGTTCTGCTGACAGTGATATTCAGCAATGAAAAAGAAGGGATAGAAAATCTTCCCTGACAGTGGCAATGGAATGGACTACTAAGGCAAGGGTGGTGCAGCAACTCAGCGGGAAACAGCAATGTAGCAGGACAGGCACAGTAGGAGGTTACATGGAGGAGGACAATTAGTTTGTCCCTGTATGGACAGATGGCAAGTTTCCATAGATTGCGGACAGATTAACAGTGAAAATTAAAAATTATATGGCAAAAGGAGAAAGGTGGATGGACAGTTTATAAGTGGATTTTGTGGGTGGTTTCACAAGGATGACCAAGTATTGAGAAGACCGTGTCCCATACATGTCTTCAGCATAAATATCACAGACAATCATTTTCATGTGAATAGTTCAATATAGTCATCAGTCAAAAAATAAGAGGTTAGTTTCAGTTATCAGTGTTGTGACAATAACCTCCAGCCTATGCTCCCTTGGAAAAGCTACGTATAAATTTCATAATCCCACAAACCAAATCTGAATTCTTGTTAAGATGGCTTACCGTTTGCCTGCATTTTTTAAGCATGCAGTCTATTTATTGGCATGCACAATACAGAGTACAAAAGGATTTACATTAATGCGCAACAAGGGAGCTGCAGTACCAGTTTTAAATTACATTAGGAAGCGATATTTTACTTGTTTCACTATTTAATTGTCAAATCGATTTAACATGTTCAATAACAGGAAGATGTTCAAATTTCCATTGACATCAACTGGAAAACATTGAATTTTAGAAAAGTGGATATCATGCTGTTCCCAATAATTTAATAAGCATGTTTTCCCCTTCAATCACTGCTACCTTCATGCCGCCTTCTGTGCTTTCTACTCGGTTCTGATCCATGCCTTCTCTTATCTCGCTTGGAATCTGATTCATGACTCTTTTTATCTACCTTTGAAGTCTTCCTTTCTTCTCTTCTCCTCTTTTTTTCTTCTTTCCTCTTCCTCTTCCTAGCATGTTGATCATCTGTTGAAGAATCAGATTCATGTCCATTAGACAGTTGGGTTGCTTCATCCTTTCGAGAATCCATATGAGATTCATTCTCTCTTTCCTGAAGTTTGCTATTTGAAGCAAGACTCAATTCTCTAGGAAGAGCTTTTTCATTCACAGAATGATGGGGAGCCCTGCATTATGAACTTGGAAGAATGAATACAAATTCAAATGAAAAACAATAAAAAACTAGAAGAAACAGTGAATATGCCTCTATGGAGAAAGATAACCAAATCAAAACACATGGCAGTGAAGCACAATCATTTTATTGCAAGTGCAAATCAGAACAAGGTTGAGAAACTTGGCTGCAAATCAATAAGAAGCCCATCATCCTTCTCAATAACAACATAAAAGTGAAAACTTACCGAGCAAAACCAAGCCCCTGTACACGCTCTCCTTCTGCATAACCAGGAGCCAAATCCTCTGCACAACTTCCTTTCTTCAGTAGCTCTGCAGCCTCTCGCTTATCCAGTCGATTTCCTTGAGGACGACTTACACGCTTTGGTGCTAAACCCAAAATCTCACGCATGGCTTTCTCTTCCTCTTCTTTGACCCTCTTAATCTCCTCTTTCTTTGCCTCTTCATTGAAATCTTGTGCCTTTTTATCCCTTGCATACCAATGAAGATCCTTTCCTATGTAGGAACAATATGAGATGATCATTTAAGTGCTTTGGAACTGATATTGCATAACTAGATGTTTGACTGAAAAAAGTTGATGACATTTGATGAGAACAATATCTAAAGGAAACCTTCTAATTTCTATCCATCTCACAAAATACAACGTCAAGCTAACAGACATGGAGTCAATAAAAACCGAAAAGGTGGCATCAATCATGCTGAGATTAGACAGAGTTTTCATACAAGTAAGCAAGCCTTTAAATTTTAACTTTTAAACTCAAACTAAAGGTAATCTGCCTATAATCGAAAACCGTAATATTCAACTCACATAGATCAATTAAACCATGTACAGTAAAAGACAAGCAGATTACAAAGCCATTGAAAACTAGTGATATTTTAGTCACAAATAAATACCTTTCTGCCATCTCCCAATGGGAGCCTTGATGCTATGACCAAGATAATTTTCTCTGTGCTTATCACTCTTCACATCATCCCAGCTGAATTCTGCATTCCCATGAAAAAATAAAGCAATGATCAAATTCTTCCTATTGAAAATATAGCCTCTGGTTGAACACAATTCATTCACGTGGAATTAGTTATTATTAATAAATACTGGCAGCCAGAAGATTATACACAAACACACAACGGAAAACATGCTAAAAAACCTAAACAAATGAAAACTTGATGGACATTCAAAACCATGGAGACATTTACCAGAAAAGTAGCCGGAAGTTATGGGAAGCATTAATTCAGTTACCTCTCTAACCCTTAACACTGACATGGAATAATAAAAAATAGCACAAAGTGAAGCCTATCAGCTACTGGTACATTGGAAGCAATCAAACTTTAGTTAACAAGTTCAAATAGGATATATTATTGGGCAGTGCTCAAACTTGCTTAGTTTTTGTTTAAATGTGCTGCAGAATTAGAAGAACAAGTAAAAACAGGGCGCACACAGAGTAATCCTTGAAACAAGGATTTTAAACAAAGAAAAGCCCTTCCCAATAAAATTCAGCCAGATAAACACTACACCTGGAATAAAAAAATAAAAGGACCCTCCAACAATGTACGATTGTAAATACATGTCTTTATATCACCCTGATATGTAACGGATACATCTGGAATCAGCAGTTACAACTGCACAAATTTGGGTGGAATCAAAAGTTGTTGCAGCTGTTGTAATAATTATAGCTCTTCCCATAACAGAGATGTAACATGTCACAGCTGTTACAACCTGCAACTTTGAAAAAGAAATTAAACGTTGCAGCCTGTTCATTCAACAGTTTTAAGAAACAATGGAAACCAACTAAGTGTTTAATAGGTAGTACCTCCAAAAAGGAAGTTACCGGTATAATTGAACAGACCTATTCTCCACAGATTAAGGAAAAGAAAAATAAAAGGAAGAGGGTTAAACAACGTCACTGTCTTCATCAAGTTTAATAAGTGTTCAAACGGCCTATTAAAAAAGTTAAACTTGGATAACCCAGATTTCATAGTTCTGCCTAAATTCATAAACTTGAATAACCTTCTTAGAAGGACATCTTACTCTTCATATAAAAGCTATCTTATTCTTCATAGAAGATTGATAAACATGTTTCCCTTCAACTGATGGACAACAACAAAATTCTGATTGTCAGATGAAGGGCACTACTGTGACCGGAGAAATTAGTTCGCTGGTCACGTTGATGGAATGTTAAGTCATTCACTAGGGTTACACTTTTACTATAGTCTGCCCCACTCGTGTGACATGAGTTTGAAAGCGACCAGGCCATGTTCAAGTGTTTGACGATTTTTTGGGAATTGCTACTCCTCAGGGACGGCACCTGAGCCAGAGAAAATCTACTTTGCAGTGCAGCCCATTGGGACATGTTTCTTGCAGCACTTCCAAAGGACGTATATAACAGCACAACTCGGGAGAAAAATAAAAATTTAGCATCCTACACGGCACATCAAAAAATGTATATGCAGCTAACATTCTAAAATGCCCTCAGACTAGCATGTGTATGGTAAATCGTAACACATGCAGAATTTTTTTGCATATGCAACATGTATATAAAATTATATTATGTACTATATAAATTGGATAGCAAGCTTTTTGGGCTTGTTTATTTCGCCAGAGAGAAGAAATCACTATTTTGTGACAAAACATATAAAAAAACTGTGGAGTCGCGTCATTTAGGTTCTTGGAAGGTTAAAAGAATTCCAATTCCAAATTCCATCAATAAAATTTGTAATCTCATTTTTCTTGCAGAAAACAGTTGCACTCAAAGTGCTGAAGTAGCACAAACCCCCGCTGACCAAATCAAACCCATGCGCTCGCCATCAAAACCCTTGTATGTTCAAACTTCCAATTCTCTCGAGCGAACAGAAGAAGAAACCGAAGCTCAATCCGTCAAAAGGCATCGGCATTCACTGTCTGATGGTCTGTTAGGGCATTGGATATAGAAGGAAAAGATGAATCCCTAGTACTGAAATCGTGACCAATAATGCCGAGGCACTTAAGCCTAAATCGACTGAATTATAAACCCCCTTTTACAGTAAAAATCAGAACTTAACTCAGAGACCTCACAGTGTTCTCTGAAACCCCAAAAGCAGATAAGGGATAAAAAAGGGAAGCTATGTACTTACGATCTTTACCGCCACGGACACCTCCCCTTGACGGATGATACATGATTCCCCCTTCTCAGTAGAATTCCCTTCAAGAAAACGCCGAACCGTCCTGTAATACTAGATCTCCGGCTATTCCAAATGCCCTCACCAAACCTCCCTCGCAATTGCTTGGGTGGACTTAAACACCTTGGTGTACTGGCATACACTTGAAAATATATATATATGTTCTTTGAATGAAAAATTCCCACATGACATCCGCAGGGGAAGATAATAGGGATCCTCCAGACTGTTCCTTCTTAATTTTTCATAGATGCATATATTGAGTTTTTATTAAATTGTTCACATGATGTAAAGGGCATGGAATTATGTGACATGTATTTTGAATATTAGAAAATGCTTTCCTTCTAATATGTCTGGTTTGAAATAATGGAAAGGAAATATGCGTTTTTCCTTTGAATTTGAAAATAATGTTTTCGATAGATGGTATTGTATTTATTAAATGGTAATGTAGTCTTTGATGAATTTATTTTTTATCAGAAAAATATTTTTATTTCATTACAATTTTGAGAAAGATTGTAGGTTGAATGAAGATTAAAAAATTGTATATTTAATGGAGATAAAATTTTAAAATTTAAAAATATAGTATTTTTTGTTTTAAATAATGAATGAGAAAAGAAAATATTTATATAATTATTAATGATATAAATAAAAATTGAGAAAGATTGTATGTTAAATTTGAATGAAGCCTTAGCTCCCACTGTGTAGGTGGTCCAGGCTTTACTCGATGAGGCTTTGAAGTTTTCTGAAAGTGCCATAATCTGCCGATTCAACGGTTTTTGGTCGCGGCTGACAGCTCTCCACAGTTGGATCTCGGAGGTATGGAAGCCTGTTATTTCTGATGAAATTAATATCTACCCCTGTGTTAGGGGTTTCTTTATAGTAGATTTTGAAAACCCTGAAAGCAGACAATGTATTGTAGATTTCGGCCCTTGGTTTTGGGAAAACTCAGGCCTATTCATGAAGCCATGGAACCCATCATTCGATCTCTCAACAATAGTCATAACCTCAGCACCAATTTGGGTGAGATTGCCAAACCTACCCTTGCATCTCTGGAATTTCTCCTCGCTAAAAGCCATTGGAAATGCAATTGGGAAATTTTACTGCACGTGCCCAAAAACAGAGGAATATGCCAGAACCACCTATGCACACATCTGTGTGGAAATGGACTTTAGCGCCGGATTCCGAGCTGAAATAAACCTAACAAGTAAAGACTATGTGTGGAACCAGAAACTTGATTATGAAAATGTCCTCTTCAGATGTCGATCATGCTTTGAGACAGGCCATCTAGCCAAAAATTACCCAAAAGCCTCCCAGAAAAATTCTGCTAGAAAATATCACCACAGATCTACATGGTGGGAAGGAGCACAAAAAGAACATTACATTGTCATCAAGGAAGAATACTCTCCAGAAAACTCTGAATCGCAAGAAATCGGGCAAGAAAGAAACAACTCTCAAGACAAGCAGGGGGAAAGCCCCACCCAACAACAAAAAAGTGAACTCGACAACCCCTCAAGCATCAACAGTTATGAGGATTCGAATACCGCACAAAATAAATCTTCATTTAACAGCAAAGTAGATCTCTCAAACCAAACTTCTTCTCCGACTATCTTCAAAAGGACGAACACAATATCTTTAAAAGGACGAACACAACAAATCGCGAAGCTAAGACACCAATGTCCTAAGAACCAGAAGAGATGAAAGAGATGCAAGATAAAGGAAGTTGGAAGACTGTAAAAAAAAAAAAAAAAAAAAGGCTACAACACCAATCTCGCCAAGAAAGACGAGAAGCCAAACAATTAAGAACTAAGAAAATTATATGTCTGATAGACCAATTTGGTCTCAGTGGACGTTAACCACCATCATCATCATCATCATCAAAAAATTGTATATCTAATGGAGATAAAATTTTAAAAGTTGAAAATATAGAATGTTTTTTTTTTAATAATGAATGAGAAAAGAAAATATTTATATAAGTATTCATGATTTAAACAAAGAATATATTTATTGTTATAAAATTAAATAATAATAATAATAAAGTATAGTATTATTTGAAATAAAATTTTAAATAGGAATATGGTACTTTAGCATTAATATGGTTGTTTTAATGTTTGATTTATGCACTATGGTGGATATTCTATTTGAACAAATTTATTGTAGTAAATTTTATATTATGTGGATTTATTTTTTATGTTCAAGAGGAATTAATTACTAGTTTTATTTGATTTTATGAAAAAAAATGAAAAAAAACGAGCACATAAAAATACCATCTCCACAAATGAAAACAAAACTTAAACTAGCTATAAGGTGAGGCCTATCATCTTCTCTCCTTGTTTTAGCTATAAAAATACACATACAAAGGAATGTTCACTCCTATAAAGTTATATTTAACACTATGACTTGAATTGTTGATATATAATCATTCTCCTCCTCCATTGTACTCTAAAAATCCCATCCCTAGATGTTTCTGTCGTTAATGGAACAGGTGCAATGCAAAAGAATGGAACCCATTTTCCTCTTAAAGGCCTAGTATTTATTGTAATGCAATAGCCACCTAGGATTGGGGTTTGACTTCCTCAACCCTCAATGTGATAAGGTTTTGTAACTTCTAGAATCTTATTGAAAGTCCTCACATGGGTAGCCCCACATGTGTGAGTAATGGTCATTAACATGGCATCCACTCATAGCATGGTGGTCAACTAGGTAGGTCAACTTGTGAGAGGCATAACATCAACATATGAACTCTCATTGGGTTAATTTTTGAACCATTGGAAAGGTCTCAGCCATACAATAGCATCATGGGGGTGGAGTTGTTGTTGCACATTGTGTTGTCATTGATGACAACAAGATGGCATTGATGTAAAAGGGGATGTATGGACAGCAATAGCGGAGCCATCTTTGATGATCACATATTCAATAAGGCTCTTCGTGAAGCAGTACGACCTCTTGATCTTTCATAAGGTCTCATTACATGTGGAAATGGCCACTTGAAGATATTTGAGTTGTTGATTAAAGTTAAGATGCTCAAATGATCTTACTAAAAGCATGGTTGCATAGTGCTCATCGATACCATTCTAACAATATATTCTGCTCATAAAAACTCCTCCCAAATAAGAAGTTGTGGCCTATTAAAAGTTAGCATTAAATAAGGCAAAAATTAGAAGGCCAAATTATAGGGCCAAAACCCAAAAATTGATATGGTTAAATATCATGCAAGTCTAGAATGGATCTACCATTGGCTCAATAGATCAATCGTCACAAGCACAAAATTAGCACACGCGTTAACACAATTAAATGGTGTGCAAGTTCCCATCCAATCAACGTCTTTGTCCACAAAACAATGGATAGATCAATGTAAATAGAATGGGATTTAACCAAGTCCTCAAGAGCCAATTATGTATTGAAACATGGATGTATGCCATCGCCCCCGCTTCCTTTTAACATAAAAAAAATTGGGTTCTCCAAGCGTAACTGGTTGGCCCTCCATGGTTCGATAACTATAAATATAATGCCTCTCATGGCTTGAGAAGATATGGATTTGGAAAATCATATGATCCTTTGTGATTTGGAGTGAGCACTTGTGATTGAAGCAAATTTTATTTTTTATTTTTTATTTTTTATTTTTTTTGTAGGTTTCTTCATGGATCATTTACAGGATGGGTGATTTCTAAGTTTGGGTGTGATTCGGTGGGAGGCTTAGCTGGCAGAAGTCGAGCATATAAACAACACCATAGCTTCCTGACACAATGGGAGGCTGAACTGGCAAAAGTCGAGCATATAAATAACACCATAGCTCTGTGGCACAATGGGAGGCCGAGCTGGT
Source organism: Pinus tabuliformis (assembly GCA_031772625.1). Classification (NCBI taxonomy): domain Eukaryota; kingdom Viridiplantae; phylum Streptophyta; class Pinopsida; order Pinales; family Pinaceae; genus Pinus; species Pinus tabuliformis. Next base: position 567,987,174 of record CM062805.1, on the reverse strand, counting down.
CGAATTCAAGCATATAGACAACACCATAGCTCTGTGACACAGTGGGAGGTCAAGTTGATGTAGGTCGAGCATATAAACAGTACCATAGCTCTGTGATTAGTGCGAGGCCAAGCTCATGGAGGCTGAGTGTATAGATACCATCAAAAACTTTGTAGCTTCGTGACACAGTGAGAGGGAAAGCTAGTGGAGGCCAAGCATATAGACATCACCATAGCTCCATAAGAGGCCAAGCTTGTGGAGGACAAGAGTATAAATATCATCGTAAACTCTGTAGCTCCGTGACACAGTGAGAGACCGAGTTGGCGGAGGGCGAGTGTATACATATCACCATAAACTCTATGGAAGGCATAGGAATAGATTTGTGATACAATGGAAGGTCGAGAAACATATATACATATACATCATCGACAACATATGCATCACTATAATTGTGGTCAATGAGTTGTCACAATCACCATTAGCTTGATATTTGTGTGCTAGCATAGTCGTATGTGGTACCCATTGTATGCATGGCATGGACTTAGCCAATCGCCAATGCCACCGTAGATCTGAGAGATGACTTGGACGTGGACCCACGAAAGGTGAAAATTCAGTAGGTTTGTTGAATACAATAACAATAATATATTAAAATGTGGATTACCCTTAATGCCAAGGCACACTAAGAATGCAATTGGTAAATCATTGTTATAGTATGTGGGTGTTTGAGGGTTGGACTTGCAGTAGGTTGGTTAATTTTAATATATTTGCCCCTTTTTGTCGCACTACTAGCAACTTCCGATGACCTAGCCAAAATCTAATGGTTATTTTGTAGAACTAGTGTCAGTTTTCTATCAAATTGTAGAATGCACCCTAAAACTGTGATTATGTTGAACAATTAATTTAATATATGGTTTATTATATTTTTTGTGGGTTTTTTGAATCATTGATTATCAAAATTGCAAACGAGGGGATGTTGGGTGATCATGGTTCATATTTGGATGCAGCTAGACATGTTTGATGTTGTTTTGACTTATATTTGATGGCCATGATCTATTTTGTTAGTTTGGGAAGTCTAAGAGCATGTTGCATGTATTTCAGTTACATGAAGTGAACAGTTTCCAAGGAAGAGTTTGAGTGACCAAATTGTAGATCTAGTTGAAGCACATTTTGGGATAGAAGTATGACAGCGAATAGAAGAGTTTGGCATGAATTATGTGACAGTTGAGATGAGGGTTGCAGGGTACATGACAATATAGCGGTTGTAGGCTATATGGCAGAGTATGCAGGTTGTAATAGCAGTTTGAGACAGATTACTAAATCAGTGATATATTATGAACTTGGATCCAGTTTGAAAATGTGATGAAATAGAGGTCCACAAGGAAGCAAAGGAAGGAGGTTGAAGCGTTAGTCAAGTTGGAGATTAGAGTAGATTGGAGCCTACTTGTTATAGAGGTTGGACTCTCAATCAGATTGTAGCCTATAGTGAGCAGTTTTTTGCGTCTACAAGGTCGATGCTTCAATCAGGTTGTAGCCTACCGTAAGTGAAAACTTCCATATTATGGGGGTAGTTGACTCCCACAGGTTGGGGCTTGCAAATTTATGTAAGAGAATTAAAGACTGAGTAGTAGAAGGGTTGGTGGTGTTCTCTGAATTGTGTTTTCACCTAAAAAATTTGTGTCTCCTTGTGATATGATGTCATTTATACTATCTTTGTTTATGTTACTTACTTGATGATGCACTATAATGGCTAATGAAATAATATGTGTGATGACTGCCAAATGTTTTCTTAATTAATTAAGGTTGTGAAAGTTTAAGATTGTGCTCACACTGATTCAACCCCCTCCCCCTCAGTGTGATTTTTGGGCCAACAGTTCTGCTCATAAAGTATTGACCCCAAAAAATGCCTTTTGATGCCTCAAAATGGCTATGGAAGATTCTAGAACATAATTTTACACGGGGACTTCCTACTAAAAGCAGTGATACAAGTCAATTCATCTAATTTTTCCAATATTGAGATAGATGATAAACCATATGATGGTCCAATATGGATTATACTTCCCAATTTAGGGAGGCTTTTGGTTTACTAAATGAGGTGAGGAAATTTTTCCTTTGCTTTCTCCTTGGAATACCACTTTGATTTTCCTAGAGGTTGTCCTTTCAATTCAATCTAGCAAATATCACATTTCCCTTATCTTATAGTTCCAGACTTCTTTGCAAAACTATGTCTTTTGCCAACTTTGCTTGAGTATCTAGCATTAACTCCTTTATGGTAGGGAGGACCTACTCCTCCTCTTGATCCAACATGGAAGGCTCATAGAGTTTCAATTTATTCACATTCACTATTGAGTAAATGCACATGTATGGGGATAGACTAAGTCTATAAGTGTTATCTCACACCTTCTCAAATACCTCAAAACAACCATATTCCATATCCTTGATCTTCTTACCAAGACCCTATAGTCTTTCTTGGTTTCACTGTAATCATACTCTATCTCCCACTTTGAATGATTTCTCTATTCAATGTTGGTCTTGTTGAGCCTTATACCTTTCCTATGACTTCTTCACTATCTCCTATACTTGCAAAAATTTGCCTAATATTTTCAACAAGTGTCTCTGCTCTCAACACTTTTTCTATCATGTCTTCTCTCACTCCTCTCAATTGTCCATATACAACATCCAAGGGTGAAGGCAGAAAATGCCCAAAACAAGTTTCAAAAGGGGACATACCAATAAAAGTGTGGACTACTCAGTTATAAGAGTGTTGAATATAAATTAAATTTCCATCCCAAGCGTTTGGATGCTTCTAATTGTAGCCCCTCAAAAGCTATACCTATGTCTCATTGACTATTTTTGTTTTGCCATCTATATATGGATGGAATCTTGTATACTTATTCAACTTAGTGTCCATTTTCTCCTAAAGTGTAGTCCAAAAGCCACTAAGAAATCTCATATCCCTATCCAAGATGATGCACCTTGGCATCCTAAAGTGAACCTATACCTATTTAAAGAACATATGTGTTGTTTCTTCTTTTATGGTCTTTTTACAAGGCATCAAAATGCACATTTTGTTGAACCTATAAAATACCACAAATAATAGTCATGTCCCTTATGTTTTGTTGGTAAACCACTCACAAAATCCATGGAAATACTTTCCCAAGGTCATGTGGGTATGGGTAAGGGATGGTATTGTAACAGCCCTGGTGAAAAGTTCATGTAATAAAGGTTAATAAAGACAAAATAAGACCATGGCTAAGGGACACTTATTCCAAGCAGAATGTTGGGCAAATATATCCTAGTGGGCATCATTAGATGTGTGTTTTGGCTAAGGAAAATTGGCAAAGGCTAAGGCAAAAAGGCATTTTTGGCACATATACTTATGAAAATAAAAGAAATTAGGAGAAAAGGAAGGTAAAAGGCCACAGATTGCATGTGAGGAGGAAATTGAAGGAAAAAATGTAAAATGAAGAAATTAGAGGCCTCATGCATAAAAAGGCTTATGAGGATCAGTTCATGGCTTTTGTCAAGTTCAAGTTTGGAGCTCTCTCTCATTATTCTCTCGCTCCTCTCACTCTCTTAGTCACTTAGAGTTTTCTCGGAGCACTTTAATTTGGAGCAAAGGATAGGGAAGGCAAGGAAAGGAAAGGAAACACAAGCAAGGATCAAGGAAAGGAAAACAAGATCAAGCAACTTCAGCAGGAATACTTGCACGTAACCTTTTACATTTGTGATTACCTAGCTGGTTTGGACATGCATGGCTTTGCATGTTGGTGTATGGTTCTCTTGTTGTCGGTGGCATGGTCTTATTAGGTTATGACAGTGGTTTTTAGCCTAGCCTAGCCTTTTTCTAGATGCCATGGTATGTTGGGATTTTTATTTCGGTTTTGGAACTTTGGAATTGCTGGATGGATTTCAAAATTTGGGGCGGAGGTGGTCTCAAGGTTCATTCCCAAAGGCCTAGGAATCCCTTGACTAGCTTTGGCAAGACACATGGTAAAGCCCGAGGGAGCAGTCTCGGTTTAGGGCCTAGTGATCCGGGTTTGGATTGCGGTAAACCCTGAGAGACAAGGAGATGGAAAATTCCTCAAAGATAGTGATGGATTCCAGATGGCATTCCAAGTTCTGTTCAGTTGTGATCGGAGCATGGTCTTGGTGTGATCACGGTTTGATGAGGGTGGAGGTGGTTTAACCTTTGGATTCCCTTAGTTTCTCTTGGATTGGTTGTTCTATGAGATCCCACATTCATGCTTGGAATATGGCACGGGGGTGACTAGCTAAAGGAGAGATTTGGTTCAGCCATGTCTATGGTCGCGTGGTACGTCGAAGTCCCGAACTTGGTTGGATTTACCTATGATTAATAAAAGCTAAGTTCTCTTACTTTTGCCCTAATTTATATGTGAATTTAATGATTGTCAAATATCTGATATTTATATGGTTTTATGTTGGTTATAAGCACGGTTGAATGACTGGTTCATGTCATGGCTATTTCATATATTTACTTGTAATTGTTAAATCGATGGATGAAAGACCTAATTGATGATGTAGTAGTTCAATGGAGAAGGAGGTGATCCTTCTGGTTATGTTTCATGTGTTGTTTCAGTTATTTATGCTCTGTGTTGTATCTTAGACCTGTATGTTGCATTGGTGCCAAGCGTTTGACAAAATGTCAGTCCCGGTTGGGGATGCTCAGGCCTAGTCTTAAGGGTGATTTTTGTTTGATCAACATGGTTATCATGTTTTTAATGATTTCTTAAAGTTACAACAAGTTTTGTGCAGAGGCCAGGATTATGGGCTAGAAAAGTGGCTCAAACCCTAGGGTCATTGGCACAGAACTAGAAATTCTGGACCACTCACTAACAGGTAGGCCTGTGAGAGTGACTTTAGGTTGTTGGTCGCTCCCTTGCCCATAGCATGAGAGCGAGTGAGGCCTAAGAGCTGCAAAATAGCAGTGGGACCCAGGGACAGGTTGTCTGAGTGGCTGACTTGTCTCCTAAGGGGTTTGTTAATGATGTTGGATGATTGTATGTGATGTTCTATCGATTCCACTTCCTTAAGGTGACATAGGAGGTCAAAGTTGATTGTAGTAGCATCTCTCCTCATGTTTACCCCTGTTGGCATGGTTACTTTGGGTAGACCTGGGAGGGGGTTACAAATTGGTATCATAGCATGGTTGCACTCTCTTTGGGTCATATTTGGATATGGGTGAATGTGTTGGTCATGCATGCATGTTAGTTGCGTGCGTGGCTCTTACATTGACATTCCATGTGCTTATTGCATTGCGTCATATTGATCATGGTAGAAGTAAGGTTATCATGAGTAACTTGATGTCGATTTTATGGAATGCATCGTCATGATTATATGACTGGTTATACAATTATGTGCAACTTGATTGCATTCTTGTATGTTGGGTTTCATTCTTGGTTATTTGATTACATGCATCAGTCTTGTAGGTTGATAACAAGAATTGATCGCTTATGCTCGATTACATGGTTATGCGTATGTGTAGTTGATTAGGCATTGCTTATGTAGGTGGATAGTTGCATGAGGCAATGTGTATATTGGAGTATTGGTTGTTGTCATGCATGAGGTCATAGCATGCATTGTTGATATGGCCTTGCATTGATGACTAGACCTAGCTAGTATGATGGTTATGTGTTGATGCACTTATTGATATATGTCTATATGTTATTATGGTTATGTTGTACATGCATCACGTTGATTTGATGATCTTGCAGACAAGGTATCCTCCCCGAGTATGCTAAGGTACGTTGATTTATGGTGATTTGGTTTAGTTGACATAGTGTGCTTTGCAGGAAAGAGATCAGATGGCCAGCAAGGTGGTAGACTACATAGAATCTCCCTGTGAATCAAATGGGCAACGTGGTGTGGGGCACTCTTCTGACTTAGCAGACACATTAAGAAGCCTGAAAGAAGAAATAAGGAGTTGTAAAGTAGACAATGGCAAAATCATGCAGGCACAAGAGAAACAAGCAGAGGTGAATGCGATATTACTTCAAAGTTTACAGGGACCTCTTCAGATCAACCATGGACATGAGGACAAAACTAATGGGGCATATGGCAATAGGTCTCATATTAGACACAGGTCAGATAGATCTAACACTATCAAAGATGGTAGGGTGTTGGACACTCTAGATAGGAGGGGTGACAGACACAGGTATTACTCTAGTTATGGTTCTGATGGACATCATGATTGTCATAATTATCATCCGTACAGGAGGAATGATAGGGGATATTTGTCAGATGAGTTCAAGAAGGCAAAACCACCTACCTTTGATGGAGAGATGAAGAAATCGCTTAATGTGGAGGCTTGGTTGCTTGGCATGCAGAAATTCTCTAGATTGCATGATTACTCAAAAAACATGAAAGCAAGGATAACCCTTTTCAGTCTCAAAGGTAAAGAAAATATTTGGAGGGAAGACACGAAGAATGTAAAGGACATACATGAGGATGAGTTGAATTAGCATGCATTTGAAAGGCTCTTCAAGAAGAAGTACTTATCTGAGAGGTATTATGGTGACATAACTAAGGAGTTTTATGAGTTGCGGATGGGTTCTATGACATATGAGGAGTATACTAGCAGATTTTTGGAGTTGTTGAGATATGTGCCTTACCTCAGAGAGGAGAAGGCCAAGGTTCAGAGATTCATCAGTGGATTTCCAGCTGAATATAAAGACAAGATTGAGTTTGATGAACCTCCGAAATTTGAAGCATTGTTATGAACAGTCGAAGCGCAAAGTTGAGCCAAAAAATGAATTGAAAAGAAACGACAAAGCTAAAGGAAAATGACCACCAAATTGAGGAAGACCTCAAGATGCAAGTGAGAAAGATAGTGCAGTTCCTTACAAGAGATTCAATACAGCGAAGAAACGACATCGAGAGCAACAGGCTAGAGGCGGTGGCAGGGAACCATTGCAGTGTTGGATATGTGGTAAGGATCATTGTAAGAGGGATTGTTCGTAGTATCAGAGTGGTGGTAGACCCCATATCTACAGTGCTCAAGAGGTGCATACAGTTGGTGATGTTGGTCATATCATTCCTTGGATTTATGCAGTTGTTGACAATAGGCAAGTGGATCATCGGGCATCGATCATTGAGATAGACGGTAAGGTTTGTGATCAAGTTGTTTCTATTTTGATTGATCCTGGATCTAACTATAGTTATATTAATCATGACCTGGTGGATAAGTGTGGTTTGAGAAAAAAAGTGCATGCAGAATCTTGGTCAGTACAGTTGCCTACAAGTACAAAGAAGTGAGTTCACCATTGGGTAAGAACATGTGCAATTGAGTTAAATGGTGTGCCTACAACAACGCATTTGAATGCATTGCCATTGGGTTCTTATAGTATGCTTTTGGGTATGGATTGGCTATACCATCACATAACCAAAGTGGATTTCTTCGACAAGGCTATTGAGTGTGTGGATGATATTGGGGAAAAGAGGATCTTGCAGGGAAAAAAGAAGCCTACATCAGTGAGGATGGTTACCATTATGCATGCTAAGCATAGTTGCAAAAAAGGTTGTGTGATGTTTGAAATACACATTTCTAGTGACAAGGGTAAGGAGGTTGAGGATGTTGATGTGTTGAGCAGGTACCCAGTATTGCAACAGTTTCAAGATGTATTCCCTGCGGACATTACAGAGTTGCCACCTCATAGGGAGGTAGACTTTTCTATTGAGTTAGTGCCAGGGGCTGCTCCAGCATCGAAAGCACCTTACAGGATGAGCACACATGAGTTGGTAGAGTTGACGTTGTAGCTAAAGGAAATGTTGGACAAAGGATACATCAGACCTAGTGTATCATCTTGGGGCGCATCAGTTTTGTTCGTAAAGAAGAAAGATGGTACTCTTAGATTGTGCATTGATTACAGGCAGCTGAATAAGGTAATGATCAAGAGCAGGTACCCTTTGTCGAGGATTTATGATTTTTTTGATTATCTAAAGGGAGCAATAGTGTTCTCTAAGATCGACTTGAGATCGAGATACCATCAGGTACACATCAAGGAAGAGGATATCTTCAAGACCATGTTCAGGACCAGGTATGGGAATTATGAGTTTGTTGTTGTTCCATTTGGCTTAACTAATGCTCTAGCTACATTCATGTGTTTGATGAATAATGTGTTGCATCCTTATTTGGACAAGTTTATTACTGATTCATTGATGACATATTGGTATATTACAAGAATGAGGAAGAACATGTTGAACATTTAGCAGCAGTGTTGAGATTGTTAAGAGAACATCAGTTGTATGCTAAGCTTAGCAGGTGCAAATTCTTTCAGACTGAGGTACACTACTCGGGGCATGTTGTCTCCAAGGATGGCATAGCAATAGATCCAGAAAAGATAAGGGCCATCATGGAATGGGCAGCTCCTAAGAATGTAGATGAGGTGATATCATTTATGGGATTGGCAGTTTACTACAAGAGGTTCATCAGGAACTTCTTACACATTGCATATCCTATCACATTATTGCAGCAGAAAGGTAAGAAGTTTGAATGGAAGGCGAAATGTGAAGATAATTTTGAGAAGCTTAAGCAGTTGTTGACACATGCACCAGTGCTAAAGATTGTGGATCCATACAAGGAGTTTGTAGTGTGTACATATGCTTTCAAGAGAGGACTTGGTGGAGTTCTCATGCAAGAAGGATAGGTAGTGTGTTATGAGCCACGGAAACTGAATGAGCATGAGTAGAACTATCCAACACACGATCTTGAGCTAGCAGCAATTATACATGCATTGAAGATGTGGAGACATTATCTTCTTGGAAGGAGGTTTACATTGATGAGTGATCACAATGGACTGAGGTATTTGTTAAACCAACCGAATCTAAATGCTAGGCAAGCTAGATGGTTGGCCACCCTTAGTGAGTTTGACTTTGAGATCAGATACATCAAAGGGAAGGAGAACCGGGTTGTAGATGCTCTTAGCAGGAAGGTATAGGTAAATGATATAGCAGTATAAGCTCTTATGGGACAAAGTTACATGATAGGATTTTGCAGGCAGGTCAGCGGGATGACAAATACATGGAGATCATGCATAGGTTACAACAGAGCACAGGTACAGGGTACATGTATAGGTGCAGGTACAGGTGTAGGTACAAGTGCAAGGGATCAGGATGCAGGCTATCGTCTCCCGACAGATGTCTTGGTGAGGTTTTGAGATAAGATCTATGTGTCGAATTGTAGTGAGCTCAAGAGGCTTATATTGAGGGAGTTTCATGTGAAACTATATTCAGGTCATCTAGGATATCAGAAGACATTGACAACGGTAAATAAGTTCTATTATTGGCCGAATATGAAGAAAGAAGTGGTTGAGTTTGTGGCTAGATGCTTAGATTTTCAGTAGGTAAAGGCGGAGTGCAAGCATCCAGGCAATCTACTACAACTTGTAGCAATTCCGGAATGGAAATGGGAAGTCATTTCCATGGATTTCATCACAGGTCTTCCAAGGACAGTGAAGCAGCATGATTCTATTATGGTCATGGTCGACAGGTCGAGAAAGATAGCTCACTTCATTCTGGTAAAGACTACATATTTAGCTAGTGAGGTAGCATAAGTGTTCATGAGAGAGATAGTGAGACTACACGGTGTTCCAAAGAAGATTGTGTTGGACATGGATGCAAAGTTCACTTCCAAGTTTTGGAAGGAGTTATTTGCAAGCTTGGGTACAGAGTTGACCTTCAACACAACTTATCATCTGTAGACAGATGGTCAGACAGAGAGGGTCAACAGGATCTTGGAAGATATGTTGATGTAGGAATTTACATGGTAAGTTCCTCAGACAGAACACTAGACCAAGTTATACTTAACTATTTCCTATGTGTCAGAATATCCTAACATCCCACCTTAAGAACAACTTGGGATAGGATTGAAGGATGTACAAGAGACTGAACTGATATAAAGGACTATTTCTGAAAGTATAAAGATTTACTAAACTGTAATTATTGTAAAGAGTTTCTACAGAACTATCTATTTAAAACAGAGTATGAATCTTTAAGAAAATAAAACTCATGTTCTAAGTTTATGCAAAACTTCATATAATTAATTGCTTGATTCAATGATAAATACTTACTTGGTCTGTTGCAAATGTCTGCTGTGGATGAAAATGTTCAGAACTCCTCCAGTTTGTTCCTCTTTACCAAAAGACTGAAACCACTCAGCGAAATTGAGCAAAACCTCGCTACTCAGTCCAGTAAGCTTCTCAGTTGAAGTAGACTGTTCCCCCGTGCCCAGAAACCTTAGAACAACCAGCTCTCCTTTCGTAGATAACTCCAGTTTTCTTCTTCGGTATCCCCTTCATTCTTCCTTCTTTCTTCCCCCCGCTCTCAAACTTTTCCTTCTGGTTTATAAACTAATCCTTGGCGATGGTCGTCCTTCCTCCTGCACCCACCGTTTCATTTCCTCATGACACCCTTCCCCTGTCGTGTCATATCCTTTCCTTTTTTTGATTTTATTTTAATATAAAGGTTAGAAAAATATTTTATCATTAGTTTATTTTTTTATTTTTTTATTAATTGATTAATATAATTTTTTTATTAAAATTTATTTAATATTACTTTTATAAATAGGTCGTTACATATACCCCCCCTTTAGAAAAACTTCGTCCCAAAGTTAGAGTTTTATCTTATATGAATATTTATGATAGCGATTAGTACATTTTTCTTAGGATTGTGTATTGAGGTTAAATTCTTACTTAATGTAAGGCGCTCCAAATTTTATGTTTTGAATACCTTAGGTTTATAACTTTAATGATCATGTTTTATTTCATTAGGTTCCCCAGCTATTTACAACATCATCCTATCCTTCCTAATCTCTTCCGCTCCCATCCTTTCCGTCCTCTACTGGAGTATGTCATGGCGTCAGTTATACTGGCCTAACCATTTATAAACTCTAAGGATGACATCGTCGGTTATATCGACCTAATCCTTAGTAGGCATCTAGAAGTCATCATCACACGTCTAGGGGAGCGTCACTCACACAGTCCTCCCATGACTCCAGGTTTCGGAGGATACACGGTGAGCAACACCTCCACCCCTCCCAGTAGAATCAGGGTTAATACCCTATCATGGAATCTCTTTGAGCCTTAATTGTTCTGAGGTTTCTGTCATCACGCGGTCATTTGGTAACGAATATTATCTGCAATCATAAACACTTGTCCATGCAAAATGTGCATTAACATATTCAAAACAAATAGCTTATGTAGAATTCACGCATGTCAATTACAATATAACATACTTTGCCTTATTCTATTCATGTCATTAACTTTCATATTTAAAATGTAACCATTCTTTGATTTATGTCTCATCAATCATATTGATAAGCATAAATGAAACAAAATTATAATATCTTAATTCCCATCAGAAGCAAAATTACTCAAATATTTAAACTTTACTTTGCTAACTATAATTTAGTAAGATCAATAACATATTCCGTCTTGGTATCCATGTACTAGCGGAATTAAACATATATTATGTCATAAAATTCACGTTTATATATGATCATTTCAAAATGGTTCTGAGTCTCTGATTTGAAGTAAAGAGCCTATCCCCCCTTAGTGACAACTTCCTGAACTCCAACCATAAATCAAAGTTTAGTAAACTTCGCCTTTGTGAGAGCCTTTGTGAAGATGTCTGCAACTTGATCATCTGTTGAAAAAAATTGCACTTCAAGAACATGGTCGTGAATGAACATTCTGATGAAGTGCATGTGTAGTTCAATGTGTTTGCTGCGCTGATGTTGGACTGTATCTTTGCATAGTTGAATGGCACTTTGATTGTCACACCAAAGTGTAGTCAGATGTTGTTGCTGAAAGCCAAACTCTAACGGGATCTGACGAAGCCACAGGGCTTCCTTACTAGTTTCTACGGCACCACGATACTCTGCTTCTGCCGAAGAAAGAGAAATGTCACTTTGTTTCTTGTAAGCCCATGTAATAGGTCTTGAACCAAGAGTGAACACATAACCTACAATAAACTTCTGATCATCAGGGTCACCAGCCCAATCAGAATCAATGAAACCAACCAATAGAGGAGATGCTTCTGCACTATAATGAATCTCAAATTGAATTGTACCTCGAACATAACGAAGTATTCTTTTAAATGCTTTCCAATGACTTTCATGTGGGTTTTGCATAAATCGAGAAATAAGGGCAACATCAAAGGAAAAGTCAGGACGAGTATGGGCTAGATACAAAAGTTTTCCTACAAGTTGACAGTATAAGGTAGCATCAACTTCAGGGGAAGTACAAGTGACTAAAATTTTGGCTCCAGACTGAAAGGGAGAAGGGGCTGGCTTATAGTCTTCCATGTGAAAATGGCGTATAAGATCACATGCATACTTGGACTGGGAAAGGGAAATACCCTCCTTGGATTGTAAGACTTGAAGACTAAGAAAATAATGCAAGTGTCCTAAGTCTGTCATTTCAAACTTATTTTCAAGGTTGGACTACACATGGTTTATAAGGTTGGGATCACTACCAGTAAGGATAAGATCATCAGCATAAAGAATAAGAATGATAAGAGACTTGCCACTTTCTTGGTGTAGACAGTATTGTTAGAATGGCACCTAGAAAAGCCAGTTTCTAAAAGAAAGCTGTCCATTTTGGCATACCAAGCCCGAGGGGCTTGCTTGAGACCATAAAGGGATTTCTTAAGCCGACATACAAGGCTGGATTCTGTTTGTATAAAGCCAGTAGGTTGCTCCATATAGATTTCTTCATGCAAGTCCCCATGCAAGAAGGCAGATTTAACATCCATCTGATGGACTTCCCATTTGAAAGAGGCAGCAAGGGAAAGAATAAGACAGATAGAGTTTATTTGGTAACAGGGGAGAAGGTTTCAGTATAGTCAATGCCTTCAACTTGTGAAAAACCCTTAGAAACAAGACAAGCTTTATGTTTATCAACGTTTCCATATGGTCCATACTTGGTTTTGTAAACCCATTTGCATCTAAGAAGTTTTCATCCCCTTGGAAGGGGAACAAGATCCCATGTATCATTTGCCAATAATGAATGATATTCTTCATTCATTGCTACGTCCCAAATTGGATGGCCTGAAGCTTCTGCAAAGGTGTCAAGATCATAATTAGTTGAAGCTTGAGCTAGTAAAGAAGAGGCTTGATCGAACTGAGAACGTGTATGTCGCTGATCTGTAGGATCACCAGAAAGAGCACCTGTTGCATCTCGAGTAGCATGGACCCATTTTGGAATGTGATGAGTTGAAGGAGGATCCTGAGAAGGTGGGGTAGGATTGTCATCCTCGCTGTCATCATCTGAAGAAGAAATATTTTCAGAAGTAGAAGGGATAGAGAGAGGTGGCACATCCACCGTACTAGGCTCATAGGCTGATATATTTTCAGCAAACTTTACATCTCTTCTAATGATAACGTTTTTGGACTTAAGTGGAATAAGTCTATATCCTTTGACATCTTCAGAATATCCAACAAAAATACATTTTTCACTCTTAGGTTCTAAAGCTTTATGTTTCTCATCTAGAATATGGGCCCATGCTTCACTTCCAAAAACACGAAAGTGACTTACATCTGGTTTAATTGAGCTCCATGCTTCTTCTGGAGTGATATTCTTTAAAACCTTAGTAGGAGTGTGATTTATTATGTAATTTGCATAGTTAATTGCTTCTGCCCAAAAATTAAGACTAAGTCCTTTAGATTGAAGCATACAATTAGCCATTTCCTTTAAGGTGCGATTCTTCCTTTCAACTACACCATTTTGTTGTGGAGTATATGGAACAGTATGTTGCATTTGAATTCCATTCTCAGTGCAAAAGTTGATGAATTTGTTGTTAACATATTCTCCGCCATTATCAGATCTTAGCTTAAGAATTTGGTGTCCAGATTGTTTTTCAACAAAGGCCTTAAAGGCCAAGAACATATTAAATACTTCACTCTTGAGTTTTAAGAAGTATACCCAAGTGTGCTTGGAGAAATCATCTATGAAAGTTAAGAAATACTTGTAGCTAGAGAATGAAACAACTGGAAGTGGACCACATAAATCACTATGCACAAGCTGTAAAGGGGCTGAGGCGTGCCAAGAGGCACGTTTTTCAAAACTATCCCGATGATGTGTTCCGAGTACACATCTGGAACAAACACCATCTCTGCAAGATACCATTGGAAGACTCGTCACCATATTTTCTTTACATGGATTCTGAAGGGAGCGATAGTTTAAGTGACCAAATCGCTCATGCCAAAGTTTGCTCACTTCATCATTATGAGCAACAAATACCGAGGGAAGATTTGATGACCCAAAGTTGTTAAACTTATACAACCTCATAGAATCATCAACAATGCTAGTAGCTAAAATCTGTCTAGGATATCTTAGATCCTTAATTACAACATCGTGAGGTGAAAATTCAACGATTTTACCTTCACCTGAATGAGTTATCTGATATACAGATAGAAGGTTGTAGGATAAGGTTGGAACACGTAATACATCATTGAATTGACCATTGTCTATATGAACAGTTCCAGTCCTTACAACACTAAGAGATCTATCATCACTAACATATATATTTTTGGTGTCACAATCATTTAAAGAAGAAACATGGCTTTGTTTTTGGCCATGTGATAAGAAGCTCCAGAATTAATGAGCCACTCATGAGAATGAGAAGAAGAAGATACATTTAGTGCATATCCAGACCGAGATGCTTGACAACCACATGCAGAAAGTGCTATTCCTGAAGATGAAGTTGAAGTTGTTGAGTGCTCCAAATGGATGTTATGCTTCTTCATTGCTGCTTCCAAGGCTTCCATCTTCTTAAAGCATTTGGATTCTAAGTGGCCATCTCTATTACAAAAGTGGCAATGTCTATTAGTCTTCTTCCCTTTCTTTTTATTTGCCTTATCATTTTGTTGAAATGATTTTTCATTTTGAGACTGAAATGGCTTAGGATCCTTGTTTGGTTTAGGACCATTCTTTTTACGATACAACTTCTTAGGATTCTTTGAATTTGGTTGCTGCTAGGCGGCTAAGGCTTTATTAGAAGAGTTTCCAAGATTAAGAAGACCAAGATGTAAGAGTTTTTCTTGTTCTCTTATTAAAGAATCACAAAAGGCATCAAAGGAAGGGGATTTGTAGTCTTGTCCTTGAGAAATGAAGGCTTCTCTTGTAGAATGGAAGGTGGAAACAAACACAGAGTAGGCTGGTCCCAACTTAGTAAGAATGGAATAGATAAGGTTGCCATCTTCTTTCTTAACCTTAACACCTTCCAAGATAAGTCTAAGGGTCTTGAACTTGGAAAAAATTCTTCAATGGAAGAAAAATTATTGGGGTCCAATGTAAGCAACTCATTTTCGAGTTGATGGGCTCTAAGTTCATTTTTAATTCCAAAATCTTTAGTGATCTGTTTCATTGCTTCATTAGGAGTATCAAGTTTTGCGATATGGAATCTAAGGTCTGGAGAAATAGACATCCCTATCAACCCATGTGCTTGAGCTTGCCTATTTTCCCATTTGGTTGCCTTATCTTCATCTTTCGGTTTGGTTTCTTGGCCTGAGGCTATTCTGTAAAGACCTTTACTTCTAAGTAAATCCACAATATAGGACCACCATTAGAAGTAGTTGGTGATGTCAAGAATAACTTGGCATGTGACTTTCCATTTTAACAGAAATTGAAGCTATAGATGTTGAAACTAAGTGTTCCAATGGAAAGATCTCGAAAAATTAGGCTGATTAAAAAAATGGCTTCCGGATGAAGAAGTTATGGCTTTTTGAAGAAAAGTTGTTGAAGATGCCGACGAAGTGCGGGAATGTGCGGAAATGAATGATAATGTTATATTTAAAAAATAAATCCGCCCCATTTCCAAACTTAATCTAATTAGCTCAACAAAAAGAAAGACTTGAACTCAAGACCTCTATTCTCATAAAGTTGCTTTGGACCAAGTGAGCTAGATTAAAAGGTTAGTAATTTTTGGAAAAGAGGAATTTTTTTTTTTTTTTTTAAGTCACTAAAGCTTTGGGGTGCGTGCTTACTTGAGAAATCTCTTTTTTTCCTACAAAACAAAAAACAAAAAACCCAACACGGACATACAAAAAAAAAACTTACGGCTTGAGGTTAGCTTTAGCCGAAACCTAAATATTATCCTCAATGTTTTTGATTTTCCGAGTTCGCACTAAGGCGCTGCGGAAAAGAGCATACACATGAGAAAAATCCTTCCTTTCTATTTCTGATTTGCCCAGATCGCACAGAGTCGCAGGGCAAAGAGAATACGCAAAAATGAAAGGTATAGATACGGTAATAAAAAACAAAGAACTAAATAAACCGAAATAAACAGAAAGAAAATAACTAAAAACTGCAAATAAACACTGTATACCTCCAGATCTTAAAAATGACGTAGCTAGGGATACTGGAAACCTTTTCGGGTCAAACGAAAGGGGTTCCTCACTGGAACAGATGCCCCTAACACAATAGAGCAGTTCTCTTGACCCGAAAGCAGTTAGTAACAGTAGATCTAGGAAACGACAGTCGAATGCAGTTCTACCAGCTTTAGATTTGGATCACCAACAGATGCGGCCCTCAAATAGCTCTAATACCATGTAGGAATTTACAGGGTAAGTTCCTCAGACAGAGCACCAAAGGACACCGCTCACAAACAGATCACAGATCAATACACCAGTGTTGTTGACGTGGTTAAAACCCTCAAAGAGGGAAACTGTCCACGGCTTGAGCCAACGCGGCCACTTCAGGCAATTTATTAATAAAAGAATGAAAATTTACATAAGCTTCTCTCATGAACAATTCCCCTACAAATGACCCTCCATGCTCTTTAAATAGAGATCATGGACCAATCGGGTATTAAGCCACGGATCAAGTGTCGGTAATACCGAGGAGAGAATGAACCATTGGATCACTACATATTGTGACTATCGGATTGTAAGTTACAAAGTACATAGTAAAGAAACACACTGTACCTAACTCTACACTAGACCAAGTTATACTTAACTATTTCCTATGTGTCGGAATATCCTAACAGTTGAGGATGTATGTGATGCACCAACAGAGGAAATGGGAAGAGTACCTTCCATTGGTGGAGTTTACATACAACAATGGTTATCACGAGTCATTGAGGATGAGTCCTTTCAAGGCATTGTATGGGCGGAATTGTAACACTCCCATTAGCTGGAGTGATCTAGTGAACAGGGTACTTATTGGACCAAACATGTTGGCGGACATGGAGAAGGAATATAAAGAAGAATCTAAAGGTAGCACATGATAGACAAAAAAGTTATGCAGATCAACACAGGTGTTCAAAGAGTTTCATGTTGGGGAGCATGTGTATTTGCACATCAAGCCCAAGAAAATCTCTTTGAGGATTGGTTCATGTGCCAAGTTGACGCCACGATATTGTGGGCCTTTTGAGATCCTTGAGAGGATTGGACCAGTGGCATATTGACTTGCACTACCTCCAACAGTGAAAGTTCATGATGTTTTCCATATTTCATTACTTACGAAGTATATAAAGGATGTTGATCATGTTATTTATTGGTCTGTATTGCAGGTGGAGCAAGAAAGAGAGTTCCAGCCGGAGCCTCAGTGCATATTGCAACAAAAACATCTCATGCTCAGGAATAGAGCAATAGAGCAATTTAAAGTGTAGTGGAAGCACTTTGGGCCTAAAGAAGCTACATGGGAGATGGCGGATCAGATGTGAGCCCTATATCCTTTATTGTTTGTCGGTTGAGGCAAAACAGTTTTGGTTTGGTGTTGGTTTATGTTTGGCATATGTTTTGTTGATGTTTTGATATTTGTATATGTATATGTATATGGATGTAAGTATCGCCATGAGCCTAGTTATAAAGCTCCAATAAGCGGCATGGTTATTATATTGTCATGTTGTCATGATGCTGTTATTTTGAGCAAGCTCTTCATTGTAAATACCACAACGAGCTAAGTTATAAAACTCCATAGGCAGTATGTTTGTTTTTCAATGGTTTTGTTGAGGTCTTGGTGTGGTTTAACATTGAGGATGGTGTTCCCCAGGGGGGGTTCTGTAACAATCCTGTTGAAAAGTTCATGTAATAAAGCTTAATAAAGGAAAAATAAGACCATAGTTAAGGGACACTTATTCCAAGCTGAATGTTGGGCAAATATATCCTAGTGGGCATCACTGGATGTGTGTTTTGGCTAAGGAAAATTGGCAAAGGCTAAGGAAAAGGCATTTTTGGCACACTTATTTATGAAAATAAAGGAAATTAGGAGAAAATGAAGGTAAAGGTCACAGGTTGCATGTGAGGAGGAAATTGAAGGAAAATAATGGAAAATGAAGAAATTGGAGGCCTCATGCATAAAAAGGCTTATGAGGATCAATTCATGGCTTTTTTCAAGTTCAAGTTTGGAGCTCTCTCTCATTATTCTCTCTCTCTCACTCACTCTCTTGGTCACTTAGAGTTTTCTCGGAGCACTCTAGTTTGGAGCAAACGAAAGGAAAGGCAAGGAAAGGAAAGGAAAAGCAAGCAAGGATCAAGGAAAGGAAAGCAAGATCAAGCAGTTTCAACAAGAATACTTGTAGGTAACCCTTTGCATGTGTGATTTCCTAGCTAGTTTGGACATGCATGGCTTTGCATGTTGGTGTATGGTTCTCTTGTTGTCGGTGGCATAGTCTTGCCGGGTTATGACAGTGGTTTTCAGCCTAGCCTAGCCTTTTTTCGGATGCCACGGTATGTTGGGATGTTTATTTAACTTTTGGAACTTTGGAATTGCCAAATGGATTTCAGAATCTGGGGCAGAGGTGGTCTCAAGGTTCATACCCAAAGACATAGGAATCCCTTGATCAATTTTGGAAGGATACATGGTAAAGTGTGAGGGAGAAGGCTTAGTTTAGGGCCTAGTGATCCATGTTTGGATTGTTGTAAAGCCTGAAAGATAAGGAGACAGAAAATTCCTCAAGGATAGTGATGGATTCCAGATGGCATTCCAAGTTCTGTTCGGTTGTGATCGTAGCACCGATCTTTGTGTGATCATGGTTTGATGAGGGTGGAGGTGGTTTAACCTCTGGATTCCCTTGGTTGTTCTTGGATTGATTGTTCTATGAGAGCCCACATTCATGCTTGGAATACGGCAAAGTGGTGACTGGTTGAAGGAGAGATTTGGTTTAGCCATGTTTATGATCAGGTGGTACGTGGAAGTCCTGAACCTGGTCGGATTTTCCTATGATTAATAAAATCTAAGTTCTCTTACTTTTGCGTTGATTTATATGTGGATTTAGTGGCTATCAAATCTCTGATATTTATATGGTTTTATGTTGGTTATAAGCATGGTTGCATGATTGGTTCATGTCATGGTTATTTCATATATTTACTTGTAGCTCTTCAATGGATGGATGCAAGACCTAATTAATGATGTAGTAGTTCAATGGAGAATGAGGTGATCCTTCTAGTTATGTTTCATAAGTCGTTGCAATCATTTATGCTTTGCCTTGTATCCTAGACCTGTAGGTTGCATTGATGCCAAGTGTTTGATAGAATTCTAGTCTCGGTTGGGGATGCTCAGGCCTAGTCCCGAGGGTGATTTTTGATCGATCAAAATGGTTATCATGTTTTTAATGATTTCTTAAAGTTACAACAAGTTCTGGGCATAGGCTAGGATCCTGGCCTAGAAAAGTGGCTCAAATCCTAGGGTCGCTGGCACAAAAATGGCAATTTTGGAACATAGTCGCTAGTAGGCAAGCCTATGAGAATGACTTCAGGTTGTTGGTCGCTCCCTTTCCCATAACATGAGAATGAATGAGCCCTAAGAGCTGCTAAATAACAATGGAACCCAGTGACAAGTTGTCTGAATGGTTGACTTGTCTCTTGAGGGGTCTGTAGATGATGTTGGATGATTGTATGTGATGTTCCATCGATTCCACTTCCTTAAGGTGACATAGGAGGTCAAACATAATTGTAGTAGCATCTGTCCTTATGTTTACCCCGGTTGGAATGGTTACTCTGGGTAGACTTGGGAGGGGGTGTTACAGGTATAGAGCTTGTTTTCTATTACTTGGCTTTCTAGTACAATAAAATATGCATCTTATAATATATCATGCTACATCTTGCATTTTTGGCTAGTACACATACCTTTGTAAGTTTCTTACAACCTTGGAGGTATGAGCCTCTTTGATAAGCTACAATATTTCACCCTTAAGGACATAAAGCTTGTCCTGCATGTAGAGTAACCCATTATGGTGATGATACTTAGCCTCATTGTCAATGCATTCTACATGTAAATGGCCCTGTAGCTATTGAAACTTCTCCTTGAAGTCCTCATCTTTTGTGCATTCCTATTTGTATGCATCATGGATAAATGGATCCATATGCATAGGAGTTCCCAAAGTTGTAATTTTGGTTGTGGGTGGCATTGGTGGCACGTACACCAACTTATTATTGTTATGCTTCTTGTACTTGATGTCTAGATGACATTGTTGTAAGAACATCATCCACTTGTAATGTTTGATTTGTTGAAGCTTACTCTAGGCTTGTAAATATGGCAATGATTGATGAATTGTGTGGAAAGTTATTTCCTTACCCATCAGATAGTGCCTCCAGTTCTTAACATCTTGTACTACGACATACAGTTTCTTATCATAAGTAGGGTAGTTTAAGACTCCCCCATGGAACATTTTCTAATGAAAACAAATCAACTTACCTCCTTGCATCAAGCCTACTCCCATGGCATACCCTTGCATCTATCTCTAATTTGAAAGGCTTTTGCAAGTTTGGTAATGCAAGAAACGGTGCTTAACCAATCTTTTGTTTCAACTCATCAAATTCCCTTTGCTAATTCTTTCCCCATTAGAAACTCTCATTGTTTTCTATTATGGCGTGGAGTGGCGCAACTACCACTAAAAAAAATGTTATGGACTTCCACAGATATTGTGTTGCACCAACAAAGCTCCTAACTTTTGAGACATCAGTAGGAATAAGTCATTTTATGATGGCTTACATCTTTGTAGGATCTATCTTGAGTTCCCCTCCACCAATCACATACCCCAATACACCCATTGGTTGTCAGACAAACTCACATTTATTTAGGTTAGCCAAAATTATGTGCTTCTTCAGAGTCTTTAACACCTACATGAGGAGTGAGATGTGTTCCTCTCAGGTAGATCTATAAAACAATATATCACCCAAATATACTATAACAAATGAATCTAAACAATGACGTAATACATCATTCATCAGTCTCATAAATGTAGTTGGTGCATTTTATAAACCAAATGGCATGAAAAACCACATACAAAATTTTTCATGTCTTGAAGGCTTCTCTTCAAGTGTATTCTTCTTTGGCATATACCTAGTGGTATCTTGACTTCAAATCCAACTTGGTGAAGTACTTTGAATGTTGCAACTATTACAACAAATCATTGATCCTAGGTAGAGGGTACTAATACTTTAATTAATCTTATTCAAATCCCTATATTCAAGACACACTCTCCAAGTCCCATCCTCCCTGTGAATGATGATGATAGGTAACTCACAAGGTGAGGTTATTGGTTAAATCACTACATGCTCTAGTAGTTATTGCAATTGCTTCTTCACTTCATCTACTTCTAAAATAAATTGTGTATACAACCTAATAATAATTAATGGGGAACAAAGAAATAATTGTATTTTTTTCTTCACTTCCCTCTTAGGTGTTATCCATGTAACACTCCTTGCCACACCCTTGAACTATTTTAGGTTGTGTAAGGTGTTACTTGTTGAATTGACCCAACCTCCAAGGTACATTATGGAGGCGAGGTCACGAAATCCTATTTTTCCAATGTCATGAAAACTTGAAATGTAAGGCACCATTTTGTCTACTTTGTTAAGAGCTTTCCAATGATATAAAATATATCTCAATCTGACTTTCAGATGAAGAGTTATGCCTATTTGAAGTTTGGACAGTCACATTAGGCCACGTCAACATTGGGCTTCCACTTGGAATCCACAAGGCATCCATGTGTGGCCCACATGGCACTACCAAGCCAATAGAAGGGTCCCTTTCATCACAAGTTCCTATGAGGCCTCCACGTGGCCATTGCCACATCCTCCCTGGCGCGACATGCACAAATTCTTCCACCTATGTCTTTGCAAGACTTTCCTCGTTATATGTCATTTCATTCGAAGCTTGTTCCATATGGAGTCCATAGGCCCATGCCACGCCAGACCGACGTGACCCTCCATCAACCACATTTTCGCCTTCATGAACAAGTTCCAAGACTGGGTGATGGATAACGAGCAGTGGTAGGGTTATGTGGGAGAACAACGGTTGCGTCAATCCCTCTCCATCGATGTGCTCTTATCACATTCACAACACACAAGGTCATAAGCCGCAGGTGGTGGGTAGTTACAGGGTTCCATGGTGGGAACCATGGTTGGATCGGTCAACACCACTGATGTGCTCATCTCATGCCTATCATGCAATAACGCTCATTGGAAATGGGCGGTGGGAACTGCGATTAGATCAGTCAACACCACTGGTGTGTTCATCTCATGCCTATCACGGGATAACACTCATTGGCGATGGGCGGTGGGTGGTGGCCTAGTGGGAAGAATTTTATCACTCTTGGTTTCTCCCTAAACCTTTTGGTGTTGACCTATCTCACACCCATATAAATATAAGATCAGTTGCCTAAGGTCTCGATATGCATATATAATAACGAGTGCAACTACAACAACCCCGGGTTGATTTTCCATGTAAATAAAATAAGACTAAGGTCATGGGACACTTATTCTAAGTTGAATGATGGGAAAACATTATACTAGGCATCACTTGTGGTTTATTAATGCCTATGGAAATTGGAAAAGGCAAAGAGGAAATAAATGATATTTAATTAAGGAAATCAAGGAAAATAGGAGAAAAGGGATATGAAGGGACACAAATATGCATGCAAGAGAAATTAGAGAGAAAAGGAAAGAAAAAGGAAAAATGAAAGGAAGAAACTAGACATCAATGATAAAAAGGCACCCGAGAAATAGTTGACAATTTTTGCTCATTTTTTGATCGATATCAGCAAAGGAGATAGAACAAGCAAGAGAGCAAGCAAGCAAAGGATAGCAAGGGTGCGAAAGTTTGAACAATGACAAGTAAGGATAAAAATTAGTTGTGGATTGCAGGTAACAGTGTGCATGTGAGATTTAACATGTTGGGATTTGAATGCATGGTGCATGCATTGGTTTATTGTTTATGTTTGTTGTCATTGGCATGGGATTTTCCTTGATTGAAACTGGTTTCAACCTTGCCTTGCCATTTCTTGGATAACCATGGTGTTGTGGGTTCCTTGTTTGGTTTAAGCTTTGGATGGTCGGTAGACTTGGATCCTGGTTGAGGTGGTCTCGGGAAAATTCCCAAGGGTCAAGAGTGGAGACAAAAAAATTCCTTTTGAGTTGGGAAGGAATTTAGAGGCATCCATGCTTGTTTTGGTATTAGTGTTTTCTGAACCAATTTAGGTAGGGTTGAGGTGGTTTGGCCTTTGGAAGCCCTGGTTCGTTCTATTTTGGTTTAACCCATATGACCCCACATTCATTCTTGGAATATGGCACGGGGGTGATTGGCTGAACGAGAAATTTGGTTAAGCCCAATCTATGGTCAGGTGGTATGTGGGAGTCCCTGACTTGGTTGGCATTTGCATATGTTAATATGAGTTACTTTCCTATTGTGATTAATGAGCACATGTACTGGTTATTATGTTGATCTTATGGCTGGTTTGTCATGGATATATTCTGGTTATATGTTGGTTATAGGTATGGTTATATGATGTGCTCTTGATATGGATCTTGTTCATGATTGGATAAGTTATTGAATGGTTAATGTATGCATGGGCTAACAAGTGTTGTTGCAACTAGCTTGAGAGGGAATTGAGCCTTCTTGATGATTCTCTAATGAAGTTAAGAAGATCATGATCAGATATGCATTCATGACCTATAGCTTCTATGTTTACCATATATTTGATGAAATGTTTATTATGTGACTAGCATGTCTTGAGCAAGATCTAGCCCTAGTATTAGTTGTTTAGACTTGTTATCACCTGAGACTCGACTCTGGAAAGTTCTAGGCAATTATGGGTAGTGCCCTATAGGCCAACCCTGAAAAAGTGGCATAGATCTCACCACCTCATGCATAGAACTTGAAGATTTTAGTCATAACCACATGCAGGAAGGCTTATGGGTGAAGTTGTTGCCTTCCAACCACATGCACAGTGTGTTAAGGGTGCGATTGGGAGGTAAAGCTTGTGAAAAAAAGTTCCAGCTCAGGGATTGATCACCAGGGGTGGTTGTCAGACTCCTGAGTGATCTAGTGTCCCTAAGGGGCGGCAGTATGTGTTTCGGTTAGTAGGCTCCACTTCCATAATCAAAACTTGGAGGTTGGGTCATGTCATAGCAATACTCAACTTAGGTTTACCCTAGAGAACTTGTAAAAGCGGGTAAATGTGGGGTGGGGTATCACAAATTCATATTAGAGCAAGGTTGCAGCACTGGACCTCGGGTCAATGTGATTGTTATGCATGCGTGTTATTTTTTGTGTGTTTACTATGCATGCATGGTTATGGTTATGGTTATGATTTTTATATATGAGTTGGTATACTTGTGATATTGTGTCATACTAATCTAAACTGAGTTGTGCATATGTGATAGCCTCCCCTGAGATACACTGAGGTGCGATTATTATGTCTTCTATTTGTTTTATTTAACATGGTATGTTTGCAGGAAATATAAGATCAGAGATGAAGAGTA
This sequence comes from Pinus tabuliformis, assembly GCA_031772625.1. Classification (NCBI taxonomy): domain Eukaryota; kingdom Viridiplantae; phylum Streptophyta; class Pinopsida; order Pinales; family Pinaceae; genus Pinus; species Pinus tabuliformis. Next base: position 567,962,474 of record CM062805.1, on the reverse strand, counting down.
GAATGGTGGACTATAGTTCACATGACTCCCCTTATAGGTTTGATGTGAAACTAGTGGAATGGGAAAAGTTAGTTGGGATTAAGGAGAAGAGTACTCTCCTGATCTAGAAAATAGACTGAGGAGTCTGAGGGTAGAGATCAGAAGTTGTAAGGAAGATAATAACAGGTTCATTGAGGCACATGAAAGACTTGCAAGGGTTTAGGAAAAGCAAGTAAAAGTCAATGAAATGATTTTCAAAGCCTTCTAGATTTGCAGAAGCAGGGACAGTTGGGAATCAATCATGAATATAGGAGGGAAGAAAAGACTAATGGGTCATATGGTGGCAGGTCTCGAAAAGGATACAAGATGGACAGAGATGACACAGTCAGAGGTGGCAGATCTTTGGATACACCTGACAGGAGGGGTAGCACTTATGGATTTTATTCTAGCTCCGGTTCCAAGAGACATCATCACCATTACTACCAGCATCCTTATAGGACGAGTGAGAAGCACTATTTGCAAGAGGAGTTCAAGAAATCCAAGCCTCCTACATTTGATGGAGAGATGAATAAATCATAGGATGTAGAAGCATGGTTGCTTGGAATGACAAAAATCTTTAGGTTGCATGATTACTCAGAGAACATGAAAGCTAAGATAACTACCCTTAGTCTCAAAGGAAAAGCATATATCTGATGGGAAGATGTGAAGCATGTCATAGGCATTAGAGAAGAGGAAATGATTTGGGATGAGTTTTAGAGACCCTTCAAGAAGAAGTACCTATCTGAAAGATATTATGACGAAAGTGCCAAGGAATTCTATGAGCTGAAGATGGGTTCCTTGATAGATGATGAGTACACAAACATATTTATGGAGCTATTGAGATATGTAACTTATCTCAAGGATGAGAAGGCAAAGATTCAAAGGTTCATCAATGGGCTGCTAGTAGCATTCAAATATCAGATTGAGTTTGATGAGCCTCAGTCATTGGAGGAAGCCATAAGAAAGTTGAAGCATTGTTATGAGCAGTCAAGGTGCAAGCCTGTGAGGTGTTGAACCTATGGTGGAGATCATGGCAAGAAGGATTTTCCTTTGTATCAGAGTGGCGCAGTGGATGTGTGTAAGGCCTCTGATCTATAGTGATCAGAAGGTGCATACAATTGGGAATGTAGGTTAGAGCATTCCCAGGATCTATGCAACAATGGATAACATGCAGGAAGATCAACAAGCATCCATTATCGAGATGGAAGGTGTAACCAAAGGGAAAGTTCTAGGCAGAGCCTCAATACATCCTGCAACATCATAAACTCATCCTCTATGACCGAGAAATAGAGCAAGCTAAAGTGTATGGAAGCACTTTGGGCCAAGGAAGCTACATGGTAGATGGTTGATCAAATGCGTACATGATAGTTGGTTTCTAGTTACCATTGCATTCGTGAATTAGAATCCCTTGGGAGACGATATGTGTAAATGTTCAATTGTAGGGCAACGTGTTGGGCACAACATGGCAAGGTAACTGGTATATTGTTATATTTATCTATGCACTGACAATTGTGTGTTTATGGCAGTATGATACAGGAATTGCATAGAAAAAGGGACTACCATAGATCTTGAGGAAGGCTCAAGCTAAGCTTTCACTCATGAACCCTTGGCAGCACTAAGAACCATGGGGGTTGAGTCATGGTGTTTGTTGAAAGTCTCGTGCTTCGGTGTTTTGTGATTTGTTTGGGCTTGATTTGCAGTTTTGATTGTGACTAGTGCATGGCCATGCCACTTTGTTTGTGGTGTTGGGTTATTGTTTGGTTTTCCTTGTTTTCTTTATCTTTCCTTCTTGTTCTTTCCTTTTATGTTTTGATGACCTTGGGAATTGATTGGGGAAAGAGGAAAGTTAATGGAGCTCAGGGAGAGCTGAGTGTAACCCAACAAGTAGTGTAAAGACCCGGATGAAGCCCAATGCATGAATAAATGGTAGTTGAAGGCAAGAATATGACAATTAGTTGGGTTGGTTAGGTCCATTAGGGTAAATGGATAGTGGCAGGATAGTCATGGGAAAGGTAATAGGAAAGGTAAAGTAAATGGGGTTTAGGCATCAAATACCTTAGCTATGTTGGGAACTGTTGTTCTGAATGTTGTGCATGCTTTGTATGGATAAAGGAAGTTCTCTTAACCTTGACCTTATGAACACTGGTAATTATGTTGTGATCATGATTATGTTAATGTTTATATATATATGAATTCCATTGTCTAACAGGGTCTTCAGGGATTATTCTTGTGGAAGAATGATTGTTTTATGCAGGTGAATGGAATAAAAAGGTTAATGGTTTATGAGGAATCAAGTGGGCAGAGTAGCCCTAAAAAGTCTATGAGGTTAGTATCATGTGGATATGATTTGATATTATGTGCTTATAACTGTGCCTATGTTTATGTTATGGAAGAAAATGTTGAAGGATACATCAACGTAATAAACTTAGTGTGATCTGTGACATGTTGGGACAAGCATGGATAGTGGAATGAGCTACAAACTTGAGACTTGGGTTGTGGATGCACCCAGTAAGGCGTGGGAAAGACATTAGAGGAAAGTTTTCCTAGTAGAGACAATGTGGTCTCTGGATGTGCAGTATTGTTGTTGTGTACATTTTGTACATGTGGTGTTGTGTACATGTCGTACATGTTGTGTTGTGTACATGTGGTACTGTGTCATGTGTATTGTGACATGTGTGTTTGTTGTGTTGTATTGTGTGTACGTATATGTGTTGTGTTGTACATTGTGTATGTGTATGCGTTGTGAATGGGATTGGTTCCAGGGATCCCTGGAGGCCGTGGATTGGGATAGGACCTTTGGAGCCTTGTAACAGCTTGGGTTCCCTTAAGGTTGTGGGTTGGCTCCCTATAATGACTTGGGTTCCTTGGAGGTTGTGGGTTGGAGTCCTGTAACAACTTGGGTTCCATGGAGGTTGTAGGTTGGGATAGGATCCCTGGAGCCCTGTAACAACTTGGGTTCCCTGGAGGCTATGGGTTGAGATAGTAGTCCTTGGATCCTTGGATAACTTAGGAAGATATCAACCTTGAGATACTGATATTATAGGTAGAGAAGGTATAGTCTTTGGATGCCCTTATTGATGATACTACATGTGGAAGAGAAGAGAAGGCATGTGGTCAAAGAGAAGAAAAGGCATTGGGTGCTAGCTAGATTTAGCAACTGTTTCAATGCGTGTATGGAAAGGACAAAGAACAAAGGTAGAAGCAAAGAAAAATTTAAAGATAAGTATTATTATTTTATTTCAGTTCTGGTTATGCACATAATCTATGATTCTGATTTATGATGGTTGAGTTTTGAGCTAGCTGGATGTGATATGTTTATACATGATGATTTGATCAAATAACTAATTTGACTTTATGTGATAGGAAGTAAACAAAATTGCAAGTGTACCTTATTGAGCTACCAACGAGGTATGATTTGAATTTAACTTTTGAGTCTAATGGCAATTATGTGCTCGGTACAAGAAAACATGGAAATGCCCAATTTGGGTGGTTGGAACTGACTGCAAAAGTTAGCAACAACAACAAAAGGAATTGGAATATGCAGCAGTATGCTGGTAGAGAACTTCAGGATTAAGGTTTTTGTGGAACATTGGTACCCAATAATGTCCATTGATTTCCATGAGCATGTTATTACCAATGTGATGGCTTTGAGGAAGTCATATGCCTTGTTTTTTGGACCTTGCGGTGTGAAGAAACCTTGCCAAGGGATGGATCTCCCAAGGGACTAGAAAGCAAAGAAGGGGATGTCGGGGAACTGGGAAGGTGAATGACTGCACAGAAGGGGGTGACCGAATTGCTCGAGGGACTGGGAAGCAAAGAAGGGAAGGTCAGGGAATAAATTTATTTTGATCAATAACATTGTTGATTGGAATCAGAAGCACATTGGGAGTGTGCCCTAGAACAATGAGTTAGTAACTGTTCACTGAGAGAAAACGTAGCACAAGGATTGTAGTGCTAGACATTACAAGTAGGCTTGATCTTAGAAATGGATTATGGACTTCCTGCGAAAGATGTTAACACTAGTAATACTTGAGGGTGGAGATGTGAGCCTCTGGATTTGCTTGTCAGTGATGCGAGCATTGTATCCTTTTACTTGTTGGTTAAAGCAAATGTGCATATATATGTGTGTGTGTGTGTATTATTGTAAATATTATGTTGAGTTGTGATTATAAATATCCATAGACAATATGTTTATTTGTTGGTTGAGGCAAATGTGCATAGGCATGTACATGTGTATCATTGTAAATACGACATCGAGCTAGGTTTATAAAGATCCACAAGTGGTATGTTTATCATGTTTCAACAGTTTGTTATTGTAAATACTGCATCGATTTGTACTTATAAAGCTCCATAAGTAGTATGTTTTGTTGGTCATAAGTGTCATAGAAAATCGAGGATGGTGTTCCCCTAAAGTGGAGGGGTTTGTAACAACCCTTGGTTGATTTTCCATGTAAATAAAATAAGACCAAGATCATGGGACACATATTCCAAGTTGAATGATGGGAAAACATTATAGTGGACATCACTTGTAGTTTATTAATGACCATGGAAATTAACAAAGGCATTGGCAAAGGTAAAGAGGTAATAAATGGCATTTAATTAAGGAAATAAAGGAAAATATGAGAAAATGGAGATGAAGGGAAACAAATATGCATGCAAGGGAAATTAGAGAGAAAATGAAGGAAAATGAAAGAAAAAGGAAAAAGGAAAGGAAGAGAGTAGACATCAATGATAAAAAAGCACATGAGAAACAATTGACAATTTTTGCTCATATTTTGATCAGGATCAACAAAGGAGAGAGAACAAGCAAGCAAAGGAAAGCAAGGGTGCACAAGAGGAAGTTTGGATAACGATAAGTATGGACAGAAATTAGCCGTGGATTGCACGTAATAATGTGCATGTGAGATTTAGCATAACAAGATTCAAATGCATGGTGCATGCACTGGTTTATTGTTTATGTTTATTGTCATTGGCATGGGATTTTCCTAGATTGACAGTGGTTTTAGTCTTACCTTGCCATTTCCTGGATCACCATGGGGTTGTGGGTTCCTTGTTTGATTTAAGCTTTATGGCCGGTAGACTTAGATCCTAGTTGAGGTGGTCTCGGGAAAATTCCCAAGGGTTAAGAATGGAAATTGGCTTTCTCCTGGAACTCTTGACGGATGGGTGGAGACAAAAAAATTCCTCTTGAGCTGGGAAGGAAGTTAGAGGCATCCATGCTTGTTTTGGTATTAGTGATTTCTGGATTGGTTTAGGTGAAATCATTATGGTTGAGGGTTGAGGTGGTTTCGCCTCTGTAAGCCCTGGTTGGTTCTATTTTGGTTTAACCCATATGATCCCACATTCATGCTTGGAATATGGCACATGGGGTGATTGACTGAAAGAGAGATTTCGTTTAGCCAAATCTATGGTCGGGTGGTAGGTGGAAGTCCTGACTTTATTGACATTTGCATATGTTAATATGAGTTACTTTCCTATTTTTATTAATGAGCACATGTACTGGTTATTATGTTGATCTTATGGTTGGTTTGTCATGGATATTATTCTGGCTATATGTTGGTTATAGGTATGTTTATAGGATGTGCTCTTAATATGGATGTTGTTCATGATTGGATAATTCATTGAATGGTTAATTTATGCATGGGCTAACAAGCGTTATCGATGAAGTTAAGAAGATCATGATCAAATATGCATTCACGACCTGTAGCTTCTATGTTTACCATATGTTTGACAAAATGTTTATTATGTGACTCGCATGTCTTGAGCAAGATCTAGCCCTAATATTGGTTGTTTAGCCTTGTTATCACTTGATACTTGACTCTTGAAAGTTCCGAGAAATTCTAGGTAGTGGCATGTAGGCCAGCTCTAAAAAGGGTGGCATAGGTCTCGCCACCACATGCATAAAACTGGAATATTTTGGTCATAACCACATGCAATGATCCCAAAAAAATCTTTTCCTTGTGATGCCTAAAAAAATTACATATTAAGTTTGCATTTAACCATGAAATTACAAGTGCATAAAGAAGAGGAAGAGAAGAATAGAAGTCATGCATAGAAGACACAGGATTGATATCGGAGTTCTTCTAGGAGGGACTACATCTCCGGGCCCTGCTCGAATTAGTGGGGAGGCCCTGCTTTCATTAGATGGCAAAATAATGAAAGTACATCAAAAGTCAAAATGACGACCTTATACCTTCAAAATTGGAGAAGCCTGAAAATTGGAGACCTTTGATGGAGAAACGGACAACACCCTTGAGTTCGTGGCGTCGAGAAATGCTGAAACCATATAAAATTTGTCGAAAACTAATGAAGTGAAAATCTGGCCCCCCTGGAGAAATTGCTCAGATCATGGTTCCGGCCCCCTCTTTGCACTGCTCATGGTTCCACCTACATAAAAATGCGTGCCTGCTCCTGGTCTCCTCCCCGCGCACTATGCAAAAGGGCTGATATATTTCTTGGTGGGTGAATTACCCAATGAGGGTCGTTGGCGCAATGGCTAAATTAAAAGTTTCGTTGAGGAGGGGTCAGGTGATCAAACCCTGCCCCTCCCATTTTTAACACATGTTGGTTTATTGTTTAAACTGTGGGGCAGAGGGTCCACTATTTTGGTGGCCCGTGCCCCTTTTCCCATCGACATTAGTGGTATGTACGAGAGGTGGAGAGGGCGATGGGGTTGATAGCCCCCGCCCCCACCATTATTGTAAGGTTGGTTGAGGGAGGCTCCGGGGGTGGCGGGGTCATGGCCGCCCACCCCTAATTAAAATGTGTTTTGTTACACTGGTTGAGGGAGGGACGACAAGGGTCATGGCCCGTCGGCCCATAATTAATTTTTATACATTGGATATTGGGGGGTGGTGGCCTGCCACCCTAAAAATAATTTTATTTATTTATTTTTTTTTTAATAAATCCATGGTCATTTTTAAAAAATTGGAAAATTAACCGAAGGAGACAATTTAAAGAGGCCACAAATTCGCTCGGAATTTGGCCTAGGTTTGTCGGAATCCAGTGGCTGGATTTTTTCCAAATTGCTGCCTCCTTAAGCCTGCCTAGTCACCCAAGTCAACCCTGAACTTTGACTGCTCCTAACTTTTGCATACGGACACAGTTTGACGAACCATTTGCACCACCGTGATCACAATGACGAGATATTTAACATGAAACTGGTTCGAGCACAATCCAAGCACTTTGATTTTTGACCCTTCCTGAGCCCTCTTGGACTTCTGCATGTGTCTGGAGCCACCTAGACCAATCCTCCCCATTGAGGAGCTTTTGGACCCCAAAAGCATTTACACTTAGCACACTATTTGTGTCCTTTTCAATCCACACTTTCAATCACTTGCACGCGAAACTAGTACATTCTTTGCAATCATGCACACCACACATGACTTAACAACTCTTCCTTGCCAAGAGTTTATAGCACACACTCCTTGGCCAAGGATTACATAAAAAGTAATCAATACCTCAACTACTAATAAAGAAAGGCTAAAATATCATCATTGCATTTTGAAGTGATAGGAAACACACCATCACTTTTACATTTACTTGCAACATATGATTTACAATGGTGGCCATAACAAGCTACTACCTTAAAAAAACCAACTTAATAAAGTAGATCACTGTGAATGGGGTGGATTCATTTGTTGAACATGTTCACCTTTCAGCTCCTCTAACGATGTTTCCATAGCATGGAGCATTGGACATGTGGTTTGTTGGTGTCCCTCTTTGTTGCAATGACTACAACAATTTTTTTCCTCCAAACTTTCGTGGCTGCCTTGGAGCGCTTTCCCTTAGTGTTCCTTCGATAAGTGTTCACGGGGCCCTCACTATCGCTGGACTGTTAGGAGGGAATTTCATCGTCTGTCGTTGGCTGGTTACTAGTTGTATTGGAGCTTTCTCCCATTTCTTTTCTGGAGTATCCGAGTCCTGCATGATGCAAAAATTACTCAACTTCGATGGGGTTTACGACGACTTGGCCTTTGATGCTGAGGCCCTTTCCCTGATACCCCATATTATTCAATAGTTTCGATCCAATCCCTGTAGTATGTTTTTGAAAAGCAACGAATTCATCATCATGAAAATCATATGAAATCGGGGAATCTCTTTTTACCTCCGGATAACGATGCTGTAACTTTTCCAAGGCCTCATCCTTGGCTTGCAACTGGCGTAGTAATCTTTGTTTTTCTTTCCTTGCCTCTTGTAGAAGCCTCCTTAGCTCAACGTTCTCTGCTTAGATGCAGTGGTTGATCTCCTCAAGTTCTTGGAGTCCTGCTGCGGGGAGTGCCCTTTTCGTTATGTCCGTTGAAATCCTTGATTCATGGTCGGAATCAGACCCCAAATCTATGGGTCCTCCTGCCGCGATCCCAAGGGCTGCAAACTTCATTTCATCGCCGGAATCGGACCCCAAGTCAATGGGCCTACCTCGTGCAAATCTCGCAGCTGTGACCTTCTCATCTTCCTCTGACTCAGAATATTAGTTTTGCTGCATGGTGGTGACAACCTTCTGCTTCCCCTTTCCGTCATTCCTTTCAGGTCTCAGCTCAGAGTGCAGCTTCCAACAATTTTCTTCGTCATGCCCCTCTTTCTCACAATGTGTACAAGAGGGATTTTCTCCCCTTCTCTTGGTTGCTGCAGTTCTCTTTGGGTGGTCATCTCATTCATATGTTCCCCTGTTTTCTAGATGAATGGCCTTTACACTGGCTGAGTCAATGGTAGTAGGTTCAAATAATAATAATGATTGTCTAATGTAACTATGTAATGATCCAATATACTTAGTTACTACTTCAGGTGAGTCAAGTGCAATGCCCAAATTAAGTGCTTGTTTTCTAAACTCCTCAGTAAAGCTTTGAACATCTTGACCTCTGCCTTGCCTTAAGTATTTCAAATCCATTAAGGCTTTTTGTTTATAACCCAAGGGATAAAATTGTTCTTTTAATGCAGAAATGAAACTAGGCCATGAGGAAAGAAGATTACCCACACTCTTACTGCTTCGCAATTTTCTCTCCCACCAGACAAGAGCGATGCCACTCAGCTGAAGAGAGGCCAATTGAATCTTTGCTTCGTCCTTTGCGATCTGTTGAATCCTGCAGTATATCTCAATCTGCCTAATCTAGTTATTAAGCTTTTCTGCATTACTTTTACCATTATACATGGGAATATCAAATTTGGCATCTAATTTAAAGAAAGGTTTCTTAGATGCACCCCTTGAATTTCTATGATGATGGTGATGAGAGGAAGAAGAACTTTCTCTCGTGGAAGGAGAAGGAGGTGGATCTCCTCCATCATCTCCATGCACTAAACCTTGTTCTTTTGGAAATTTTTCCCTTGCACTCTCAAGTTTTTCAAGTATTGAGAACATCTTCTCAACATGATCTGCCATCGTGTAGAAAGTCTTGTGGAAGTTTACCTCCTCTTCATATCGAACATCATTCTCCTCACCCATGTTTCTCCTTCGATGTGCACATCCCGCTTCGGGATCGAAAGACTTTAGTTTCCCTTCGCCTCTTTGGAGCCTGTTTCTTGTTAGCATACAAACATGCAATTCACATCTACAAGGACCGCTCTGATACCACTTGATCCGAAAAAAATCTTTTCCTTGTGATGCCTAAAAAAATTACATATTTAGCTTGCATTTAACCATGAAATTACAAGTGCATAAAGAAGAGGAAGAGAAGAATAGCAAGTCATGCATAGAAGACACATGATTGATATTGGAGTTCGTCCAGGAGGGACTACGTCTCCGGGCCCTGCTCGAATTAGTTTGGAGGCCCTGTTTTCATTAGATGGCAAAATAATGAAAGTACATCAAAATTCAAAATGACGACCTTATACCTTCAAAATTGCAGAAGCCCAAAAAATGCAGATCTCTGATGGAGAAACGGACAACACCATTGAATTCGTGGCGTCGAGAAATGCTGAAACCATACGAAATTTGTCGAAAACTGACAAAGTGAAAATCTGGCGCCCCGGAGAAATTGCTCAGATCATGTTCCGGCCCCCCCTCTGCACTGCTCATGGTTCGACCTACATAGAAATGTGTGCTCGCTCCTGGCCTCCTCCCTACGCATAGTACAAAAGGGCTGATATATTACTTGGTGGGCGGATTACCCAATGAGGGTCGTTGACGCAATGGCTAAATTAAAGGTTTCTTTGAGGAGGGGTCAGGTGATCAAACCCCGCCCCTCCCATTTTTAACACATGTTGGTTTATTGCTTAAACTGTGGGGCGGCGGGTCCACTATTTTGTTGGCCAGCGCCCCTTTTCCCGCCAGCATTAGTGGTATGTATGGGAGGTGGAGAGGGCGGTGGGGTTGACAGCCCACACCCCTTTTCCCACCGGCATTAGTGGTATGTATGGGAGGTGGAGAGGGCGGCGGGGTTGACAGCCTGTGCCCCCACCATTATTGTAAGGTTGGTTGAGGGAGGCTCCGGGGGTGGCGGGGTCATGGCCGCCCACCCCTAATTAAAATGTGTTTTGTTATAGTGGTTGAGGGAGGGCCGACGAGGGTCATGGCTTGTCGGCCCATAATTAATTTTTATACATTGGATATTTGGGCCCTGCCACCCCCAAATATATATATATATATATATATATATATATATATATATATATATATATATATATATATATATATATGGTCATTTTTAAAAAATCGGAAAATTAACCGAAGGAGATAATTTAAACAGGCCACAAATTCGCCTGGAATCTGGCCTAGGTTATATATATATATATATATATATATATATATAGATATATCCATGGTCATTTTTAAAAAATCGGAAAATTAACCGAAGGAGATAATTTAAACAGGCCACAAATTCGCCTGGAATCTGGCCTAGGTTAGTCGGAATCCAATGGCCGTATTTTGTCCAAATTGCTGCCTCCTTAAGCTTGCCTAGTCACCCAAGTCAATCCTGAACTTTGACTGCTCCTAACTTTTGCATACGGACTCGGTTTGACGAACCGTTCACACCACCACGATCACGACAACAAGATATTTAACATGAACCTAGTTCGAGCACAATCCAAGCACTTTGGTTTTTGACCCTTCCTGAGCCCTCTTGGACTTCTGCATGTGTCTGGAGCCATATCGATCATGCAAGAAGGCTTATGGGTGTAGTTGTAGCCTTCCATATGCACACATAATGTGTTAAGGGTGTGGTTGGGGGGTAAATCTTGTGAAAAGAAGTTCTAGCTCAGGGATTGATCACTAGGGGTGGTTGTTAGACTCCTGAGTGATCTAGTGTCCCTAGGGGGTGGTAGTATGTGTTTCGGTTATTAGGCCCCACTTCCACAATTGGAACTTGGAGGTCAGGTCATGTCATAGTAATAATCAACTCATGTTTACCCTAGCGAGCTTGTAAAAGAGGGTAAATGTGGGGTGGGGTGTTACAACAACTAGTTGGGTTTATGGAACCAGAAGGGTGACAATCCCACGCCCACATCCTAAGACTTATAGCTGAAGGGTCTGAGAATTTGAACCCTCACTTTTAGTATGATAACTAGTACAAGGGAAAAATTGAACTATATATTTATTCACAGACCTTAACAATAAATCATATGAACACAAACACATCGTTTCTTACTTCCACCGTGAACATAATAATAGACAACATCATCCAAGCATGCATTAGATTCATGAATACATAGAATATTATTCCAATCATGAGTACAACAATGTGTCTCACTGTTCATGCATCATTTACATTTATAAACACATAAAGTATTTCATCAATCACATATGACAAGAATCAACATAGTCCATAAGACAATATACACAAGTAATTTACACTTATTTGTGTATTTAAATATGGTTTCCAATTGAAGGAGGGACTTCAACTCTCCACCCAACCATAGGCCAACCACACTGCAATATTTCTTGCAGCCAAACATCCCTGATCCAAGTCCAAAGTTTGAAGGGATGTGTATCCAGGGACATTCACACCCAAGGATTAATCACACAACTAGGAGAAGGAGTCCACTGTCCTGGTGGTTTCACAGCCCTAAGGCAAGCACCATAGTGACTCACTTGCTCTCTGGTTAAAACACAAGGCTTCACCCAATATCAAATGAGTTATGTCTCAGTTCTAGGAGATGGAATCAACTACTTTTGGTGGTTTATCAACTGCCTCTCATGGCAAGACTTGTAGGGGTTCACAATCCACTATCTTGGTGGTTTCATAACCCCAAGGAAAGCACCACAGTGATCTATATTTCCCTATTCTGGTGGTTTATTGGCTAGGAAACATGCACCAGGTGGTTTCACAACTCTAAGGAAGGCACCACAATGATCCAGTTCTCCACGGAGCTCCTCACTGATCAATCAAGCTTAGACACACCATCTAATGGCCTCAACACTGCCGTAGGGAACACATTCCCAAATCACAGAAGACTGCTTCAATTCATGCATGTCTCCACTCCTTATGGCTCCCATGTCATTCCCATGCCAATATATTTAAACAAAGCCCCTCTCCAATACCTTCACTTGGAATTCCCTTATTCCTCATATTTTGGCGCTCTTCGTGCTCTTTGGGTAGTAATTCCTACAAGTATCGCTTTTCTATCTCCACAACTGCCAACAGACTGAAGGATGAAGTATGATCTTCCCTAATCTTCCCTCACCACCATGGAATTTTGGTTCACAGACTCTTTCTCTCTCTCTGCGTTTGAAAAGGAGAGAGATGGTATGACATCATCCTCCACTTAGGTTACCACTATATGACTTCAATTCTCGTCGACGCATGCCAATCTTTGATCAGGCTAGTAGTTATGACAATTAAAGTTGGTAGGTATGGCCTGCTCTTAGCACGCCATAGGAAAACCAACCCACACACAATAGACACACCACAACCCTCTAAGCATGCAACAAGTACTCAACAACCCTCCCCTTAGAGCTTTGGATTTGTATGTCCCTCCGATCATGCCAACCAATTAAAATTCATATTTAATTTATTTGGTGTTTATGCATAATGTCTCAACCAACCATGGCCTCCATGCTGGAATTACACAGTCACAATTTTAACATCACAACAATAGGGGTAATGTGAGGGATGTTGCAAACCCTTTAGGCTTCCTAAACACCCCTCTACATGCTTGTAGAAACTCCTTCAATTGATTGTTTTTCTCTTTAGTACATACCTCCAAGGATGTCTTTATCATTACCAATTCATCAAATAACGAATTCACCCTTAAGAAAAGTAACACATATTTCTTACTAGAACTAATAATTTATTATCTTGGTTAGCACTTACTAGTGAGATATTTGATTTACCTTTATGTGCATCAATGATATAGGGTTTCCCATTTTTTATTAGGTGATAGTAATTTGCTATTTGCATGAAGATTGCATCCCTCATATACATGTAGGGGCTTTCAAACACAACACCACACATGTCAAGGGGTACTACATCTAACTCAACTTCATCAATAAACTTTGCACTAATAGAAAATTTGATTCTAACACTACCCGGTCCCCTCAATGACTTACAAAGGTTATAGGGTAACTGATTTTTTTTTTTTTACTAGCTTGATAATAAGCTCTGCTACCACATGTAACACTCCCTCCAACCCCCATGAATTGCATCGAGTTGTGAGAGGTGTTACGTATTGTTTGGCCGAATCTCCAAGGTTTATTATGAAGATGGAGTTAGGAAAAGCCTTGTTTCTGAAAGCCTATGAAATTAAATTCTGACTTCATTATTGTGCTCAACAAGTCGACAGCATTCTAGTAGTGTCACTCTTACTTCGATCCAAACCCCAGATCAAAATTTATACTCATTTAAAGTTTAGCCCATTAAAAAGGGGTCCGCGTCAACAAACTAGGCACGTGGCACCCACGTGGCCTCCATGTAACCCTAGTAGGTCATCTTGATCAGACTTGTCAGTCAAGTACACATCATGCCTCTTGGTGTCATCACTGCCTATAGTGTTCAATGTCAAATCAAAGGTGAAGGGGCAGTGGGCGATGAGCAATAAAGGAGGTAATGTTCAACATCGATGGAACCCTAGTTGGATTGACCAACCCTTATCAACATGCCAACTACAAGTTATGATATACACTAGTGTTGAGCAGTGGGTGGTGCACAATGTTTCGATGTTCCAAGTTCCACCTAGACCCCAATATTAGCCCTTCCATCCACATTGATTGGTATTTGGCCATTGAATCAACCTTTGCCTAAGCGATGAATGCATGAGTTGTGACCGATGGTCAATGACCAACGTTCACAGCACGGTCCATTGGGTTAGAGTTCCACCATCTCCTGCTCGATGTTGGTCCTGCCCACATAAAATGAGTTTAAACCGTGTTTCTTGCTTGGTCTGATGACATAACATATAACATTGAAGATAGATCTAATGTAATATTTGTGAATAGTAATGCAATCACCTCGCTTCTACTGGAAACTTGAAGTCTTAAGGTGTATAACGACCTAAGGGCCAAAATCCTGGACAACTAAATCACTCCTTGTGAATATGTTTAATAGTGAGGTGGTCCAAAAAAAAATATGGGAGTTATGGCCACAAGGCATGAAACTACAAATGTTTGGTTTAGACAGAGCAACCAATACAAGAACATATTTGATTTATATATTTATTCATTCACAAACTTTCAGAGTATGCTTGAGTATTCATAAGCACATTATCACATTCATCATGAATATAACCACAAACATCATAGTCTAAACTAACAATAAGAATTCATGAATATACATAATATCATTTCAATTATGAGCATAACAGAGGGCCTCACTGCTTAAGCATAATTATGTTTATCAACACATAAAGTATTGTATAATTCTCATATAGCAATAACTAACACAATCCATAAGACAATATAAAAAAGCAATTTAAGTTTATCTGTGTCTTTGAAGATGGTTGGAAATTGAAGGAGGGATGTTACACAAAAATATCGTCACCATGATTATTTGTAGTCAGTATGGGTCTATCATCACTTGTACTGTCCTCCTAAGCAAGTCTCAAACCTCAGCTCTTCAAGTCAAGCATTGAAAATGAGAGAAAGACATTAAAAATCAATGAAACTCTGGTTTCGCACTTTCTCTCACTGTCACCTGCGGTCCCGCACCTTCTGTTTACAAAAACTGCGGACCTGCCCGCTCTGTCCCTAAAGGTGTGGGTGCAGACCCCTGTGAAAGTCAAAAGGCGCAAGTTTTATTTAAAAAAACTCACTTTGGGTTAATTCTAGAGGATTCTAGAAGGAATTTTGACGTGGATTGTTCGCTCTAAGGTGGTTCATGCATCCCAAAAGAGAAGGAGCTAATCCCTTGATGAGAGGAGCTATCCCTTTGAAGGAGGGCTTTATCCCTTTGAAGGAGGACCTAGTAACCTCCCTCCATTACACTATAAATTCAGGCTTTGGTTTGGTTGCTGGGGGGGTTAGAAGCTGAACATTTTTTAGGGTAAATGCTGGTGAAATCAAGACTTCCTAGTTGAGCTTAAGAGGAGAGATCACATACCTTTTTGGCTTCATTGGGGAGTGAGTGAAACTTGTCAAAGTAGAGGAGACTTCTTGCTGGACCCTGGGAGGAGCTTGTACAACGTCAAGGCACAGGTTGTAAAGTTCTTCTTCTTTTGAATTAATACAATCAAACTCATTTTTCTCAACAAGTATCTCATGTTATTTGTTTCATGAACTCCTTGACTTTCATGTTAAATATGTTTTATGATATTGGCTTTTCAGGTGCTATTTAATTTGTTTGCCTTGTTTGTGTTTGCAGATTCGCGACAAAGGAGCTCATTTGGATCGAAGGAGCGAGGGCATCCACAAACTTGCGTTGGACCTAAGGTAGGCCCTAAAAACACTTGTTTGCCTTTGTTTATTAAAGCATATTTAGAGAAAGATAGTGTCTAGTTGGTTTGCTTGTCATTAGGTCTTCTTTAGATTCTAGGAAGGTCTATCTTGTCCGCAAGATCGACTTATTCCGTGTGACAAAATGGCGACTCCACTGGGGACTTGATTGTTTTCCTTGTTTTTACTTTGACCTGAGAAACTGTGTTTTTGTTTCTGTTTTTGGCTTGTTGTGTGTAAAATTGGGTAGAGTTTGTAGATCCAGGGTTATTTTTCGTTTTTCATAGCTTTGGGAGAGGACCGCACCCTAGCCTTTTGACACAGTGCATACCTATCCGCACCTTTGCTTTTAGCACAGAGCGGGACCGCACCTGTGTTAACTGTGGGCCTGCGGACCCTGTCAAAATTTTGAAAAACCTAAGATTTACTCTGTTAGTCAGCTTAGTTTTTGTTTAGAAATTGTTATCCACTGCCCAGACCTGCATATAACTTGTCAGAAGCTTTCCTTAGGTTGATTTCATTAGTGTTAGGGTTTTAGGTGAAATTCCTAGGAGTTTTGCTTGTTGGGCTTGTTTTTCATTTTGGTTGTGTAGTGGCTCTGAGCTTAGAAGCTGTAGGGACTTTAGATCACCTTAGTGTCTACCAGCCTTCTTATGAGTCTGACCATTCATGAAATCTCCCTTTATTGAGGAATCCGCTTTGAGTTTTCTCTTTACAAAACTTCGAAAAGCTTGTGTTTAAAAGTTTGGATTTTCATTTTCAAAAAGAAAACAAAATTTGTTGTTCTTGACTGATTTGTGATTCTGCATAAATTGGTCCTTAGCTTACATCTAGCTAAGTAAAACATCCTTAAAAAAGACATCTAGTAGGCTTTGACTTCAAATAGGTTTTTATAATTTATAGATCTCAAAGTTAGTCATTTCCATAGTTTTGAGTGTTTTATAAAAAAAATAAAAAATCTCTTTTGAAAAAAAGTTTGTTTTCTGTAGTGGTTGAGTGCTTTGAAACGAAAAAGGGAATTTTTTTTGAAATAACTAGTTGTCTCGTTTTGAGTGCATTAGAAAGGACAAAAGCTCTTCTTTTAATTTGTTTCTTAAGAAGGATTTGTGTTTACAAAGTATTTGCATTCTCAAACTCTTTCTTAGTTTAGAAGTTCATCAAAGAGAAAAAGATTTTTTAAATCATCTTAGGTGCATTTTTAGTGATTTTGAGTCGAGTCTTCATACCACGAGTTTCATCTCCGCACCTTTTGACTTAAACAAAAACCAATAAAAATAACGCTTAAAGTAAAATTCATCTAGTAGCATTTTTATTTCTAGGGCTCTGATACACCAACTTAGCTTAGGCTAGTGTCTTGGAGTAGGAGAGTAATTAACTCTCCAAGACAGTAAAAACAAACAAGTAGCTGTATCTTGTGGTAGGGAAGAAATCCAATTGTTGCATTTATGCTCTCGGAAACTTCCTCTTAAAGGAGAAGCATGAGATCGTGTCCGAACCAGTGTGGGAATCAATCCTTCCTCATTGGGAACGACACCAGATATTCACGTATTAAAAATGGTAAACCTCGGATTAACCATTGTCGAGGAGCCTGGGGTCACTTGTTGGTAAACCTTGGATTATGTCAAGGAGCCTTCAAGGGGATTGAGCTTGCTACTCTGCCCTTGCATGCGTATCGGATCGTAGACTGTTCCCCCAGGTATATTTGTTTCAGTTGGTAACCTTAGTGGCCATATTCTTTAGGATTCTTCCTGAGGTGACAGTGGTGGGAAGATCCCACTGTACCTGGAGCAGACGTCGGCTAGACTCACTTGGATTTTCTGGGGGGTTCTCTTCACTCGAGACGGTTAAGTGGAGGAACTTGTGCCAGTCTATTCATTAAGCAGGTTGCCGGGGTAACTGTTCCAACCACCATTTCTATATTGAACTCTGCGACATTGGATTTCATCACCAACTAGTGTTTTCAGTACGGAAAGTTACTGTTTGTGTGTGTTTGATCTCCTAGATTCTTTAGGCGTGTGATTCAAATTTGTTTGGTTCTTTAGAGACTTTAGGTGGTTTTCATTGAGATTTTACTTTGTTTGCGTGTGAAGTAGTTAAAAGTTTTTAACTGTGGCTGAATTACCGAGGAAGTATCGTAGACTTCAGGGCCAACCTCTTGAGTTTTTAAACGTGGCTGAATTACTAAGGAAGTCCCGTAGACTTCGGGGCCAACCTCCTGAGGAAGTCCCGAGCCAGCTTGAAGGCTTGAAAGTCCTCGTAACTCCTAGAGACAGTAGAGTTGGGTCACCTGAAGAAGGAGAATCTTCTTTGATAGTACATCCTGATTTTCAAACGTTAGTGGCAGATTCTAATCCACAGTCAGTGTCTGTTTCCGAAGTGACTGGTAGCTTTTCATCTACTAGTGATATAGGTGAGGAACCTGAAATATCCGAGCCTAAAAGTGAATTTGCTACTACTCCGACATCGGGGTTTGTTTCTCCAGCTTCTAGTGGTCCTGGTTCACCTAGGGTAGAAAGAGTAATCACCCAAGACCTTCCTTCTGGACTTATTGCTATTGAAGAACTTGCTACTCCAGAAGAAGAAGTAGGCATCCTTATCCCTAAAAATCAACCTGTTATTGAGCTAAGGGAGCGTGAATCAATTTTTTACAGTCCACCTAGGAGCAGTACTCGGTATCTTTCTTTGACTAATTTCTTAGAAAACCCAGGGTTAAGTTTTTCACCACCTCGCGCTCCTTATCACCCAACACCTAGAGGTTATTATCCTCCGTTAAATATGTCAAGGCAGTCGTCCATGTTTACTCAATTGCCTGAATCCTTTTTGTACGGCGGTCCCTCTGTTCCCTCTGGGTATCAGTCCCTTTCTGGTACTTTTTCGGGAGCATCTCCTCAACCCATTGAGCAAGGGTTATTAACTGGAAGCATTGGTACTAAGCCGTTGAGCGTAGAAGACATTCTCATGATGTCAGGTTCTATTCCCAATCCTCAACCTCAAGGTGGCCAGTTACCGCCTAGGGGGCAGCCTCAATTATCGCCTGGGGGGCAACCTAAAGGTACCCAATTTGCATCTGGGGGGCAACCTCAAGGACAGTACATACCTACGGGACAGTACGTTCCTCAAGGTCAACCCCAGACTCAATATGTACCCCAAGGTCAACCCCAATATCAATTTATACCTCAAGGTCAACCCCAGTATCAGTACGTGCCTCAAGGGTATCAACCCCAAGGTCAGTATTCGAACCAAGGTTTCCAACCACCCTCCGGTCAAGCGTATATGCAAGGAACGGGAAATGTACCTTTAAATTATCAATCCTACCCTCAACTCGGTTATGGTCCTCAATATTCTCAACCTATTATGGGTCAGTACCCCGGAATGAATATAGTGTGGGATCCATCGCAAACTCAACAGGTGTTGTAGCCAAATGTACAGTTGTCATCTCAAACTGGACAACCCTTAGTTTTTGGTACACCCCAGCAACCTGTCCAGTCTAACATTCAAACTTCTGTACCTTTGGTAGTTTCTCAGCCTGGGCCTAGTACGCCTCGTACTCCGCCTCAAATGACTGCTACAACTGCCGCAACATCTGTTCAATCTACCCCACCTACTTCCGGAGTATCGACAGCTCCGGTTTCTACTGTTCCTGTATCTACTCCTTAGACATCTTTACCACCGTCTGGATCTACGATTCAAACTTCAGTTCAGATGCCTGTAGGACAACCTGGTTCAAGTAAGGTTGTCACAAGTCAACCACAATTTTCTTATCAACCGTACCAGGGACAGTACCAATTCGGTCTTGCTGTGCAGCAGCCAGTCTATCAGTATCAACCGTACCCTGGGTACACTTATCAACAACCTCAACAACCCCAGTACGGTCCGGTTAATCCTATTTTTCCGAGAGGATACAATACCAAACGCAATTCTTATTCCTAGTTATCCTGGATATCCTCCTCCTGGGGCTGGTCTCATGACCCAGAGTTTTAGGGACCCTAATTGTCAATTACCGTTTATCGCAACTTTGGACTTACCTGACTTGTCGCGCCTAACGAACGATCCCATTAATTATCTTCCGTTTTGGCCGCCAATGCCGAATAAGTTGCCCAGTGACATTCCTAAGTTCGAAGGTAAATCAGGAGAGGACCCGTCGAACCATGTGATGACTTACCACCTCTGGTGTGCGTCTAACTCCATTTCAGATGATTCAATCCGTCTTAGACTTTTCCAGCGCACTCTAATTGGTCTCGCGGCCAAGTGGTACATTGAGTTACCGCGAGGCACTTTTTATAATTTTAGGCAGTTAGCTACCTTGTTTTTAACTCATTTTCAGTTGCCAGTCCGATATGACAATGGCACGGAATTGTTAACTTCGTTAAAAAAATCGACAACCACTTACATTTCAGATCATATTCATGAGTGGAGGCATCGACAACGTTTAGTGAACGTTTTTATTCCGGATCAGATTTTGGCTGAGTGGTTTGTAAAATCTTTGTTGCCCAAGATCACTGAAGATGTAGCTAAAGCCGGAGTTGTTACTGAGGAGCAAGTAATTGCTCAAGCACAGTACCTTGACTTGGTCTATACTCAGTCAGGTACGTTACACGAGAAAATCCCCGATCTTCCCAAGCAAAATCAAATCGCTGCAGCTCCTTCGGGATCTCATGCCGCCGATGGTATGATTGGTATAGTTAACACTAAAAGTAAGAAGAAATCTTCCAAGAATTCTTCTCCTATCATAACCTTGCCTGATTCCCCAACAGGAGATTCTTCTGCAGAGATTTCCGCCGATATTCACGTTGTAGAGTCATCTACAGCCAAATCAAAATCCGGTGGGAAGAAGAAAGGAAAGAAGAAGAATAAAATGGACAAAAGTTCAAAGGAGAAACCTGAAAAATCGGAATCCAATGATGAAAAGCGCAAACCTCGTTATCCTTGTCTCATTTGTGACGATGAATATTTTACAAGAGACTGCCCTCATCGTGCAGAGGTTGCGAAGATTGTCAAAGGTTCCCAAATGCCTGCTGTTTTGAAGGATCCTTTTCCAGCTCAAGACAGTAAGATGATAGGTTCGTCCTCGAGTGCCAATGAAGAACCCATATTGATGATGTCCCATGTTAGGATTGCGACTCGATCGCAAGATTATGGTAGTAAAAGTCCTGTTGATGGTAAAGAAGCAGAATCTTCTCATTCTAATCCATCAACCTCAGCTCCCGGTTCCGATCCACTACAGATCGAGAAACCTAATCCAGACTTGGTAATCAAACCGCCCGCCAAGGGTATACATCGAAAGTCAGCTTTCAATCCACATGCGAGAGTGGCTCAGAACTATAACATTGTTGAGGATTTAGCTGTTTCACCCTCAGCAATGTCAGCTTTGGAAGTGCTGCAATCATGTCCAGCACAACGTAAATTACTTTTGTCAGCTATAGGAGCTGTTGACGTTCAGGAGTCAAACCTAATAATTTTCGATCTAGAAAATAGTACACCGCGTTTGCCTCATCAAATGGCTTTCCAGATTCCAGTGATAGTAAAAAACAGGCCTATTCATCGGACTGTGATTGATGAGGGAGCCTCAACGTGTATTATGTCGATACAGTGTTGGAGATCGCTTGGTTCTCCTTCGCTAAATCAATCCCCGACGATTCTAAAGGCCTTTGATGGCCGTGGGTTTCATCCTTTTGGCATTCTACAGGATTTGCCTATAGGGGTTGAAGGAAAAACCGTTAATCTAGATGTGGAGGTGGTTGATGCCCCTCTAGATTACAACCTTCTCTTGGGTCGAAGTTGGTCTTACGCTATGACAGCAGTCGTTTCATCGGTCTTTCGAGTAATAAAGTTTCCACATAATGGAAAGATCGTAACAATAGACCAGCTGGCTTACTTTTCTTCTGACCCAGCCTCTTCTGAAAGTATTCAGCATGTCGGTAAAACGACTATCCCGTATAAGGATGTTGGAGTAGGAATAGTTAAAGATGCCGGTTTACTGGGAACTTTTCCTTTTCCTTCGATCAACACATCATCTTCATTTGCAACTATTCATATGATTACATCAGACACCATTATTTATGATGATCCTTGGATCATTCCTTCTGAATCTGAGATAGACTCATTTGGTGATGTCATGCCTTTGAGTCCATATGAAATTGCGTATGAAGCAGTGTAATCGTTTACCGACCCATCTTCAACCGAAATTGACTTCATGAATGTGGTCCGTGAGGAATCACTTTTCACATCAAGCTCGGATTTAGTCACGTTTTCTGAACTTGTTCACTCTGACGAGCAAATTCATGAAATCCTATGTGTAGATGATTTACCATGGGAAGATCTCCATCACAGGTCTTCGTTTTTACCCGAGAATGATCGTTTTGAAAATGATTTCTCATCAATTTTTACAACTGAATATGTCAAGGAACCTCAGAATCCAATGAAACATCCTGATTCAGAGTTAAATTTGGGAAACATCTCTCGAACTATTCCTATTGACATTTTGGTTAAGCCCGGAATTGTTGAGAACATTCATATAGGTGCCTCGTGTACAAATGACAAAATTCAAATATATAAGGCCCTATTTCAAGAATTCCGCGACGTGTTTGCCTGGTCCTATGAGGAAATGCCAGGAATTGATCCCGCGATTGTTGTTCATGAGATCAAGACTTACCCGGACGCTAAACCCGTCCAGCAACGTTTGCGTCAGATTCACCCAAGAAAAGTTGCTGCAATTAAAGCAGAAGTTGAAAAATTACTCAAAGCAGGTTTCATTTATCCGATCCCGTTAACGGATTGGGTATCGAATATTGTTTCGGTTAACAAAAAGCAGGGAACAATAAGAATATGTATCGATTATAGGGACATTAATCGAGCCTGTCCAAAGGACAATTACCCAACTCCCTATATCGATCAAATTATTGATGATTGTGCCGGCAGCGAAATATTCTCCTTCATGGATGGTTTTTTCGGATACAATCAAATCAATATTCTACCTGCCGATCAACCAAAAACGGCTTTCATTTGTCCATGGGGGACATTTGCTTATTGCAAGTTACCTTTTGGGCTCAAGAATGCCGGAGCAACTTTTCAAAGGGCCATGTCTTATGCGTTTCATGACATCAAGCACATTGTGCAACCGTATCTCGATGACTTGCCTGCTCATTCATTACATCGAGCTGATCACCTCGTCCATTTACGAGCAATCTTTATGAGGTGTAGGCATTATCAGATTCGGTTGAACCCACACAAATGTGTCTTCTGTATAGAAACAGGTCGATTGCTGGGGTTTGTAGTTTCGAAAGCCGGCATTCGCGTCGATCCCTCGAAGGTCGAAGCTATCGTCAAATTTCCTCCTCCTTTGAGTCTTCGCCAACTCCAAAGTTTGCAAGGGAAATCAAACTTTTTACGACGATTCATTCCTAACTACGCCGAGGTTACAAAGGGTTTTACCCAGTTGTTGAAACAGAATACTCCATTCTATTGGGATGAGATAACTCAGAAATCTTTTGATGCACTCAAACACGCGTTGACCCATGCACCGTTATTGCATCCTCCCAACTACAACCAGGAGTACTTCTTGTATCTCGCCGCCTATCATTCCACCATTGGAATGGTCTTAGTCTAGGAAGATGAATTCGGAACTGAACATGTGATATATTACCTTAGTCGAACTTTAAATCCCACTGAGCTAAAATACTCACATGTGGAGAAATTGGCATTGGCAGCTGTTCAAGCTGTCCAACATTTTCGTCACTACATTTTACTACGTAAAACTACAACAATTTCGGATTGCAACCCTATGATCTACATTTTGACCAAGCAATTGCTAGGGGGCAAGTACTCTAAATGGATTGTTATCCTGCAGGAGTTCGACTTGGAATTTGAAAAATCCAAGTCTAAGAAATCTTTAGTTTTTGCGGAGTTAATGTGTGACTTCCTGCATGCTGACACGGAAACTGTGGCAGAAGAGCCCATTGCGGACAAATCCTTGTTTCTAATCAGCACTTTAGATCCGTGGTATGGGGATATCATCGTTTATCTCCAGACCCAATCCTTTCGGCCAGAAATTTCAAGGTTAGAACGTCGAAAAATTCGATTCCAGTCCCAACAATTCAGGATTATTGGAGATACTCTTTATCGTCGTGGGGTGGACTCTGTGTTTCGAGTTTTCTTAACTCACGAGGAAGCTGAAGGGTTCTAAATGACTGTCACTCTGGAGCGTGTGGTGGTCATATGTCTGGGTATGCCATAGCCCAAAAGATATTGCGCGCTGGCTACTTCTGCCCGTCTTTATTTAAAGATTGTATTACGGCGGTCCGAAAATGCCACAACTGCCAAATTTTTGATCGAAAGATATGTGCTCCACCTGCTCCTCTCCACCCTATAATTACCGTTGGTCCTTTTGCCAAATGGGGTATCGATTTTATTACATGTAAACCTCACTCGGCCGGGGGGCATGCGTATATCATCCTTGCGGTAGATTATTTTACCAAGTGGGCCGAGGCGATGCCTACATTTGAGGCAGACGGCAAGACAACTGCAATTTTTGTGTTCAATCATATAATTGCTAGGTTTGGTGTCCTGCAAGCGATAATCACCGATCATGGGCGTCATTTTCGAAACGTTATGATGACCGAACTTACAGGCCAGCTTGGTTTACGTCACGATAGTTCAACCCCTTATTATCCACAAGCTAATGGTCTGGTTGAATCCATCAACAAAGTTTTAGTTATCATGATTCGACGGATCATTGGGATTCATCAGTCGAATTGGCATAACATGCTATTTTCAGCGCTTTGGGCGTATCGAACTTCAGTAAAAACATCAACAGGGTTCACTCCTTTCCAACTAGTCTATGGTTTGGAAGCTGTGTTACCCATTGAATGCGAAATCCCGTCACTGCAAATGGCCATCGAGTTACTTCTAGCCACTTCCGAAGAGGAAAAGCGTTTTTTATACTTGGCTCAATTAGATGAGAATCGACGTGATGCTACATTGGCGATCGAGACTCACGCAAAACGCATGAAAGCTCAGTATGATCGAAATGTGACCCCTCGAAATTTTTCGGAAGGAGATCTAGTCTTAGTTTACGATCAAGCTAATGATAAATTAGGCGCTGGAAAATTCGTTCCTATGTGGCATGGTCCCTATGTTGTCAAGTGAAAGCTAGGAAAAGGGGCCTATGAATTGGTAGACTTTGACGGGGACTCTTTGGGTAAACCCAGAAATGGTCTTTACTTAAAGAGGTATTATGCTTAAAGAATGGGTATGGAGATTTTTAGTTAGGATAGTTTTTCTTTCTAGCTGGTGTGTTTTAGTTTAAACAATGTGCTTAGCTTAGAGAGTGTTTTTTCGTCATTATTCCTGCTTATCTTGGTTTTACTCTTGATATTGCAGATGTCGATGCCTCTCCAAACATACATTGGTTTCGCTGATGGTGCTTGTCGTAATACACGGAACATTTCTTCCGCAGCTTGGGTTATCTATTCGCCCTCTGACGAGTTAGTATCTATGCATGGGGTAAGCCTCGGTCAAACAACGAACAACATTCCCGAGTATAGTGCAGTGATTGAGTTATTATCTGAATCTATTTCATTTGGGATTCGGAGTTTGATAGTGAGGTTAGATTCTGAACTCGTTGTATTACAACTTAATAGAGTGTATGCCATTAGAAATCCAGTGTTATTAAGATTATTTTTGAGAGTGCGTCTCTTGGAACGTGAATTTGATTATATTGAATATCAACATATTCCAAGATCTTTAAATACATTAGCAAATGCAATTTCTTCTCGAATGTTAAATAGACATTTGCAATAATCATACATGTAAATTTAAAACCATTCCATAACATGATTTACAAGATAAGCCGGTAATAGTGATATATATATATATATATATATATATATATATATATATATATATACATATATATATATATATATATAGGAGTGTGTCAAAAAATACATCGTTCTCGATCATAGGTTGAAAAGCACCTTATGATCGGCAAAAATGATAAGTACAAAAAGCAAAAATGTCATATGTGCCCACAATAAGCGATCATCCTATCACTGGTGATGATCTCGATAAGAAACCACTGCACGGGCCACCTTGCAAAGGAACCTCCTAAAAGGTCCTGGGACCCCAATCACATAGCGCTGAAGTCGACGAGGAATGTCATCTATAGTGGTCTCCGGAATATCTCCTGTCAAGCACTCGAGATGACCCTCCAACTCGGCCAAAACCTCTGCTGATTCGTCCTGTGGGGCTGGCGCGACTGCAACTGGTTGTTTCCTCTCGTAAGGCCGGAGAGTGGCTGGTCGCTGTGGACCCACATCTGCATTTGAAACTTTTGCTATCAGTTTTGGGACGATGGAAAAATAAAAAAAAATAAAATAGGAAAAATGTTGAAAATGATTTTACCTGAGTCATCCCACTGCTCTCCTGGTGGAAGAACCATGTCTGGGTCACCACGAAAATCTACCCCAGCGTAAGGGAAGTCCTGAATAGAAAAGACCTGGTTTTCCAACCATTGGAAATACTCAGGTTTGAATCGAGCAACCTCTGTCCTCTCGTCCGGGTGACGGGCCATAACTGCGACCCATCGCATCAGTTTGGGCTCTCGAGGAAGCCCAGCTCCAATAGTAAGGTGCTGCGGGATCAACATGGGAACCCTCTCCAGGCCAAAACTCACAACCAAAGCCCCATAACCAAAGGTGTTTAGTTGTCCATTTTTGGCCCTGATCAGTTGGCCTTTCAGATTGGCCAACACAACATCGCACCAGTTGAAGATGGTGCCTCGAAAGCAATCAACTGCCATACGCATCTAGGGTCCAGTGGCAATATGTAATGCGGCAGCCCCGTAAAGTCTGGTGACAGTAAACGCAATCACCATGAGTTCAGGACGGGATATGGTATTTATATCTATCCCTTTGTCTCTAGCCTGGCTGTTGCAGTACTCTAGCCGGAGGCTATCGACAGACTGGCCACCTGGCCTAGCCCCAAACAGAGTCAAGTCTTCGCCTCTCTTAGGCAAACCAGTCAAGAAATATATGTCCGCCGGCTCGATTTCGAGCTGGTGGCCACCAATGAAGAAGCACTGGTCCTGTATGCTCCATTTGTCAACCAGCCACTGTAAGAAATCCACCTGAGCCCTCATGCCGGGAATGGCCCAGAATTTGTACAAGCCGCACGCCCTCAAAGCATCAAGTGAAGGCTGATGATTCCATGCGGCAGCATCCACGTCTTCATGCTCTTGTTCACGCCAATCTAGCATGATGTACTCTCTGCATCAAGTATAAAGATAAATTAAAATGCTAGAAATTATTTTGTTTGGTCCAATTTTGAGAATTTTTGGGTTAAAAACCCTTGCGACGGGGACCGCACCCTCCGGGTTAGACACAGTGCGTGGGACCACACCTTGTCTACATGGAAGGTGCGGACCCTTGGCTTTTTCCCAATGGAGAAAAAGTCGGGGTCCGCAGGCCAGCAGTGGTAAACCTGCGGGCCCCCGCGCGCGGGTTTTAAGCCTAAAAACCCTCCCAAAAAATGAAATGAATGACTAAAACAAAAATTGAAACGGTAAAAAATGAAGAGTAAGATGATGTGGATTACCTGGAGAAGACGACGTTCGATTCCAACGGTTGGATTTTCCGCAATCTTCATGGGAAATTTTCGGAACAAAAGCACTATTTTCTCACCCAAAACTCAAACGGTAAAAATGAATTGACGAAGGCCCTTTTTATAAGTTTTTTGAGTAAATAAATTGCAAATTTGTTTATGTTTCACTTTGAAAAGGTATTTTTGCGACATTTTTATCCATTTCAAACAGGTATGAGTAATGTTTGCATTTTTGTTTAGGATAACGGATTATTCAGGCGAAATCTATCATTTTCGACGAAAAAACATTTAGAGTCACCTTTAAGCTCTTTTCTGACTCCTGAAACATGAAAAGATTGCCGAGTTTTTCTTTTAAACTCGTTAAAACGGAATTAAAATACAGTCCACTTACAGCTCTTTTCCGACCGTAAAAACATGAAAAGATTGCCGGATTTTTGTCGTTTCAAATTCGATATTGGTTATAAAACGACGTGTCATTGATCGCTTTTTTACTTTTTCGGATCAGGGGCACTAATAATGAAAAGTACTCCTTGGTCGTAAAAGATCAAGCGGTTCTCTCAAGTATTATTTTATACATTTTCGGGCTTGGGAGACACAAATTTACGAAAAAGGTCAACCCTGGAGTCTTCTTAAGTTTTTTCAGACTCTCTAAAATTGAAAAACACCGAGTTTCTCCTATACTGGACTCGTTAAATTTTCACAGTAAAGGACCTGTTCAATTACAAACAGGAACGAACCACTCCTTCTTAGGGTTCGAATTTAAACTAAGTTGGACTCATCCGAAGGATGAGCTTATAATCAAGCAAATGTTATCCTCCTCAAGCTTGTCAAAAATAAAGAGGTACTTGCTAGAAATGGTGGGGGAAAAGAGAGAAAAATGAGCCTGTTTGTCATACTTTGTAACCACTCTTGAACACGACACTTTTATTCACCTGGGTTGGGAAATCCTTTGCCTAACAGTTGATCAAACCACATTGAAATTCTTCAGCCGGTTTCTGGGTATTAACTTTGGGTCAATTGTCACCAAACCATCTGTCATGTCGTTATGTGTTCAAGAGGTCACTGCCAATAAGCCATTCATCTGCAAAATATCTGTCATCCATCTTGACCATCCCTGAGTCAGTCCTTGCAACTAAATTTCTTCAACTTGATCTATGATTTCGTGTTGTGGGCTTGCCTACGACGGATCGCTTTCTATCGAATTCAGCTCATTATCTAGAAAGATGATCTAGAAATCGTCAGTACCTTGAGATCTGCATGCCTCAATGGCAGGTTTCTCGCCTTTGACAACAGGTTGCATCATTGACCTTCGATCAAAGGATTCCGTGACATGTTCGACATCAACACATTTATTCACATTTCATGGATTGTACTGAGTACTTTGAGAGCCATTGACATCACTGGTGGTTTCTCTCACACTTGTTAACAATTTACATCATTGACTGGTAATCAAGTGGTTTCTACCATGTTCAACATCAACACATTTATTTGCATGGATAGAATTGTACTGTTTCGGGAAGTAGAAATGAAGACCCTGGATCTAGTTTCCACAATCTAGGCTGCGAGGAATTTTGTATTCATTATATAATGGACTATTCATATACAGATGGCTGCGTCCATACTGTGTCCACATGAGTCTATACTTGTGATGTTTTACAAGATCATTCCTGTATCAGAGCAGTAGTTAGTTTTCTAGTCAGTTTTGATCTGAGTATGGGAATGCCTACCTCAACGATGATATGATCTCATATATATATCTTGCATTGAATGTTTTTACAGGTTCCAACCGGGCTCTCCACAAGATGGTCCTTGAAATGATAAAGTACTACACTCTTCCTAAATGATAAATGAAATCCGCATCTACTATAGACTTCGCACTTTAGGGGGCAATTTGTTACACAAAAATATCGTCACCATGATTATTTGCAGTCAGTATGGGTCTATCATCACTTGTATTGTCCTCCTAAGCAAGTCTCAGACCTCAGCTCTTCAAGTCAAGCTTTGAAAATTAGAGAAAGACATTAAAAATCAATGAAACTCTGGTTCCGCACTTTCTCTCACTGTCACCTGCGTTCCCGCACCTTCTGTTTACAAAAACTGCAGACCTGCCCGTTCTGTCCCTAAAGGTGTGGGTGTGGACCCCTGTGAAAGTCAAAAGGTGCAAGTTTTATCTTAAAAAACTCAGTTTGGGTTAATTCTAGAGGATTCTAGAAGGAATTTTGATGTGGATTGTTCGCTCTAAGGTGGTTCATGCATCCCAAAAGAGAAGGAGCTAATCCCTTTGAAGGAGGGCTTTATCCCTTTGAAGGAGGACCTAGTAACCTCCCTCCATTGCACTATAAATTCAGGCATTGGGCTGGTTGCTGGGGGGGTTAGAAGCTGAACATTTTTGAGGGTAAATGCTGGTGAAATCAGGACTTCCTAGTTGAGTTTAAGAGGAGAGATCACATACCTTTTTGGCTTCATTGGGGAGTGAGTGAAACTTGTCAAAGTAGAGGAGACTTCTTGTTGGACCCTGGGAGGAGCTTGTATAGCGTCAAGGCACAGGTTGTAAAGTTCTTCTTCTTTTGAATTAATACAATCAAACTCATTTTTCTCAACAAGTATCTCATGTTATTTGTTTCATGAACTCCTTGACTTTCATGTTAAATATGTTTTATGATATTGGCTTTTCAGGTGTTATTTAATTTGTTTGCCTTGTTTGTGTTTGTAGATTCGCGACAAAGGAGCTCATTTGGATCGAAGGAGCGAGGGCATCCACAAACTTGCGTTGGACCTAAGGTAGGCTCTAAAAACACTTGTTTGCCTTTGTTTATTAAAGCATATTTAGAGAAAAATAGTGTCTTGTTGGTTTGCTTGTCATTAGGTCTTCTTTAGATTCTAGGAAGGTCTATCTTGTCCGCAAGATCGACTTATTCCGTGTGACAAGGGACTTCACCTCTTCACCCAACCATAGGTCAGCTACACTGCAATCTTTCTTGCAACTAACCACCCCTGAGTCAGACACAAATTTTGAGTGAAAATTCTTGCACAAGGGTATTTCACACTAATGGATTAATCAAGCACTCATGAAATGGAGTCCATTATCTAGGTGGTTCATCAAATATGCTATGGGAGTAAGCACCTAAGGACTCACTTACTCTCTAAGCTTCAAAACATAGGGCTTCTCCCAAATTATAGGGTGGTGGGGGTGTTGTTCAATTCCCGAGGATTGAATTCCATAGTGAAGGTGGTTCATTATCTAGTTAGCAAGCACTTAGCATCCACTAAGTGGTTCATCAACCTAACTACAAACACCCAATGATTTAACCTAGGGAATTAAGGTGCTTCCTTAGCCAGTTAACAAGCACTTAGCAAGCTCTAGGTGGTTCGTTAGCCTAACTGCAAACACTTGATGATTTAACCCAGGGAATGAAGGTGGTTTCTCAGCCAGTTAGCAAGAACTAAGTGGTTCCGCAACCTAACTGCAAGCACCCGATGGTTTAATCCAATCATGGAATTGTACACTAGCATCATAAGGTCACACAAGGATTTCAATGGCCTCAGTCATAGTCAAGGTAGTTAACACCTAAAGACACATGATGCTATCTCAAGATCACAGATCCTCATAATTTAGAAGAGGGGAAAGAATCTAGTTCTATTGGAATCTTTAACTAGTGACTTGTTAAATAATTTCCTTCTCATTTAATAAGTGCCGAACCATCAATCAACTCCACTGAACAAACCCCAAATTTACTACTGATGTGTATATATGTAGGATTTCACTTGCATCTCTTTGCATAACCGAGAGAGAGAGGGGGATAACACTGCTTTGGATCCTCAATGCATTTTCCTCCACGGTTTTTCTCAATTTGCAATAGGGGAGAATGAGGATAGGCACACTCATTCCGATCTCTGTGATCATTATTGAGTTGTCAGCGACTCTACCAACTCTAACTCAACTAAAATTGCTTCTCATTAAAATCCTATCAGGTAATCATTTTTCTCAGTAGTGGGTGATTCCAACATTCAGTTCGACATTGTATGTCTATTCAGGTTATGTAAAGAAAACAAGCAACATCTGTTAAAACTTCGATCCATAGGTTGTTCCTTCCTTCGACAATTTTAATTCATTTTAATTTAATAATTACCAACAGTTAAAATAGAGTTTCAGCTAGTTTCAAGTTTCCCCATGTTGGAGTCACAATCGCATTCAATGTTACAAAAGTAGGGGTAAAAACAATGGGATGTTACAAACCCCATCCCCTTAAAGGAACATCGTACTCGATTTTCTATAAATAGAGAACAAAAAAATAAAATGAGCTTTATAGTTACAACTCTTTAAACAATGTAACCGATCAAATGAGAATTGTAACCTCAAAACGAGCTCTCTAGCCAAAAAAACCCCAAAAAAACATGAAAAAAACCAAAAGCGAAAAGTGTGTATGTTGGAATGATTTTTTGTTTTTGTTTTTGTTTTTTTTTTTAATGTAAATTTTCAACATTTTAAAAAATGGCAGTGAAAACGAATTTTTTTGTGCAAAAAACACCCTGAAAACAAAAAATGTTGATGCTGGAATAACATTATTATTATTATTATTATTTTTGGGGTAAATTTTCAACATTTTTTAGCAATGATGTTAAAGATAAAATATAATGACTCTGAAAAAACCTTAAAATTCCAACGATTTTTAGGCATGACATTAATGATAAAATATCGCATCTCTGAAAAGCTTTAAAATTCCAACAATTTTCAGCCGTGGTGTTAAAGATAAAATACTTATAACTGTTTTCAATCATAGCATTAAAGATAAAATATCATGACTAAGAAAAACTTTAAAATTTTGACAATTTCTCAACCATGGAATTAAAACCAAATATCATGATTACATAAAACCTTAAGTTTTCAACATGTTTCAACCATGACATTATGGAAAAATTATATGACTAAAAAAACTTTAAAATGAACACATGAAAGAAAGAATAATTATACCAAGAGTAATTTTTTTTTAAATGCTAAAAGTATAGCTATTTTAAAATCTTAGCCTAAGACAACTTGACACATTGCAACAAAAGTTTAAAAATTAATCATCAAATTGACACGCAGTGTAGGTGGATTTGACCCATTGCAATGAAAACTTAAAAATCAAGCATGAAATTGACACATTGTGGGGGCAGACTTGATCCATTATAAGGAAAACTTTAAAATCAACTATTAAATTGACAAATAACGGAGTCGGGTTGCTAGTTGAGGATCTACACAGACCTCGCTAAAAAACTAAATAATAAATAAATAAAAATAAAAAATACAAAACAAAAATTAAAACATTGAAAAAAAAATAATAATAAGTAAATAGACAAATATATTAAAAAATAAAATAAAAAATCAAACATATAAAATCTTAAAAAAAATAAAAAATGAAAAAGCAAGAAAATATTTTAAAAAAACACGATTTAAGAAAAAAATATTAAAAAATTAAGACAAAAAAATGAATAAATAAAATCAAATTAGATAAAAAAAAAAAAAAAAAAAAAAAAAAAAAAAAAAAAAAAAAAAACACCCAAAATATAAAACTATTAAAAAATATTAAAATAAATAAATAAATAAAATTAAAATTAAACAAAAAAAGACATTAAAAAAAATTAAAATTTAAAATTTTAAAAAAATCATTAAAATAGACAACAACAAAAAATTAAAATAAATTAAAATAAAAGTCAATAAAATAAGCAAAGGGATGGGTCGGAATGTCTTGAGCGTAGTTCATTCTTATATGGAACGATTTTGGATTTGGTTTATTAAATTTTTGTTTCTCTGTGGATGTTTGGTAGATATCACAGGTACATCTTATTTTGGGCTCTCCAACCATGTGGTTAACTGTCTCCAATTGAGGGAGCCTACTGGTCATGTCCAAATGTGGACGAAAGACAAAGTTCTAAGCTCCGCTGAACTCTTGAGGACAATTTTCAACAGGAGGAGAAGAAAAGATATGGTGCACTCCAAGCGCAGGACCAGTTCAGGTGCTAGCGGGGGGAGAGGACGAGGCATGGCCCACTCTGGTTCCAATAAAGGTAGAGGCTGTAGGCGAATTTCCAGTATGAGCTGCGATGGTGCCAATACTTATCGAACTGACACTCACTCTCAGGCCAGAGAGACTATTAGTGATTGAGAAACTGAAATTTGAACATACCTGGACCCAAGCGAGTGCGTAGGACCTGTTAGTAGAGTGGGGTGACATTATTCCATACCCGAGTAATAATTGGGGTCGTCGCACCTTATTTTTGCAAATCTTGCATGTTTACTGGCTGAGGAAAACGTTGTTGGTGAAGGCCTTGATGCTCCCACTGACAGGTAGAACAAGAATCATAGAGGAGTTGTAGGTAATCCACAGGGAATCACAGTTGATACAGTGCCAAATTCAACAACAAAATCCGCGATTGGCCTGCATATAGAGACATGTTCCATGCTTTCCATCGACAAAAGAACCAGGAACTAGTGCTAGGGACCTTTCCCCGATCGGTTCTTCTAATGAATATACTCCCCTAGATGCATAATATAACTATTTTTGTTCTTTGGAGTAAGATGATAAACAATAGAGGTTATTAGGATAGTTTTGTTTATGTAGCTTTGAAAGATTCACTCAGACAATTTAAATTTTGGATTGGTTATAACTCAAACAGATGGTCAATAGATCTGGTTTCCTACTGGGCAGGTTGAGACCATCTGGGTATGGATGTTCATGATGTATTTACCTGTTAAATTTTAAAGAAATAGAAAGGTGCCACTTTCATTTACAAAAAAAAATCAATAAAAAAAATTAATTAAAATTAAAATTTAAAAATAAATTAATAAAAAATTAAAATTAAAAAATTAAACAAAAAAATAATAATGCCCCGTCCACGACCCCTCGGGGGCTGGGTGGAGTTGGCTCCCTCTGCCTTGGCCTACAACGGCTGGGTGGGGGCTAGCTGATTCCCTGAATCGGCCAAACTCCACCTAGCCTCAAGGGGGCCTGAGTGGGGGCATTATTAATTATTAATTTTGATTTTTTAATGTTTTTAAATTGTTTTTTTTTTTAATTGTTCTTTTTATCAAATTTAGTTGTATTTTTTATTTATATTTTTAAGGATTTTTTTTAATTGTATGTTTTTATTTATTTTTAAACAATTTTGTATTGTTATTTTTACTTATAATTTTATGTGGATTTTTTTTTTGGGAAAAAACTTCAAATGTCATCATTTTTGGATATATAATTCATACAAATTTCATAGGATTTGCTATTTTTCCAACTTATTTTATTTAATTTTTCATAAAAAAAATTTATTTAACATGTTATTTTTAGCAAAAAGTTTCTAAAATACATAATTTTTAAATTATATCTACATGCAAAATGTATGTTTTTTTTCAAGTGTTTAAATTTTTTATTTTTACTGATAATTATTTTATGTGTATTGAAGTATTAATTAACCATATATAAAAAATCTTAACCTCAATTATTATATATATATATATATATATATTTTTTTTTAACTTTGCAAAAAATTTAAAAATTACATTATGGAAAAACATTGCAAAGAACAACAAAAATCACAAGTTTGGGAAACTCTTAAAAAACAAACACCTTAGGACGAAAAACAAGAAAATGAATAAAACAAATTGAAAAATTGGTTAAATAATCAACGTTAAAAAAAATTGTGCATAATTAAGACATAAGAAAATTTAAAGTGTCAAAAATATGCCTAAAAAAAGGTTGATGCTTTTCATAATCTGCATGAAAATCACCAACATTTTAAAAAAATTATCTATACTTAATATATCAAAAAATTTAAAGTGTAAAAAATAAGCCAAAAAAAGGGTTTGATGTTGCATCAACACTTTTCAAAATTGGCATGAAAGTCACTAACATTTAAAAAAAAGTATAAAGAAAATTTAAAATATCAAAAATATGCTCCCAAAAAAAAGGTGTATTCTGAATCAATACTTTTCAAAATTGAATGATTTTTTGCTTCATCTAGTCCAAAGTGCTTCCACTACACCTTGACTTGATCTAGCACTCAATTTCAAAGCACAATTTGCCTCTGGTTCAGGATGCATAGTCATTCTGGTTGGAACTCTCCCTTGGATTCCACGTGTATCACAGACCATTCAATCACATGATTAGTGTCACATACATACTTTTTAAGCAAGGATATGTGAAATACATCATGTGCCTTCATAGTGGGCAGTAAGGCTAGTCTATAAGCAATAGGTCACATTCTTTCCAAAATCTGAAATGGTCCACAAAACATGGATGCTAACTTATTGTAGGATCCCACTTTCAGTGAGTTATTCCTTGGTCTAATGTAGAGGTATAAATGATCTGTAGTTTTACATAGCTCTTATGTATGTCTTGGGTTACTTTCAGCTTTTGCCTGTTACTAATTATTTCATGTTCCATTTCCTTCAATGTATCGGGTTCAAGAACCATTTTGTTTACTGGGTCATCCCATATAATGGGGGTGTTACACTTTATGCCATACAAAACCCTGAAAGGGTTCATTTTCAATGACTCTCTATAACTGTTGTATGTAAATTCAACTAAGGGTAGGAACTCTTCACACCTCTTTGGTTGATGCATAACATACATTCTCAACATATATTTTATAATTGCGTTCAACCTCTCAGTTTGTCCATCAGTTTAGGGATGATATGTTGTACTAAATGCTAGTTGAGTCCCAAAACCAAAAAACAATGCTTTTCAAAATTTTGAGGTGAACTTGGTGTTTTGATCTAAGATGATCTTCTTAGGTATGCTGTGCAATTTGAACATCTCCTTCATAAAAAATTGAGCTATGTCAATGGCCTTGTGAGTGGAGTTGATATGTACGAAGTGAGCTGCCTTTCTCAATTTTTCCACTCCCACCATGATGGAATCATGTTGTCTAGGTGTCTTCAGAAATCATGTGATGAATTCCATGGTTATGAATTCCCACTTCTAGTTAGGAATTGGAATCAGTTGCAACATTCCCACTGGATGTATGCATTCCACTTGAATTTGTTGACATTCCAGGCACCTAGCAATGTATTCAACAACTTACTTTTTCATACCCAGCAAATAATACATCTTCTTCATAGTTGTTATCATTTTTTAATAACCAGGATGAATAGAGTAAGGTGTTTTATGGAACTCGTGCATTATGAGCTTCTTCAAGTCATATACACAAGACACATACCATTTATCCTTAAACAACAACATATCATGCTCTGTTATCTTATAGACATTGTTGAGTGTTCATTCATGTTGCAACACATCCTTGATCCTTTTTTTTTATCTATAAATCACAAGTTTTCATCGTTGCAAAATGAGCCACTTGCAAACTTCTGTTAAGTGCATTTGCTACTTTCTCCTTGCCCTTGATATACTTGATTTCAAACTCAAACTCGTTGATCAAATCCAACCATCTGGCTTGTCTAGCATTTAACTTGGGTTGGTTAAATAAGTATCTCAACCCTCCATGATCTAACACGAACACAAATTTTATTCCAAGTAAATAAATTCTCCCATCTTTGGTGAATGCGCAATTGTTGTGAGTTCTAGGACATGTGTGACATATCTCCTTTCATGCCCACTTAGCTTTTTTTATTCATAACAGATCACATGCCCTTCCTGCATTAGAACTCCACCTAGTCCTTCCTTACATGCATATATATAAACCAAGAAATCTTTTTTCTAGATCAACTATTTTCAAGATAGGTGCATGCCTGAGCAAATGTTTGAGTTATTCAAAGCTAGTTGTGCACTCTGATGTCAATTGGATTTTGATCCCTTTTTTTTGCAAGGTGGTGATTAGATGTCCAATCTTTGATAAATCTCAGATGAACCAACATAAATATCTGACTAATCCCATGAAATATCTAACTTCAATGACATTGCAGGGAGTGGACCACTCCATTATGGCCTTAATCTTTTCATGGTCAAGACAATACCTTCCTTTGAGATTATGTACCCCAAATAATGAACTTGAAACTTAAATAATTCAAATTTAATGAGTTTAGCATACAATTTGTGTTCCCTCATCAACTTTAGTGTTTTCTTCTAGTGTTCCTCATGTTCTTCTTTGGTTTTTTAGTAAACCAAGATATCATTTACAAACACTAGCACAAATTTTTCTAGGTACTAGCTGAGGACATTATTCATCAAGCACATAAATGTGGTTGGGGCATTTGTAAGCCCAAATGGAACCACCACGAACATGTAGTTCCCGTATTTCATCCTGAAAGCAGTCTTATGAATATTCTTTTCATTAATTCTAAATTGGTGGTAGCCAAATATTAAACCTATCTATAAAATATTGTGGTTCCTCTCATTTGGTTAAATAAATTGTTAATTCTTGGAAATGGGTATTTGTTCTTCACCGTAGCTTTGTTCAATTGTCAATAATCAATACACAATCATAGTGTACCATATTTCTTCTTCACAAACAATGTTGGGGCTCCCCATGGTGATACACTAGGTTTGATACATCATTTATCCAACATCTCTTTCAGTTGTAGCTTCAATTATACTAGCTTTGGCATGCTCATGCAATATGGAGCCTTAGAAACTAGTGTTGAACTGAGAATTAATTCAATATAGAAATTGATGTCTCTTTTGGGTGGGTATCCCAGTATTTCCTATGGGAATACATCATTATATTGTTTCAAGATAGGATGATCCTAAAGTCTGGTTTTGTTGTCTCCTGTCACATTGGTTACCTGGATCATAAACAGGGCACACCCCTTCCGACTGCATCTCTTCACCTGTAGCACTGAAATCTTCCTGATTGAGATAGGATTCCTCTTTCCCTACAATATCTTTCCTTCATCTTCATCTTTGAGGCACTCTAGTGATTTATTATGGCAACCAACTTAGGTTTTGTGGGCTTCCATCCATTCCATGCCAATTAACATGTCATATGAACCCAAGTAAAGTATGTTGAGGTTGGTTGTCGTGGGCATGTTGTCAAGTTTTAAGTGGAATGATTCTACTAGCTTTGTCACTCTCTTCTTGGCCCCCTTGGCTAACTACATGTGCCCTCTTTTGTAACACACAATCTTCTACAATTTTTGGGTTAATATACTTTTTTTTTTGTTAAGGCAAGAGTGTTTCCTTCTCATTCAATGGCTAAAAATTTACAAAGCTATGTTACAAGTCCTGGCTCAAAAGTCAACGGGAGCATCCGGTGACCGCCAAGCCTCTAAATCAGGCCTCGGTCCCGCAAAACTCTGTGAATGCCTACAAATTGACAAAACGACAACTCAAAATGCCTACAAGTTGACAAAACCCACATACATGAGAGGAAAATAAACCCAATTCAAGGGTTCTATTAGGTCCGTCCAGGGAGATATATCCCATGCTACTTTGACATCTGAAACCCAAGAGCCACCACGATGATCACGATAAGCTTAGAGGATGACGTCTCAAACTAGCTCGATGAACTGTGGCCGTAGATCTTCACCCTCCGAATTTGACGGTGGAGGAGAATATCGGGCGGAGAAGAAGCTCGAGGAAAACCTGCTCGATATAGGCGGTTTTCTCTCTCCACCTGCCACCACATGGTGATTGAATAATGGCATCGGAGGCAAACCATGAAAAACCACTTGGGGTCTTGGGAGCGCCTGATAAACCACTAAACCACTTGACTTCTGTTTTCTATGAGAAAGGAAACCGCTCTTTCTCCGTATCCTTCCGTCCATTACAAATCTTTCGCCGTGCCGATGTTGAGGTCTTCTGCTTGATGAACCCTTGTCCGCCATTCACTTAATTTCCCAATTGCTGCGTCTCCTTCATATTGTGATAATGCTTATTGTCCGCGCATGCCAGATTGTGGCATTCCTCTCGCAAATTCCCTGTGGGTGTTAGCTCTCACCTGTAAATACTGTGATCATTTTTACAAAGCACCCCTTCATTTGCCAGCTGGTCTGCTAATTTGTTGGCATTTTTGTGCACATGTACAAAACTTACGGTTCTAAAGATTCTTAGATGCAGTTGAATACGATTATAGACTTGCAAAAGTCGCCAGTGGTTTGAGACTTTCTCTAATGTAGAGCCATTTGCTATTTTTTTTATTGAATTAATTGTTAATTCAAAGTTAGCTTCTATTATGGAATTCGTCATATTGAGATCTCTCAGAATCTCTAAGTACTGCTCTATGGCCATTAGTTCTACCATGTTGTTGGTAGCAATCCCTAAATGACCGTGGAAGATGACTAGTATATTCCCCTTGTCATCTCTTATAGCTCCTCTGTAACCCGCAACCATAGGGTTTCCTTTTGAGGCTCCGTCTGTATTGAATTTTAGGTAGCCGAGGGGGGTGGTTGCCAGTAATCCTACCTCATTGTAGAGTGTGTTGCAATCCGGATTGTGCCTTGGGGGACCAGCTTCTATAGGCCCAAAAGCAGAAGAATGCGAGCCTCCTGGTGTGATGGAGGATTCTCAGGAGTTTGCTTCTGAATGGTATTTATTGTTTCCTTGAGTTGCCTTAGGAGCTAAGCTATTATGCTTTGGGGAGGGCTAGATTTATCATTGAAAATTCTGTGATTGCGTTCTTTCCAGAAATTCTAGATTAAAAAGCTTGGTATCAATGTCCATGCTATGTTGACTATCTCATTCTCAGAAAGTCTTTTCCTCCAATTCTTTAAGGTTTTGGAGATGTCGTTTTCATCCCTGTCAGTTTGCCTGAAGATAGAGGCAACCCAGTTCCATAAGGTTG
The DNA here is from genome assembly GCA_031772625.1 of Pinus tabuliformis. Classification (NCBI taxonomy): domain Eukaryota; kingdom Viridiplantae; phylum Streptophyta; class Pinopsida; order Pinales; family Pinaceae; genus Pinus; species Pinus tabuliformis. Next base: position 567,922,351 of record CM062805.1, on the reverse strand, counting down.
AGGTGAAGGTACAGAGTCTGAGAAGGTGATCCCTCGTTTCTTCCTGGATACCACATAACTGGCATCGGAAGGTCCCGCAAAACCTTTCTTTATAAGATTTTCCCAAGTCAGAATCTTTTTGTGATGAGCCATCCACATAAACAGCTTGATTTTCATCTAGTGAGGGTGCTTCCATAGGTCCTTCCAAATTTTATACGGGTTTGAAAAATTGTAACCAGTGGCAATTTCTTTGGCTTCTTTAAGGTTGAAGTTGCCCTCACTGCTTCTTCCCCATCTAAGTTTATCTGTGAAAGTAGAGATCAAAATTTTCCTCTTTTCCAGGATTGTAGCAAGAGCTTCAGCCTGGGTCTTCATAGGAGTCTCTTCAATGTAAATTAGTACTTTCCATGTTCTCCATTTGTCATTGTTCCTTGTCTTATCCCAAAAGTCACTGACCTTTTTTAGTCCTTTGTTGACAGTGTCCTCTTTGAGAATATCTAGTCCTTCTCTACTTAAGTTGGGTTTCTGCTGCCAGTTATCCTCCCAAAACCAAGCAAGGTTCCCATTTCCAACCTCCCAAAAACTATGTTTCTGAACTAAAGCTCTCTTCTCGCAAGCATTGTTCCAAATATGGGAGCCTTGGATATGTCTAGTCATTCTGATCAAGTCACATTCTTGCCAATCCTTTGCATATTTCTGTTTCTAGAGCTTGTCCCATGGGTTGCTTGATTCCTTCAGCCATCTCCACCAAAGTTTGGCCCCCAAAACTTTTTTGAGAGTTTCCGGGTCATGGAGACCTAGACCCCCATGAGGTTTGGGTTTGCAGAGTTTGTCCCAAGCTACCAGAGCCCATTTCTTTTTTTCCTCCCATTTTCCCCAAAGAAAATCTCTTCGCATGTTCCTGATTTGTTGGGCTACTCCTCTAGGGATAGGAAGAGCTGAAAACATATATATGGGAATAGATTGCAGGATCGCCTTTGTGAGAACGAGCCTGCCAGCTAGATTCAAAGATCTACTTGTCCATTTGCTGATTTTGTCCATCAATTTATTAGTCAATGGCTCCCAAACTTCCTTGCTCAGTGGTTTGTCAGTGAGAGGAATTCCCAAATATTTGGAGGGAAGGTGGTCTCTCTGAAAGCCGAGAATTCTGGAGAGGTTTCTCTGAATAGCAATATTTGTATTGAAAAAAATACTTTAGATTTTGAGAGACTTACCTCTGTACCAGTTGCCAAAGCAAAATCTTGCAGAATTTGTTTGTAAGCTTTGGCTTCTTTGACCGTTGGTATGCCCTGTAACATGGTGTCATCTACAAATTATTGATGAGTCAGAGAGCCTCTGTCCTGGGTGAGCTTGAGACTTTGGATTGTGCCTTCTCTTTTGGCAGAAATGATTGCTTTGCCTAATCCTTCCATCATAAGGATAAAGAGAAAGGGAGAGAGCGGATTTCCTTGCCTAAGACCTCTCGAGGGCTGAAAGGATTGGGTTGGAGAACCATTGAGAAGGATAGAAAAGCTTGCAAATGCTACCAAAGCCATAACCCATCTTATCCAATTCCAGTCAAAGCCATATGCTATTAGAACTTCTTTGATGTATAACCAGCTTAGTTTGTCATATGCTTTCGCTAGGTCCAATTGTATGATCATCCTTGCTTGCTTATTATTCTTGAGTGAGTGCATTACTTCATGAGTTTGAATGATTTTATTGAGAATTTGCCTTCCTTCCACATAACCAGTTTGCTCCTCCGACACAAGAGTTGGAAGAAGGGGCTTGAGTCTGTTTGCAATAACTTTGGAGATGATTTTGTATATTACATTATAGAGGGCTATGGGTCTGAATCGATCTGGAGTCATTGCTTTATCTTGTTTAGGAATTAGGGCTATGAAGGAGGTATTTAGTGCTTTTAGGATTTAAGTATAGGGGGTTTACGCAGTGCATTATATTAGATATCATTTTTTTTGGGATTCAACTGCGTTAAGTAAGTCATTCACGTATGACCATTTCCATGGGAGGTAGTCATAACTGACTAATTTCTCATGATTTGAATAGTTCACTTAGCACTCATTGCATCGGGTGATGCTCACAAGGGTGAAGAAGTGGGATTGAAACTAGTGAAATGAATCACATTGTGTCAATCATCACTTCCGGGGCTTGCACCCGGTAACCAGGACTTCCCGGGAGGTCACACATCCCAGATCGCCTCTGGCTCAAGCGCGCTTAACTGTGGAGTTTTCCCCACAATCAAGCCCACTTAGCTTGCTACCCCATTTGCAAAACCTTAGCAAGTATTGTGCCTCATGAACCATTCAAGTAGAGATCCCTTCACTCTTTTTGAATTTAGGATTGTTTTTGAAATTCTTGAATCCTCCACCACCTCCAGTATATCCTGTTTGACTATTTCCCAGCCTGCCTTGAAGAAGTCAACGTTGAAACCGTCCAGTCCAGGAGCTTTCCCATTGTGCATCTCATTTATTACTTCTTTTACCTCCTCTTCTATCACTGGTTTGTTGAGATTATAATTATCTTCCCTGGTCACCAATTTTTGAATATGCTACGTAAATCTTTTAATAGCTAGCGATCTATCTAAGATAGGCTTCTCTACTATATTTTGAAAATGTTGTACCAGAATGGATTCCATATCTTTGTGTGTGCTTAGCTCTTTCCCTTGAGGATCTATGAGCTTCGTGATTCGATTATGAGCTCGATGTTCCATGGTTGATTTGTGGAAAAACCTTGTATTTCTTTCTCCTTCTTTAAGCCATTGCACCCTTGACTTCTGCTTCTAGAAGATTTTTTCCTGCTGAGATCTGATGTCCCATTCCTGTTGGAGAGAGTTAGCTTGCAATTTCCTATCCTCAGTAAAGCCTTCCTTGATAAGAATTTGGTTAATTTTCTGTAGCTTTTGTTCCACTTCTCTTTTGGATTTAAAAATATTTCGAAACTCACTTTTGTTCCAATCTTTGAGTTTGACCTTAATGTGTTTGAGTCTTTGTTGCAGAATGAACATTTTCATGCCTTGATCAGGTAAATCTTCCTTCCACCACTTATCAATATTGGAGATGAAGTCAGGGTGAGTGAACAAACATTTTCAAACCTGAAACGTTTGTTCCTTGGAGTGCCAATAAAAGAAGCTTCTAGCTGAATCGACCAATGGTCCAACCCTCCAAAAGGAAGGATAAAATCATTCATGTTAGGTCCAGAGAGGAAGAGGTTCTCCGAGATAATGAATCTATCTAGTTTTGAGGCAACTTGGGAAGCTCCTCCCCTCTTATTGTTCCATGTGAAGGTTCCATTTGCAGTTTCTAAGTCCACTAGCTTCAAGTTGATTAGGAAGTTCTGGAAGGCAATAAAGTCTCTTCCTATTACTCTAGTTCTTCCTTTTTTTTTTCCGTGAGAGATTTGATCATGTTGAAATCTCCACCCAGAATCCAGGGTATTATTGGGTGTCTTTCCCTTAGCTCCTCTAGTGAGGTAAGAAGCTTGAGTTTGTCTTCAGAATTTTTAGGACCATAGACATTTGTGACCATATATATTTCCTTGTCACCCAAAGGTTGGATAACCATTGAAAGGTAGTTCCTGGATGCTTCCGCATCCAGAATGCCAAATTTCTGAGGATTCCAAAGAGTAAGAATCCCACCCGCTGTGTTATTGGCTTTGACTTCTAGGTGCTCATATTTACTGAGCCATTTTTTATGTCTCGTCCGGACTTTATCTATGGAACATTTTGTTTCCTGTATGAACACCATATCTGGGTTTTATTCATTTAATCTGTTGCTGAGATTCCTTTGTTTCCTTTTACTTCCTAGACCCCTGATATTCCAGGTTGTGAGCTTCATAGTGGTGGGTTTTTGAATGAGTAACTGGTGAGATCTTTCATCTTACTTGAGTTGATCATGAGCTTTCCACACTTTGTTAGCAGTTCATTTTGTCTTTTTCTTCCTCTTTTCCTGCCTAGGTTTTTGACCGAGTTTCTTGATATTTCCTCCATTGATTTGACCCCTCTATGGTCTTGGATTTCATGGCTTCTTTTGATTCCTGAGGCTTTTGACTGAGATCTCTAGAGGAAGAGTTGTTGTACTCTGTCAAACTCCTCTTGTGGTAGGGAGTCTATCCCTTTGTTGGTTCCCTGGTTTAAGAATTTTTCTAGATCAAGATTCTCCCTCTCAAGAATCTCATGTAGTTCTTGGTCCTCTGTCCCAACTTCACTTGGGGTCATCTCCTGGTCCCTGCTTAGTTCCATGTTGTTTGGTATGATTTCCTGTTTTTTACTGTTTTCTTGTATTATTTCCATGCTGTCGTCCTTTTCCTTCTTTGTAGGATGGTTGTTTAGTGTAACGACCTTTCCAATGTTCCCCCCTTCTTCTTCTAAAATTTCAAAATTGTTGCAACTTGATAGCTTGTTTTCATTATGTTTTTTTCTGGTACTTTCTTCCTCCTCCTTTCCCTCTACCTCCCATCTTGGTGAATCCTTCAGGATCTTTACCTATGTTGGTTCTCGGATTATCCTCCCTTTTATTTTGTGGGCAGTCTCTAAATAGGTGTCCATGTTCATGACATTTCCAACATCTAAAAGGGACATGTTCATAGTCCACCGCCTGTACCCATTCCTCATCATAAACTTCTATGACAACTTCATCTGGGAGTGCTCCCGATAGATCCATTTCCACACATATTCGTGCGAAGGAGGTATATTTTCCTCTCAGAGTTGCCTCTGAAACTTTTAGAAAATGTCCTAATTTATTTCCTATAGCTTTTAAGGATTTAGGCAGCCAATAATCTAGAGGTAGGGAGTAAAGTCTTATCCATACCGGGACCGATGTGAACGTTTCTCGCTCCGAGATAAAGTTCATTACCCAAGGTCGCATATATAGTCCTGCAACAGCATAGAAATAAGGTCCTCCTTCAAACACTTTGTCTTTGTCCTCTAGGCTAGTGAAAACCACTGTGAAGAAACCCTTGGACCCTAGATGCAAAGTTATATCTCCCTTTGGTTTCCAGTTGTTTCTTATCCATGTGTACAGATTCTTCTCTATGGGCCAAATACCCATAAACTTGCATATAATAGCATAAGTCGCCATGTGATCTCTGTGCTCCTGCAGTGCAGGATCATTCAGAACTACGCGAGGTTTGATGGTTGACTTGGGCTTACAGGGCCATGCTGCAGATTTGTACCCATTTTTCTGATTGTTGTCCTCTGGTCTCTCCTCCCTTCTAACCGCCCCGAGAGTTTCTTCCTGTTCATCAGCTTTGCTGCTTTCCGGTTCTTTTGAATCTGTCTTCTTTTTTTTCGGCCTCCAAGGGTTTCCTGAATCCATTCAAACTCGTTTCCCCAATTCTATTTGATACAACATTGCTATAGGAGGGAGTGGAGCTCCCTCCTCCTGATCCCTCCATTGTTACCAGCTTGCTCCTCCTGTTGCTCCCTGTTATAAACCCTAGCTTCTTCAGTTCATTCATTCATGGTGCTTTTTTTCGAGAGACATTCAACTCTTGGATTGTCTGGGTTAATATACTTGATATTAGAGCCCGAATCAATTAAAATCAAAATTGGTTGGTTAATGATCATACCTTCCATTTCGATAACCAAGGCTTGATGATTCGCTTATCAGTTATCCAATGCTGCATAAATTCAAGGCGTACTCTAAGCCACATCACTCATTATCATTTCCTCTTGCATGTTGTATAACCTTTTATCTTTTTTTTTTTTGTTGGTGGGGATAATCCCTCCGTAGGCAATTTTCTACACATGTCCAACACCAGAATGGTCCTCTCCTAAATCCCTTGGCCTCTTCTCCTGTTGGCTTAGTGGGTTGATCTCTATTGTCAGTAGGGAAAGTTTGTTGCAATTCCCCTTTGGAAAGGGTGGTCAACTTACTATTTTTCACCATTTTCCAATGCCCATAAGATTTGGATCATTTTCCTTTAAATTTTGTCTTGTCCTTCTTCCAATATGTTCAACCTTCAACCTTATGCTTAGACTAATCATAACAGTCATTAATTTTCTAAATGGTGTTTTCTATTATTCTTGGCTCATCAAACTCGATCAAGTCTCAGTAAGATTGAAATAATCCACTGAGGTACCTTTAAATCTTCACCTTCTCATCCTTGATGTATCACACATACCACAATAGTTCTACAAATCTCTTAGTGTCTTCATCCATGGTAAGATGCCCTAGATTATGTTCAATGAACTCTTTAACCTTGTTGTCATGGTATCTCTCAGGCATATACTTCTCACAAAAATATTCCTCAAACTTTCTCCATGATATCTCCTCCTCTCTAATGCCCTTAACATTTTTCAATCCTCCCACCATATATCAACTTTTCCTTTTACATTAAAATGGCTACCCTGGCCTTCGTGTTCTTAGAGTAATCACTTTCTCTGAAGTATTTCTTCATTCCCAACATCCAAGATTATGCCTCTTCAACTTTATTATTTTATTCATCAAAGATGGGGGGGTTTTCTTTCTTAAAATCCTCTGACATTAAGCCTCTCTCACTCCTTTTTTGATGGTGTCTTTTAGTTGTAGCATTAGAAAACTGGTTGTGGCTACTTGATTCTCTTCCCAGAGTGTTCAGTGGAGTTTCTCCTCCCCTTGTGTTTTCACTAGCCTTCCTATGTCTTTTCCTTGACTTGTTTCCTTTTTCTCTATTGGTTTCCAGCCCCCACTCCTATATTTCGAAAGGGCTTTGCTTGTAATTGTGCTTACTTAGATAATTGGCACCAAGCTCATGCTGCTTTTCCCTTTGAGGATCAAACAAGATCTATAAGATCACTACATTCACCTCTGCTTGTATTTCTTGTTCTCTGGCAATCCTCTCATTGTCTTCCTTATAACTTATTAAATCAACTCTCAAAATCTTGAGGGTTTCCATTAAATCAAGTGAATTATTCTCTGGCCTTTTCCACACTTAATCCTCTTCTTGAAGATGAGAGGATTTCCTCATGTTGTATTCCACTAATTTGTTATTTATTCTTTTCTTTCTAACTAGAACTTGTGTTTTCTTATGTGTTGTCACACACACACACACAACTGTTGGTTAATTCTGACATGAATATAATATCTTATTGCCTTGACCTGTCAATACTAAATTTGTTAATCTGAGGTTGTTCACTAGATCAAAATTCATGTTAGTAACATAGAGTAAAATATAGCAAGGTTAGAAACCACATCAATTGTAAATCTAAGGAAAGTTAGCATATGCAATAACTAAAACATTATATTAAATTCTATCTGTGAGCCTTTTCAATTCAAGTGTTGAACCTAATCTTTGATCACTCAGTATCAAAGACTATCTCTATCCCCAAATATCCAACGTTGAACCTTTTCTTTATAGGGCGTATTTATAACTCTTTAGGCCCAACATTTGAACCAACACTTTGATCACTCTGTATTAGGGCTCTAAACTTTATCTTTCAAGGCCCATCTAGTCCAAGTGTTGAACTTGGGTTCTAATACCATTATGTAACACTACCTAGTCCCCTTAACAACTTAAAGGTTACAGGGCACTCAATATTTTATTTTTCTTTTTACTAGCTTGAAAATAAGCTCTAATACCACTATGTAACACTCCCTCCCACCCCCATGAAATGCCTCATGTTGTGAGAGGTGTTACTTTCTATTTGACCCGATCTCCAAGGTCTGTTATGAAGATGGGGTTAGCAAAAATCTCATTTTTGCAACTCTACAAAATTAGCTTCTAATATCACCATCGTGCTCAGCTCATTAAGAGATTTCTAGCTATGTCGCTCATACTTTGATTTGAGTCCCATAGCAAAATTTATACTCATTCAAAGTTTATTCCATGAAAAAGGGGTCCACATTAGAAAAAGAGCCATGTTGCCTCCATGCAACCCTGGAATGTCATCTTGATGGGACCCACTGGTTAGGTCGACGTCATGACACTTAGGGTCATAATTTCCGATAGCATTTAATGTCAAACCTAAGGTGAAGGGATGGTAGGCGGTAAGTGGTAAAGGAGGTAAGGTTTCATGATGGAACCCTATTCAGATTGACCAACTCTCATCGACATGCCAACTATAGGATATGATATGCACTAATGTTCAACGGTGGAAGGTGGACAATGTTCTAATGCTCCAAGTTCCACCTAGACCCCACTCTCAACCTTTCTGTTTGCATTGATTTGTAACTTTCCATTGAATTGACCTCTACCTATGTGGTGAATGCATGAGTTGTGGTCGATGGCCGATTTCTGGCTTTCATGAGATGGTTCCATTGGGTTAGGGTTCCACTAGTGCCTGCTCAGTGTCAGCCTTGCCCACATAAAATAAGTTTAAAGTATGCTTCCTGCCTAGTCCAACAACATACACATATAACACATAATACAAATCAAAGGTAATGTTTGTGAATGGTAAGGAAACTACCTTATTTATGTTGGAAACTTGAAGTCCTAAGGCGTATAACAACTCAAGGGCCTAATGCTTGGATAATTGAATCACTCCTTGTGAATATGTTTGACAATAGGGTGGTCCAAAACAAATTATAGGAGTTATGTCCATAAGGCCTTAAGCTACAAACACTTGGTTTAGACATAGAAACTAGTACGTAAACAAGTTTGATTTATATAGTTATTCATTCACAATTTTTCAGAGTATGAATGAGTACTCATAAAAACATAGTATCATATTCATCATGAATTTAACCATGGACAACATAGTCCAAACTGACATTAGAATTCATGAATACATAGAATATCCTTCTAATCATGAGCATAACAGTGAACCTCACTATTTAGGCATCATTTACGTTTATCAACACATAAAGTAATGCATCATTCCCATGTAACAATAATCAACATAGTCCACGAGACAATATACACAATCAATTTACACTTGTTTGTGTGTTTAAATATGACTAGAAACCGAAGGAGGGACTTCAAATCTCCACCCAACCATAGGCCAATTGCGCTACAATCTTTTTTGCAATTGAAAACCCTCGAGATGGACCCAAAGTTTTAGGGGAAACACTTGCATAACAATATTTGAAACCAATGGATTAGTCAAGCACTCAGGAAATGGGGTCCATTATCTAGGTGGTTCATCAACTACACTCTGGTAGTAAAGACATAAGGACTCACTCACTCTTCGATATTCAAAACACAGGGCTTCACCCAAATTATAGGGAGGGGTGGGGTGTGTTGTTTAGTTCATGAGTATTGAATTCCACATGAAGGTGGTTAGTCAACCTATTATCAAGTAGTTATCATGCACAAAGTGGTTCTTCAACCTAACTGCAAATACCTAGTTATTCAACCTAAGGAATGAAGTGGTTCCTCAACCAATTAGCAAGCACTATGTGGTTCCTATGCCTAACTATAAGAACCCAATGATTTCACTTGGGGAATGGATGTGGTTCCTCAACTAGTTAGCAAGCACTGGGTGATTCCTCAACCTAACTGCAAGCACCCAATGGTTTAATCCAATCACATAACTGAACACCAATAACACAAGCTCACACAATGATTTCATGGCCTCAATCACAATCAAGGTAGTTAACACCCAAAGACACAGGGTGTTGGCTCAAGATCATGGAGCCTCAGAACACAGAAGGGGAGAAATAATTTAGCTCCACTAGAAGATTTAACCAGTGATATTTTGAACAACTACCTTCTCGTCCAATAAGTGAGTTGAACCCTCGAACCAAATCCAGTGAACTAACCCCAAATTTTCTACTCTTGTGCGTATATTTAGGATTTCATCTACAACTCTTTGCACAGTCGAGAGAAAGAGAGAGCATTGCTTTGGCTCCTTGGTTCCTTTTCCTCTACGGTTCTCCTTAATCTGCGATAAGAGAGAATGAGGATGGGCACACACATTCAAATCTCTTTTCTCATTAATGAGCTACAAGTGACTTTGCCAATCTAGTTCAACCCTAATTGCATCTCATTAAAATCCTGTTAAGTAATCATTTTTCTCAAGTGTGGGTGGTTCCGACATTCAATTCGACAGGGTATGGCTATTCAAGTTATGCAAACAAAACAAGTAACATTCCTCAGAAATCTGATTTGTTGGTTGTCCCTTCCTCCAATGGGTTTATTGATTTTAATTTAATAATTACCAACTGTTAAAACAAAGTTTCAACTAATTGCAGTTTCCCCATGCTAGAGTCACAATCACATTTGATGTTACAAAAGTAGGGGTCAACACAGGGGGATGTTACATTTATCTTACACTGCTTCGTGACCTTGATTTCTACATCCTTGTTCACACACCCTAATGGGCATGGACTTGGATGATCATGAACCTCCAAAACAAGCTTGTTGAACAATTCAACGACTATGAGATTATAAACCACAATCAAATAAGGCATATACATTGGTTTTCTTTACCTGGATATTGACATGGAAGAGTTTTCTTATCCCCTTCTCTTCCTTATGATGAAAGCTACTTAGATTCACTTCCTTATGCGTTGAAGTGTAGAAAATGTTCTCATCCACATCTAGGTTTCTTTCTACCTGATTACTTGAAAATATTGCTAGAAGGTTCTTGTTCTTGGCATCCTTCTTACGATTTCTAGGGTTCAATTCTAGATCTAGTTTCCAATACTTTTCTTCAATGTGACCATCAATATTGTAATGGTTACAGTGGTTACTTGGATCCTTGCACCAACATGCAATGGTTTTCATCTTATTGTCTTTCCATTTCCACTTCTTCTTACACTCCTTGGAAGCATCTTAGTGTTATTTCTATTTGGAACCATGTAGTTGTGATTTTTTGGGGCCTATATTTTCTGGATGTTGTGCTTGCGCACAAGCCTTATCAACTATCTTAAAATTGAAGAGCATCGCTTGCTTCTATAAATGACTATATAGGCCCTCCAAATACTTGAGGAGTACATCTAAGTTCTCGGGTGAGATACTCAACATGATAACTATCTTCCTGAATTTAGTGTCATATGCTTGCGCACTATGCTCGTACCTTTTTCCAAAGTAATGCCAATGGATCCATTGGTCCTCTAGATACCCAATAGGGTAAAGCTTATAATTAATGATGGTTTTGATATCCTCCCACTTAATTATTAGTACCTCACCTTCTAGCCTTGGTGTCTTTGCGTGACTTTCCCACCAAGTTAATGTCTCGCCCTCCAATTTAAATTTGGTGAAAGAAATATTCTACTATTCTTCTATGGGGTGAACATTGAAATAGACCTATAACTATCATGACCAATGTTTTAGCTTTAATGCATCAATTTCACCTTGGTATATCTTGATATCCACTTTTTCTTTTATTAAAATAAGGACCACGATGAGGTAATGGTAATAGCACTTGGTTGCTCTTTCTTCAACTCCTTTTCTCGGTCTTCATGATCTCCTATTTTCTAGTATAATTTTGTCTCAGAGTTAGAGCCTTCAACTGCCCAAAAAATCCAATATTTCTTTCTAGATTTGTCATGGGGAGGACCATGTCCCAAGAGATATCAACGAATTGATCTCCTAGCCTTCTGAATCTCTCTTTTGCTAGATATGGAGGGTTTTTATGAACAAACTCATCCATCATTACTATGGTTTTGTGAATTTTTTCTTAAGCCAATTCATGTATCTGGAAATTTCTCACAAATACTCCAAAGAGCAATCTAGCTCTAATACCAATATGATTTGTAAACTATTGTGGATATTGCACTAGAATAGTTCAATGCAACAAATCATATAATATTCTAAAATCTTGGATTGTGTAGATTTATTTCCTTAGATTCAATTTTTTTTACTAAATTTCTTGAATTTATGAAATAACTAATATAATTAATGGAAAGAACAAGCACATAAAAACACCATCCACACAAATGACATAAGATTTATCCTGGGAAACCCAATACATGAGAGAACTCAACTACAAAGTGAGGCTTATCCTCTTCTCTCTTTACTTCAACTGTAAAGATGCACATACAAAGTAATGGGAACTCCTATACAGTTATCTTTGACATTACAACCTAAATGGCTACTACAAAATCCTCTTTATCCTTTGTTGTGTTGGTGAAAATACCACATCTAGATGTTTTGCTCGACGATGGAACAACTAGAATGCAAAATAATGGAACACCTTTTCCTCCTAGAGGCTTAGTATTCAACATATCCTAGTAGCCATCTAGGGTTAAGGAATTGATTTCCTCAATCCTCAATGTGATAAGGTTTTAAACCTTCTAGAATCCTTTTGGAATTCCTCACATGGCTAGCACCACATGTATGAGTAATAGGGGTTGAAGTGACATCCACTTGTAGCATGGTGGTCAACTAGGTAGGTCAACTTCCAAGAGGCATACCATTTGTATACAAGATTTGATTGACGTGATCTTTGGACTATTGGAAAAGTCTAGGAGTTTAGAATATAACTATGGGGATGTGAGCTATGATTGCAAATTTTTAACACCAAAAAATTCCTTTTGATGCCTCAAAATGGCTCCGGAAGGTTATGGACCCCGATTTTCCAAATTGGGACCTACTACTAAAATGGGCCCAAGAAACCAAGTCCTCCAATTTTGCCACCTATAAAGTACCTAGATAGATGAAAAGTTATATAATGATCCAATCCAAATCGATGTTTAATATTTTCTTTTAAAAAATAAATTTGGAGGGAAAAAGATCCAAAAAAATGCCCACCATAGAGTTGATAATGGATAATGTTTATATAGTTTTAAGATCATATGATTATGAATTAGTTTTATCATTTTTTATAATGAGTGAATTTGAAAACATTATTTAAACATTCTAAAAATCTTTGACTTTTTTTTATTACAATCCTATTGAGTAAGCCTCCTAGAAATCTGTGACTTTATTTCTTATAATGCAATTCGGAAGTCATTGATTTTTTTTTAGAATATGAGTTGCATTTCAATTTTATATCTCCAAAATCAATTTTTGTATACTTTTTGTTTAAACTATTTTGAGTTTTTCAAAGTTAACATTCAATCCCACAACATCTTTTTGGGTGAGCCTTAAAAAATGTCAAAATCAGGTATATATTGTTTTCCTAAAGAAGGGAAAATTGAAAAAAAAAAAACATCTATAGCGAGAGAATCATAAGTGTAAAAATATAACTCCTCTTCCATTGAAAATGTGAAGGAGCATTTTTTAACCCATATGAAATTAGAAACCATTTATTGAGTACCATTAATGTAATTCTCTATTAATATTATGGTTGTTTAGAAACATAATCATGTTTTAGAATAAGTCCTTGTTAATAGGCTAGCTAACCCATTTCATAACATTATTTTATAGGTAATGTTGGAGGGCCCCAACTTTAAAAATCACTAGGACTTTAAAGAAACTAGTGATATCCTAGATGATTGTTTCCTTTTCAACATCTGGTAGTCACGGAGGTAAAATCAAATTGTCTTGACATCGAATCTAAATTTCCAATCACCTTGTTTCTCTCTACTATAATCGCAACAATGGCACCAAGCTGATGGCCCCTCTCGTAGTGGCCCTTTGTACCAGTAACAAAATGATAATATCAAGGTGACCAAGCATGAAGACCATGTTGTCATTATCATGTAACATGGCATATCTCATTGTGTTTCTAACTAGCCTAAACACATAAGCTTGCTCGGTAAACTAGTGAGGAGCCAAACATGCACAACTTGATTTCATGGGTCGATTTCCCATCACTTAACACAGACACAATATTTCTTATTGGGAATAATATATGGTATCATCAAAAGAAAAATGTTTTGATATTCTACTCCTTTTGCGTTATATCAAAGAGGTCGAACAACTAGTAGCTGTCAATATTGGCATATACCCTCATACGATATAGTTTCCTAGTGAACTTCTTGATCAATTCAAAGCTATATTTGAAGATGAATTTTCTTATATCTCTCGTCAGTGTGCTGTTGGCTGGTGAGGGAAACTACAAAGAATGGTCTAGAAATCACACCCTCATTTTTAATGACTTATGGAAAAGCATTTGTGAGAGAGAGGAGGGAAATAGACCCACCAAATCCATATCAAATAAGGAGCTATTCATTTGGAAAAATAATAACAACAAAGCCTATGCCTTGATTGTTGCTTCTATAAGTGAAGAGGTGAGCCATCATTTAGTTTATATTACAACTTATTATGATGCATTACATAAGTTGAAATATTTGTATGACTCACACTCTAAATTAGAGGTTGTTCAATTATCCAATTAATGGTCAAACTCTTCAACCTTGAGTTGAAAGATGATGACCCATTGGTTCTAGCATTTGAAATCATAACCACCATGCATGATATAGATTCCATGAGAGTGAAGATATAAATTTCTATCATAGCCTTCATTGTGTCCCTCTACCCTGCATACTCTCACTATCTTGAATCCTTGCAAGCTAATGACCAACTCAAGTCCATTTAATTTGAATCTCTGGTAGAGGAGAAAGCAAAACAGGAAAAATATTTTGGGAAGAGGAAGACAAGAACTTAGTCCCCTAAAGAAGTAGTGTGCCTTGCTCATAAAGGGAAGAAATAGTCTCATGATTCTTTTAAAGGAAGTAGTAGTAGAAGAGGATGTGGAAGAAATAATTTCAAAGGAAGGGGGCTAAACACCATCAATGAGAAAGACTCGATCTTCACTGCATTGGTTGCGGTAGATATGGACATAATGCATCAACATGTTGAATCCTCTAGGAGATAATGAAATCAATTGAAACCAAAAAGAATACAAGGAAAAACACCATATTCAACTAAAGGTAAAGCACCTAAATATATCCATTATATTGTTTCCCATTGCAATATTGGAGTAACTAAAGATCTATTTCATGCTTCATTTGCTTCTTGGAGAGATGCGTGATTGCTTGATATAGGTGCAATATGCCACACTACCTTCTAGAGAGACTTATTTGAAGATGTTAGTGATAATGTAGATGGACTATTTTATTTTACAAAAAATAAAGTCTCAAGCCCTTGAGACTTGGCACCATCAAGCTTAAATTGCCTAGATTCACATATTTTCTTCCGCATGATGTTCTTTACCTTTCAAAGTTGCGAAGAAATTTGTTGTTCCTTATTCACATTTGCTAGTAAGGCCACCTTATCATATATTCAATAGGAAAGTGGAAATAAGAAATATATCTAACAACATGGTTCTCATGAGAGGAGTGGAGGATGAATGTTTGCTAAAGCTTAAAGGGACATCTACTCATACATAGAATTTTGCATACATCTCTCATCAAGATGAAGTACATTGCCTTATAGTATTCTATGGCATGATATATTTGGACATATTAATTACAACAACCTTCACTTATTGAAAAAGTATGGTGTCTCTAGTTTTCCTACTATTCCTAGGAAACTTAAACAATGTGATGCTTGTATCCTTGGAAAACATATTAAAACCTTTTCATGATTCCACTTATAAAACATGTAGAAGACATGGATTGATACATTCTGATTTGTGTGACTTTCTTCATGTTCCTTCTACTAATGGAAATAAATGTATAATGAATTTTATTGATGATCACACCATAATATGTTGGGTGTAGTTGTTGAAAAGTAAATTTCAAGCTTTTGATTTTTTCATAAAGTTTCAGGTATGGATTGAAGATGAAGCACAATCACATATTAGCTCTGTTTGTATTGATAATTGAAGAGAATACAACTCTAATGAATTTTCAAACTATATTCACCAACATGGGATTCAACATCAAACTACAATTCCATACAATCCTCAATAAAGTTGTGTAGCTAAAAGAATGAACAAGACTATATTGAATATGGTTCACTCAATGATGTTTTTCAAAAATGTAAAAAATAGAAGTCCATCTCATGCTCTAAAAAAAATACTCCTTATGAAATGTGGTATGGCCACATGCCTTAGTGAGACATCTCAAGGTCTTCAGTTCCACCTGTCATGCCTTGATTCCCAAGGAACAAAGAAACAACCTTGATGCAAGGAGTTGGAAGTGCATCTTATTGGGGTATTCAAATACCACCAAGGCATATCATCTTTATGGTGAGATAAACAATAAGTTTAATCTTTCTAGAGATGTATTTTTTTCTTGAATCTTCCAAAACCTACAACATTGTTGAGTGGTAGCTTGATCGTTTGGATAGATTCAATCTTGCAAAGACATATCATGAATTCAATAATGATATTCCACATCTTGAAAGGGGGATCCATATCTTATATCAATCTATGGAATATCCTTCTCCCCCTCATGAAGTTTTGATCACTTCTTTAGATAAGGAAGACCCTTTGAGTGATGTGATTGAGAGGATTCAAAGGATAAATCTTGATGCAACCTCATATCAATTAGTGGAGAAACTTGGAAAATTTCAAAATGGCCCCCTAACACGACTCACCAAAACACTTGAAAGTGCTCATCCTGATGAAACAAAAATGATAGGAACCAAATTTTCCACCAAAAAATATGGAGGTGATGTAGATAATTATGATTCAGTTGATGTAGATGATATGGATGTTTCATATGGTTGTGAATTTAACTTATCATATTGACTTTGAACCAACTTTCTTTAAAGAAGTTTCTTCTCATGATGAATGGAAAGAAGCATTTCAAAGGGAGTATGATGCTCTCATAAAGAATGAGACATGAAAGTTGGTGGACGCTCCATTCATAACCAAACCAACTGGCTGCACGTGGGTCTACAATAACAAGTATAATTCAGATGGATCACTTGACAAGCGCAAAGCAAGGCTCATGGAAAAAGGATATGCATACATTGAAGGTGTTGATTATGAAGAATTCCCCCCCCCCCCCACCCTAGAAAAATTGGCGACCATATGGATTCACTTTGCCGTAGCAGCTTAGAATGGATGGAAATTTCATCGAATGGATGTGAAGACTACTTTCTTGGATGGATACTTGAAAGATAATGTCTTCATGGCTCAACCAAAAGGTTTTGTTGTAAAGGGAAAAAAATAGAAAGTAGGTTTACTATCAAATCCTTATATGGACTAAAACAAGCACCATGAGCAGAGTATGAAAAGTTAACTGAGCATCTTTTGAAATTGAATTTAAAATTCTTTAATATTGATGATGCAACTCTGTTTGTCAATAAATTTGGAAAAAACTATTGTATATATTGTGGTATATGTAGATGATTTGTTGATAATAGGGAACAATGAATAATTATATTGTATCCATAAATAAAGAGATGAAAAAGGGTTTTGAGATGACAAACCTGAGACGCCTTCACTAGTAGTTTGGCATTGAAGTGTCTCAACATACAAAATATATATTCCTCTCCCAAACTAACTATAGTGGAGAATTTTTTAATAGGTTTGGCATAGCCAAATGAAACCCTCTATCTACTCCAATGGAATGAAACTTGAAGCTCACATCAAAAGAAGGGCATGAATTTTAGGATGCAACGAAGTATACACAACTTGTGGGAAGTCTTATCTACCTCACTACTATGAAACCAAATATTTCATTTGTTGTTGGAATTCTTTCTACATTTATGCAAAATACTTGTGAAGGACACTAGTTTTCTACAAAAAGAGTTTTGAAGTACAAGAAATGAGCTGAATAATTTGGACAAAAATATTCACAGGTGGATGACTCCGTTTGATTAGATATTCATATTCATACTTTGTTCAAGAGAAAGAAAGTGGAGTGTTGACCTCAAGCTATCTCATGAGCCTTGGATCAACAGTTGTCTCCTGGATGACATGCAAACAATCAATTCTAACAAATTCCACGAAAAGGAAAAATATGTAGTAATTGTAGTTGTAATAAAGGAGATTTTGTGGCTAAAGGAAAAGACTTGAAAATTTGCAGGAGAAACAAATGAATTCTAATCCTTTTCTAATTGACAATAATTCTACAATAAAGTTGTGCAAGAATCCCAAATTTCATGATCGAACCAAAAACATCAGCACAAAGTATCATTCAATTCAATATCATGTAGATGTCGAGACTATTCAATTAATACATTTCTCCACTAATGAGCACATTGTAGACATATTTTTTTAACAATAAAGAGTACTATATTGGAATTAATCCATGCCCATTCATGGCAAAAATAACCAAAGGTTTACATTTCATGTACATTTCCATCCATGGGCATCATTGTTTGTAGAGTGGCTTTCCAAGCCCAATTTCCTTTCAAAATTACAAAAATAGATTGACCTATTACATGATTACTAGGATAGACCTTACAAAACTACCATAGTAGCAAAATGCATTTAAAATTCGACATAAAAAAATAGACATAATAAGTAAACTAGTCATCTAGCGCAGCTGGTCGATTGAGGTTGAAACTAGTTGTTTCTTTAGTAGTTTGAGAGTTCTGCATTTCCAATTGAATTTGGAGATCCTTGATTTGATTACGCAGAGCATCTACCTCATCTTCCAGCTGTCAAATCTTTTTGTTCTTCTCAATTTGCCTCTCTTACATTTCATACGATTCCTCATGCTGCTGCTGAAGACACCTACGAAGATTAGCCAAGCCAGCCCGCAGTTCATAGTTCTCTCTATCACATGACCCATAGGTAGGTGGGGAGTATGCGGCCAGAGGTGGGCACTTCTCCCACTTCCTTTATGAATGACCCACCATCCTACCTGAGCGCAAACGTCTGTGGCACCAAGAGCCTGAGTTTGAATGATCTAGGAGAATATGATTCATCATGGGAATTAACTTAGAGGGACAATTCAAAGAGATTCTCTGGGATCTATCCCAATGATCTAATTGACCAAGAGGAACAAAGTGTTATGAAACCAACTCAGAAAAAGATAGAAAAGATATATCAACGCCTTATAAATAAGCCTCTTCGAGGAGGCAACCTCTTTTCATTACACAAATGAACAATTCTTAGATGATTCAAATGACAAAACCTCCTTTAAATATATAGGAGTCTAAGGGGTCACAATATAACCAAAGCCGACCTAACAATAATAATATAAAGGCACAAAAATAACAATAGTGGGATTCTATGGGGCACAATAATAACAATATGGGGACAATAGGGGCACAACAATAACAATAAGGGATATAACGACAATAGTAATGGGGGAATCACTAGTATTATAGGGACCTAACATGCCCCTCTCCTTCAAAAAAGTGTTGTCCTCAACGCTTGAGTAGTTATGGATGCTTCTGTATAAAATTCTCATCCTCCCATGTGGAATCTTCAACGGGTAAGTTCTTCCACTTGATGAGATACTCTGAAATTGATCGATTTCGTAGCTGTCGAGTTCTTGTTTCTTTGACTGCTTCAGGTTCCAATATGATTTTTCCTTCCTCATTAAGTTCTGGAAATATTGTTTGAACTGGAAGCTTGTCACCTATAACCTTCTTTAAGCATGAAACATGGAAAACTGGGTGCACTCAGGAAGCTGCAGGAAGCTCCAATTTGTATGCCATAGTACCTATCTTTTGCAACACCTTGTACGGACCATAATACTTTGGTGATAATTTATTATCCTTCTTAGCTTGCTTGAGGGACATTTGTTTATATGGTTGTAGCCGTAGGAATACCCAATCACCTACATCAAAACTTCTTTCATTGCGATGTTGATCTACCTGCTGTTTCATTCTATTCTGCGCCAAGGTGAGGTTATCCTTTAAGAGTTGGAGAACTTGTTGTTGATGGTCGATGTGATCTTCCACTGCTTGAACCTTAGAATTTTCTTTTAAATATTATGTGATGGATGGTGGATGATATCCATAAAGTGCCATAAATGGGGTCATTTTTGTTGCAGTATGGAAGGAAGTGTTATACCACCATTCAGCCAGAGGCAACCATTTCACCCATTGTGTCTATTTATCAGATACAAAGCAACGAAGATATCCTTCCAAACATTTGTTTACTATCTCAATTTTCCCATCAGATTGAGGATGATAAGATGAGCTATGAGCTAACTGAGTACCAAGACAAGAAAATAATTCTATCAAAAAATTTCAAGTGAAAATGGGATCTCTGTCGCTTACAATAATCTTTGGGTTTCCATGTAGCTTTTGAATTGTTTCCATAAATGTAGTAGAAACTGTACTCGCTTTAAATGGATGAGATAATGCACAAAAGTGTGCATACTTGGTAAGTTTGTCAACTACCACCATGATAACACTCTTTCCTTCGGACTTATGTAAAATTGTGATAAAATCCATTGAAACCTCCTCCCAACGTTGGCTTGGAATGGATAAAGGTTGTAATAGTCTTGGGGTCTTAATTGTTTCAACTTTATTTTGTTGGCAAACCAAACATTCTGCCACAAACTTTTGAATATCCGATTTAAGGCCATCCCAAAAAAAATCCTTCTTAACCTTGTGGTAGGTTTTTAGAAATCCTGAATGCCCTCTTAAGGGAGAGGTGTGTAATTCCCTAAGAATCTTTTGTTTGAGTTGGGAATTCTTACATAGGTAAAACCGATCCTTGTACCATAACGAATCATTTTTCCAGCTAAATGTATCAGATGTACTAGGATCTTGTTGTATCTTTCGAATGAGTGCCCACACTTCCTCGTCATTCTTCCATTCATCCCTTGCTTTGTTTATCCAATCTGGTTGGATAATATAAATGATGCAAAGAAATGCTTCCACATCCTCATCCTTTCTTGAGAGTGCACCTACCACAACATTTTGCTTCCCTTTTTTGTAGATGGTTTCAAAGTCATAACCCAACATCTTTGTGACCCATTTTTGCTGCTCTTCTAAAGATAATCTTTTTTCTAAAAAGTATTTAAGACTATCATGATCTGTTTTTACCTTGAAGTGTCTTCCCATTAGGTAGGGTCGTCATTTCTTAAGTGCATGTAGTATTTTGAACATTTCCTTCTCATAAATAGCTTTGTGTAAATACTTTCCTTTGATTGGATGACTTTCGAAAGCAATGGGTCTTTCTTCTTGCATTAAAACAACACTAATTCCATTTCCTGAAGCATCACATTCCACAATAAAGGTTTTTGTGAAGTCTGGTGTAACTAAGACTGGTGCTTGGCACATTTCCTCTTTAAGATGTTCAAAGGCCTTCGTTGCTTCTGGAGTCCATGAAAATGCATCTTTCTTCAATAATGTTGTTAGAGGTGTTGCTATTCTCCCATAATTCTTAACAAACTTGCGATAATACCCTGTCAACCCGAGAATCCTCGTAGATGCTTTATGGATGTGGTGATTTTCCATTCCTTAATGGTTTTAATTTCGCTAGGGTCTACCTTAAAATCTTCATGAGATACAATATGACCCAGATATTCCACCTCTTGTACTCCAAAGAAACATTTGGAGATTTTTCCATATAATTGTTTCTCCTCCAATAGTTTGAGCACCATGTCAACAGGTTGGACATGATCCTTCCAAGACTTATTATAGATTAGTATATCATCAAAAAATACTAACACAAATTTTCTAAGGAAGGGTTTGAAAATGGAATTCATCAAACCTTGAAATGTAGAAGGTGCATTAGTAAGGCCAAAAGGCATGACCAAAAATTCATAATGACCCTCATGAGTTCTAAATGTTGTTTTTGGAATGTCTTCAATCTTCATTCTGATTTGATGATATCCTGAACGAAGATCCAACTTGGTGAAGTCAATTGATCCATGCAATTCATCCAATAATTCATCAATGACAATAATGGGAAATTTATCTTTAATAGTGAGCTTGTTGAGCTCCGTATAATCTAGACACATGTGCCATGATCCATCCTTCTTGTGAACCAATACTACTGAAGCAGAGAAATAACTTTGACTAGGTTGAACTATACCAAGCTCTAGCATTTCTGCAACCATACGTTCAATTTCATTCCTTTGGACATAGGGATATCTGTAAGGCCTGATGTTTGGAGGAACACTTCCTAGAATCAAATTAATAGCATGATCATGATCACGAATAGGTGGGAGGCCTTTGGGAGTCTCAAATACCTTGGAATGATTGTCCAAGGCTTTTTGGAGATCTGGAGAAATGGATGATTTCGATGTGGGAACCTCTAGTGAACATAATTGTGCAATTATGCCTCGTTGTTCTTTCTTTAGAAGCTTTGTCATTCTGTTAGAGCTGATTATCTTTCGGGTTTCCCTGCAATACCCCTTAATCAACTTCCTTTCCTTCTGAAGAGAATTTCATGAAAAGTTATTGAAAATTAAAAGCTATTGTACCCAAGGATTGTAGCCATTGGACTCCTAGTACAACATCAGCACCACCCATTGGGATGGAAAGCATTGGGCTATTCAATACATTTCTCCCATGGATAGCTTGATATTA
Source organism: Pinus tabuliformis (assembly GCA_031772625.1). Taxonomy (NCBI): domain Eukaryota; kingdom Viridiplantae; phylum Streptophyta; class Pinopsida; order Pinales; family Pinaceae; genus Pinus; species Pinus tabuliformis. The sequence continues at coordinate 567,900,226 of CM062805.1, read as the reverse complement.
TGGCACTTTCCTGAGCAATTTATGGTTCCTACACTTGCAACCATCACTTGACACTCTGGTGCTGGATATAGGAAGCAATTCAATTCCTTGGCTATCTTACAATGAATAAAATTACGGGTACTTCCTGAATCAATCAACACTATTACCTTTTTCTTCTTGATATGCTCTTCTATCTTGATAGTTTGAGGAGTGGTAATTCTAGCCAATGCATTACAAGATATGGTCGAATTCATTTCTTCTTTTCTAGGGTTTATTCCTGGTGTATATCCTCTTCTTTTGACGTTTCTTGTTCCTTTTCTTCCTCCTCTTCACAATCTATGTAAAACAATTTCTTCTCAACACACTTATGACCTTTAGTGTATTTGCTATCACAACTGTAACAAAGCCCTTTTGCTCTTTTTTCTTCCAATTGTTGTGGTGTCAACCTTGTAGGTTGTGGATGGCTAAGGGCAACAACACTTCCATCTTTATGATTATGAGTGGTAGGCTTCCTTGTTGCCATAATTTTCTTTCCATTTTTCTTGCCAACCTGAATGCCTTCTCCAATGAATCTAGTTCCAAAAGGTGAACCTCACGTTGGATGTTATCTTTTAAAGTCCCTATGAACACATCATTCCTATGCTCCTCTGGAATATATTTTACCCTTATATTTAATTTTTGGAAGTCGTTAATGTGCTCCATCATTGAACCCTTTTGTTTGAGATTTATCAATTGGCTAAAAAGAGTGTTTCTTTTTGTATCCTCATAATGTGCTATCATTTCATCTGTAAAAATAGCCCAAGTGACAATTTGTTTATGAGAGCAAAGCCATCGATACCATACAAACTTATTTGGTTCCAAATATAAAGTTTCTATGCGTACCTTTTGTGTGTTTTGCACATTATGGAGATTGAAAAATTGCTCCAGCTGTAGTATCCATGTTCCGGCATCCTTGCCATCAAAATTCCTCATATCCATCTTTGGAACATGGTGGTTTTTCGATCCAATGTTAGAGTATATGAAATCATGATTAACATTTCTTTTATGAGTTTCCTTTACTACCCTTTCGACATTAGTAAGCATTTCTTGTAGAAAATTTTTCAAATTTGTCTTCAAATCTTCCATGCCTTTCTTTAAATCATCCATCTTAGATTCCACGCCGTCCATCTTATCTTCCACACCGTCCATCTTAGCTTCCACGTCATTCATCTTAGCTTCTACGCCTTTCTTTAAACCATCCATCTTAGCTTCCACGCCATACATCTTAGCTTCGACATCTTTCTTTAAACCATCCATCTTAGCTTCTGTTTTTTTTTGTGCGAGTGAAATTTGTTGCACTTGGTCTCGTAATTTTGATATATCATGTTGCATTTCTTCCTCTTCTTCATGAGTCATGCTAAAGCTTTCAGGTTGCTTACTAGGTGTTTCCATTTTCTTTATTCGGGGCATCAATTACCGATAATAAAGCTTCATTATGCCCTTTGAATTCCTTCAAACTAATTTTTCAAACCAAGCTTATGCAAAAGTATAAAAAAAAACTACACACCTTTTTTCAATTTGTAGGAGCTCAATATTGAATCTGATGTATCTATGTAATTTTGGATATCCAAGGTCTGAAATTTCTTCTTGCGGTAACCCTTTGAGTAATCTTTCTAACCCCGCAAGTCTGATCAAGATTGGATTCTCCAATGAAGAGTTATGCCAAATCTCCCACGATGACCTGAGTATAGACTGGTTCAGTAGAGCGAACTTGTACGACGTAGGTTCTGAAAATGATACCCAAAAAAATACAGTCCATCCTCTTTCTGTAACTTCTTACGAAAATTCAATCTGATGCTCAGAGTGAAAGTTATGATGATTTTCCCAAGGTCACCTGTTTGGAATGTAATTCAGGGGTCTGCAAAACCCTAACTTCCTCAGATTATATCTCCGAAAATATAGTGAGACAAGATATGCTTTTTAGGCCCGAGGTTTATACCATTCCGTCTCAAATGGGTTTTTTTTTAGCTTCTGAAACTTTGTAGTGAAAAAGTTACAGCGAAAATGCCATGATGACTATTTAGAGCAACGAAACCCTAGAATCCAAAGCTTTGATACCAAATGTTATGAAACCAGCTCACAAAAAGATAGAAAAGATAGATCAACGCCTTAGAAATAAGCCTCTTCGAGGGGGCAAGCTCCTTTACATTACACAAATGAACAATTCTTAGACGATTCAAATGACATAACCTGATTTCTATATATAGGAGTCTAAGGGGTCACAATATAACCAAAGCTGACCTAACAATAATAATATAAAGGCACAAAAGTAACAATAGTGGGATTCTATGGGGCACAATAATAAGAATATGGGGACAACAGGGGGACAACAATAACAATAAGGGATACAACGACAATAGTAATGGGGGAATAATTAGTATTATAGGGACCTAACACAAAGAACCCAACAACACCTAGAATGATCACACAATAACAAAACTTTCTAGAGTGATCATACTCACCCGCAATTGTCTGTCCCTACTCATCCAAACTGAAATGGACACCCTCACTAGTAATTGACACTCTCACCAGTAATTGACACTCTCCAGAATGTGTGAAGGGGTTACCCTTCACAGCCATAATTATCCCCTAACTACCCCGACTTTGCTAAAGAATCCTTACTCCAACGACCTTCTGGACATAGTCAGACGCTTTCATATTGCAGAAGTTAAAACCGTTATGCCACAGTTTATAGAATTTTCCGAACCAAAGCCTCGCGTGGAATTGAAAGACTGCAGGCTTACCTCCAGGATCCCAATGCTCCACCATGATTTTGATGATGTCTGAAACAACTTTATCCTTCACGCGCGTGAACCATCTATTCCAAACCAGAGGGAGTAAATGCGACTCTCACTTTGAGGGATTCCACATGGTGATGGCTTGATTGTTCTTGATACAGATCCAGATACGAGGAGTGAATTGCAGAGTTACCACACTTATTCTCTCCTCTGGATCAATTGTTCTGACCTGCTAAGGTTTGCAACCACGGGTCCAGTGAGAAAGAACAAATATGCTCGGATGATGCCAGATGGGAGAAGAGAGGGGGCCCATATAGAGAGGAAGGATGTGATGGGGGTAGAGAGATTAGGAGGAGGGGTGAGGGAGGGGAAGCTACGATTGCAGGTGAGGTGGATGGGAGAGGGGGGTCAAAGAGAGGGTGATGTGGAGGATGAGGTGGGGGAGGGGGAGACAGGAGGAGGGAACCAAGGAAGGAAGGACGAATTCCCACAAGGGGAGGGAAGGGACAATAGAGATTAATAAAACCATTAAATCCATGATTTTTTACTTTTGTGCCCAATTTTTAGTGTAGGAGGAGAAAATTATCATCAACTTTAGGAATTTCATGAAAATATTTAGGGAATGGGAAAATAATCGTCTATTTCATTGACCTTATTGCACCCTTCTTTCATTTGGCAAGCCACATTGGCTTGCATATCCACATCCTTGTTTAGGCCTCTTAGGATGTGATTTTTTTTAGATTCCTAAAGAGAGGGAGCATGCCAAGGGCTCTCTTGAGTATCTGATTTAGTTTGTTATTCTGGGCTGCAGAGTTAGAGTTCATGTGTTTTATGACCAAGAGAGAATCCCCCAGGATATTCATTTCCTTGATTCCTTTTTGCTGAGCTAAGGTAAGACCAAGATACAATCCATAGGCCTCTGCTTGGTTATTTGTCTTCTTTCCCAAACCCCAAGCATACCTATCATCAATTATTCCTTCGAGATTAATGAGAATCCCTCCCCCTCCTGCCACCCCAGGATTTCTTTTTGAGGCACCATCAAATTGGAGAGTCCATGAATTTGAATTTTTCATCCATTCAACAAGCCCTTCATGGGTCAATCTAAGGATCCAAGGAGGGCGAGAAGGAGGTAATTTCGTTGGGGACATGGAGGGAGGGGGCCAAGCCCAAGGAGAGAGCCATGCCGATTCATCAGGATTAAGAGAAGGTTCCATAGCAGGTCTGTGAAATTCAAAACAAGACGAGAGAGCTTTAAGTGTGGTGATCTTAGCTGGAGGGCAAGTAAAGCTGAAGATCACCTTATTTCTTGATAACCATATGTGCCAGCATACATACTTGGGGAGAGCGATCCAGAGCTCTTTGAAGGTTCTTTTGGCCTGAAGGGAGCCTGCATAAAATTTGGGCCAAGAGTCAAAGAAATGAAGGAGATCAACATGCCACCTTGTTTTGAGGAAAAGTGGGCCAAGGGCCATCGACCAAACCGATCTTGAAAACTAGAAATGGAGGAAGAGATGAGGGATGCTTTCCTTTGAGTTCTCACAGAGAGGACATCGGGAGGGACCAATGAAACCTATTTTCTGGAGATTCTCCATAGTGAGGATTCTTTTATGAGATAACAACTAATAGAAGAAATTTACCTTGGGGATAACATTGGTTTTCCAAATTTTATTCCAAATTGAGGACTTGGGGGGAATTTGGGCATTGAAAATTAGTTGGGAGTAGCCTTCCTTGACCAAGAATGAGGAATTCTTCCACCCCCACCTATCCTCCATTGATTGTGCAAGGGGGGCGCATCCAATTAGTTTCTTAATTAGATTATCTCTTGATGGGATCAAGTTTTTTTGGGATGTTTTCAATTTTCACCCCTTCCAAAGACCCTGCTGGTCCTAATTGGAATTTGGTCTAAATGGAACACCCAATCAACATCATATGATCCCTAAGGGAGAAGAGAGAGGGATCCAAGCCCAAAGGAGGGAGCCCCAGGATCGAGTCTGACCAAATATTAATCGAAGCACCCTTACCCAAAATTTTACAGAGATTATTCAAAATGAGATCCGAAGATGATCACATTAGTTTCCAGATAGGAGAACCCTGAGTTTCTTCCATGTGCTCTTCCCTGTTGTTGTGCTGATGTAAATACTTTTCTCTCATTACTTGCACCCATCATAGATCAGGCTTTATCGTTAGGATCCAATAGAGCTTGGCCCCCATGACCATAGTGGGGTCTTTGATGCTAAGCCCCCCATGTTGTTTTGGCGCTCTGATAGTTAACCAGGTGGAATTTTTTATTATCTTTCTTTCCTCCCTCCCATAGAAATTTCCTAATATAAATTCCAAGTTGATGCAAAACATACTTAGGAGCCTGAAGAGCTGAGAATTGGTACAAAGGGATGGTTGATAGCACTGATTTCACAAGGATAGTCCTCCCCACATTATTTAGCCAAATTCCTCCCCAATTCACAATTTTGGATTTGATTTTGTCAAGGACCCTTTGCCAAGCATAGGGATCTGCTCTTCTTAGGAATATTGGAACTCCTAAGTAGTTGAAATCTTTCCAATCCCGGACAATATTGAATCCTAGAAGTTATTCTATCTTTTTTCTTTCTTTCCGGGGGGAGATATTTGAGGTATATATATGACTTTTGTTGTCGTTTGTGGCTCCTCCTGAGGCTCTAAGGAACTTATCTAGATTCCCTTTGAAGCGCCTGATGATCACAACTAAGGCACCACCTAACAAAATGGTGTCATCCACAAACTATCCGTGATTGATACTTCTGATCCCCTCTTTATATCTGATCCCAGGAAGGTGGTGGGAGTCACGATCTTTCTCCAATCTTCTACTCAACGAGTCAACCATAATTATGTAGAGAAAATGGGAGAGAGGGAAGCCTTGATGTAGCCCCCTAGAGGCTTTAAAGAAACCCGCCACCCGACCATTGACCAATGGGGTGATCCAAGGAGAAGAGATGCAAAGAGAAATCCAATTTATAAAGGTTTCATCAAACCCTAGCTTTTGCAACACTTTCATCAGGAAACTATGTCTGACCCTGTCAAAGGAATTTTCCATATCCAGTTTTATTATCATTCCTTGATCCCCTCTTTTCCAACTCGAATCTATAGCCTCCTGTAGAAAAATTATATTATAAAAAATTTTCCTCCCCGACACAAATCCCCCTTGGTTGGCCGAGATCAAAAGAGGCAGAAGATTTTTGAGCCTGGAGGAAAGCAACTTTGAGATGACCTTATACGAGACATTGCAGAGAGAGATTGGGCGGAATCTAGAGAAGGAGGAGGGGTTGGAATCCTTAGGGATTAAAGCTAAGAAGGAAGTGTTGATTCCTCCCCCCATGATAAATCTCTTGAAAGAGTACCCTACCATATGACACAGGTCTTTCCTTATCACCTCCCAGAAATTTTGATAGAAGTTGGCTAAGAAACCATCCGGACAAGGGATTTTATCAAGTGATAAAGATAATATAATTGATTTAATGCCATCTGATGTCAGTGGGGAGGTAAAGGCATTATTCATCTCTACAGTGACCAAAGAAGGGACATTCTCCAGAAAGAATTCCTCACTTTCAAGATCTCTCTAGGGGTCTTCCTGATAAAGGTTCTTGAAATGATCCACGACAACTTTCTTAATTTCCCCAAAATTAGTTAGTGTTTGCCCCCCATGTTGGATCTGAGATATGTTGTTTTTTCTTTCCCTAAAATTTGCCTGCTTATGAAAGAACTTTGTGTTTCTGTCCCCAACCAAGAGCTAGTTGTTTCTAGATTTTAATCTCCAATACTCTTCTGAGGCGAGCATGAAGAGACTTGAAGGTTTTAGATTCTTTTTGGAAGTCTGCGAGGTTCACCAGGGCAGTCTCAATTTATCCATGTATTGTAGCTAGATGTTCCTTTGTATCCCTTATTCCATATTTCCTTTAGCCACTTTTTAATATTACCTTTTAGCCTTTTGATTTTGGATTCCCAGATAGAGATTGGGCTGCCCTCTACCCACATCGACCAAGATAGAGAGACCAAATCAGAGAACCCTAAAGAGTCCAACCATAGAGGGGAGAACCGAAAGGGGATAGGCCCAATATTGATGGAAGGAGAGGTAAGGAAGCTAATGGGGTGATGGTCCGATCCACTCCATGAAAGAATAAAGGATTTCAGGCAAAGGTTTAAGATGAGGAGGCTATCAGAAGCTAGGAAACGATCAAGCCTAGCAACAATATGGCTTGGGTTAGTGTGTTTATTATTCCAAGTATAAAGGAATTTAGGAGGTTTGACATTGAATAGGTTGAGGTTGAGAATTAAGTCCTCCATATTCTCCTGAGAGGCATCCCTAACGATTGAGCCTCCCATTTTCTCATTTTTACCCATAGAGGTATTAAAATCACCTCCCAGTATACAATTATGTCCATAATCAATGTTTTTCAACTTTGTCAAGGACTTCCAACATTCCTGTTTCTCTCTAAAGTGAACATGCATATATACATTGATCATAGTGAAGTTCTAATGCAACTCTAAAATTTTAAAGGTAGTTGCAATCCAGTGGGTGGTTTTTATAGAGCTTACCAGTTGCAATTTTGTTGGATTCCACATCGTGCAGAGGCCTCCTGAAGCACCTCTCGAGATTTCCGCTACCATATTGCTACAACCCCAAACTTTGGAGTGGATGGAGGAGATTTCTGTCTCTCCCAACTTCGTCTCCTGGAGGAGAGTGACTACTGGTCTTTCCTTTTGTATTAGTGATTTCACTTCCATTATTCTTTTCCCATATCCTAGACCCCTACAATTCCAGGAGATAATATTCATTATTTATTCTTTGTGGATGTCATCCCTTTCGCAAGGCCTGCTATACTTCCTTTTTTCCCTCCTTTGGCCCCCAAGTCAGCTAATTAGCGTGGGATGGTGTGTTGGAAGCCCAACTCTTTGTCTTTTTCTATTTTTCCTACCTTATTTATTTGTTTGTTTTCTGCCCCGATCTTCTTATATTTCTATCCATATCCTTAACTCTTGCACCTTCTGATTTCTCGTTTGTTGAGCTCACTGGTATTGTTATTCCCGTTATTTCCTTGGAGGATAAGAACCCTTCTTCTTCTTCCTCTTCATCCATGGTGTCTTCTGTGTTACTGGATGTTTATGGACTTGAAGGAATTTATTTTTGCTTTTTTGAGGCCGAGGAGAGAATAACAACCTCAGGGTGATTGAGGGATGGATCACTTAAGGGGGGGGGGGGAGGGGGAGAAGCCTCCATCCTCATGAACAAATGCCAAAGTTGCATACCTATTTTCTTCTTTGCCATCTCCACCCTCCAGAATGGGGCCCCCATGGGAGGGGTGGGCATGCTTTGGCTTGGACCTGCTTTCTGGGGGGAAGACTTTGAATTTGTTACTGACCCATTATTCTGTTTTGAGTTCCCCTTTTTTATTTTTACTTGCTTCCATTGCTTGTTTTCTTCTCTTTGTTGATTTTCCGGTGTGTCTTGTTGCTTTGGGCAACTTTTGGCAAAGTGCCCATATTCATGACAGAGTTTACATTTGAATGGAAGCTGGTCATAGTCCACTTCCTGCACATGTGCCCAGCTATCCATACAAAGATTGACTGCCACTGGGAGACCTTTTTCTAGGTCGACTTCCACACAAATCCTTGCACAGGAAAATAGACCATCCTTTGGCTCCGAACAATCTATGTACTTTCCTAGAGAGTTCCCAATCAATCTAAAGGTTGCATCATTCTAGCAGTGGAGGGGGAGGTAGGGTAACTTCACCCAGATCAGAACTGAAGAAGGAACATCACTTTCTGGGTTGAAGCTAGGACTCCACCTATCCAAATAAAGCCCCTGTGCTCCCATGAAGTATGGGCCACTCCTGAAAACTAAATCTCTGTCTAGTCTGTTTTCAAAGTAGAAGGTGTAGAATCCCTTACCACAAAATGACGAAATAACCTCTCCTTTGATGAGCAACTTCCATTTATTCTCTATCGAAGACCGAACCGAGTGCAGAGAGGGCTAGAGTCCCATGAACTAACCAATAAGGCCTTGGTCCGTAAGCTGCAAAGCACAAAAGCGATCTTGAAGGGAACTAATCTCGATCTTTGGAATCTCATCCGCCCTTTTAACAAAGCGAGTCAGGACTTGCTTCTGAAACTTAGGCACTGCAGTGACCATGGAGTTGAAGGTTGTGATTTCAGCTGCCAGAGAGCCATCCTAGGTCGGCGCAGCCATTGGGGTTGTCCATCTAACGAAAACTGAAACACTAAGCCTAAAGGGGAGTAGGAACAGAAGGGGAAACAAGAAAATGGGTGAAGGGGAGGGGAGAGGGGCCTCAGCAAGAGGTTAAGAGTGCGAAGCAAGAAACCATGAACGCGTAACAACTCACTGACATAATGTGGACATATGAATTTTTACTATGATATTATCCTTCATACATACTCTTGCATGGTAGACATTTTCACCAAAGCACTGAGAAGAGAAAAACTTGAAAAGTTCAAAATGATGTTTGGGCTACAAACACCTCTTCGACTTAAGGGGGAAATTTTGGACATAATCCTTTAGGATTTTCGTCCTGTAAATAGAAATGTAAATAAATAAATTAGGAGAAGCTAAAAATAAAGAGACCCTTGGAAAACGAAATGAAGGGCGACTTCATTGTATAAAACTAATTGCACATTAATGGAATTAATCAAGTTCAGGAGTTACTCATGCTAGCATGACATTTTTCCTTAAAATATAGAGTTATACGAGGAATGGATAATAACGTTTATAGTTTTGCTTTGTGTTTATTAATGAAAATAGCTGCATATAGAGGAATCAAGAAGTCACAAGTGTTGGGTGACTCTAAATTGCTTATGGATTGAGAAAGTGGCAAATGTCAAATCACAAATCTAGCTCTTGGTCTTGCTATACACAGATTTTTAGAGGTAAATAATGTCTTTGATTTTATCACCTTTACCCATATTTTTAGGGAATTCAATTAAAAATGTATACTCTTTGTCAAAGGTTCTCTGTCTTTGTAGGAAGGAACTTTGCTGGCTCAATAATATAGAGGATCAAATCGCTTCCCCGATTCTCTCATTTCTATTTGTTTTTCTTGTAGAAAATATTGTGATGGGGTAATGCTTGAGAGTCTTATTGGGATTGTTATGTAATGATAATGAAAGTCATGTCAGGCCATTTAAAAAGGACATGATCTATGTTTGAAACTTGGTTATACGCAGAAGGCTCAATAGAACATATACAATTTTGTATTTTGAAATCAGAAGCCATGCAGTTTGGAAAATATTTTGATTTCACCCTATAAATACCTAATATAATGCCTTTTTTAAGAAAAAAAAAGAGAGCCTTGCAAATGTAGAAGATGTTTTTTCTTTTTCTTTTTGAAAATGTGGACTTGATATTAACCTAATCTATGATCAAATTTGGAAAATATTTGTCCATTTTCTATTCTCATGATACATTTCTCTTTATGTGGTAATATGCATTTGATGTCTATTGTGATCATGTTTAGAGAAATATATTTAATTACTATGTAAGGTTTACACCTTATATTTTCAACATGTTTTTTTACTATGAAACTTGTGTCACAACAGTAAGAGGAAGATGGTCTAATTAACCATTTTTCTTAAAACTCTCTTATTTGTTTAGAAGTTTCCTCATCATCTTCTTTGAATAACAAAATTTTCCTTCTTTGAACTAGATGATTATAAATAGTTGGGAATTTAGTTGTTGGGAAAACTTTAGTTCATATTGAATAACACGATTTTCCTTCTTTGAACTAAATGATTATAAATAGTTGGGATTTTAGTTGTTGGGAAAACTTTAGTTCATATTACAAGGGTGCTTAATACAACACTAGCAATTTTTTACTAATTTCTAATATGATATTTCCAAAAAAATATTAAAGAAGAAAATATGAGACTTTTTAAAGTATGGTATTTAGGTTTTTTCAACTTCATTATATGTTTAATGAAATCTTAGTGCAACATTATTTGAGCAAGTTATTCTCTAAACACCATGGCTTTGTATCCCTGAATACTCAATACAAAATGATTTTCACCAACAATATATGGTCCAAGACAATCCATGAATGGACCTCTAAGGCAAAGATCAGGTTGAAAAATTTATATTTGTACTTGTTTCAACAATTCATTCACCATCTGCTAAGCCTCTGCTAGAAGGAGGTCTGAACTTCAAGGACCTGAGGACACAAAATATCGCTATGGGGGCTAAGATTATGTGGAGACAAATAGCCCCAAAACCGGGTTGGGTTCAAAAGGCGCTATGGAAGAAATATTTCAAGGGTCAGAGGTTACGAAGCTTGGATGACCTCACCCCCACCATTAAAGGCTCTCAAATTCACAGGCTTTGCATGTAGGCCTTACCATTGATACAAAAGCATTCCTTTTGGATCCCGGGTAATGGCAAACTTATTAATATCTGGACCGATAAAATTATGAACGAAGAACCTTTAGGTGATGTCCAAGAGGTCGCTGAGCTTCGAAGTTGGACGTTGAACAACGACATCAAAACTTTGTGGGATATCTCTAGTTGGAAGGATAATGCGTGGGTAAGCTGGAAGAAACCTCAAATGCTGATTTCTCTAGATCAGGCGTGGTCATTCCTGCTAACTAAGCTGAAAGGAATGAGCCCGATTAACATTAGAAAACAAGATAAGAGAGGTTGGGGCTCTCAAATTGGTTCTTATATAGTTGCGCAAGGCTATGCACAACTCAAAAAAATTCCTCATGTTCCTTACTACCCTATGACTTGGAGAGGACTTTGGAGGTAGAAATGTGTGCCAAAAATCAATTTCTTCAACTGGCTATTGTGTCACAAAAGCATAAAAACAAAGGACAGGCTTAAAAAGAAAGGCTTCCTGGGCCCTTCTAGATGTGCCCTTTGCCTGGAAAATGAGGAAAATGCCTCTCATTTATTGATTGAATGCAAGTTTGCCAAGAGTATTTGGGCAGACATGTTTTCCCCATGGGGATCCACTGTTAGTCTGCCCAACTCGATTACTGGAATCTTTGCTGATTGGGCTCTCCTCTATCCTGGAAAGTTCCCCAAAAATAATTGGTTCAAGGCAGCCTGGCTGGCCTATCCGAAATTCATCTTCTGGCAAATCTGGATTAAGCACAATCACAGAATTTTTCAAGAGAAAGCGTATAAGGGTAACCTTGTTTTGTCAAAAGCCAACGGCCTGCTCAAGGAATTTCTTGGTGAGAAATTTGAGAAGTTGGAAAATAAAAATTTAAGTCCTCAAGAACTGGCGTGGGGGAGAAAGCTTGGCCTCCATTATTCTAATGATGAGAGACAGTACAAAATTATGAAATACTGGTAGATCAGGCTTGCTGACGGCGATTTCCGGATGTGGCTCCATATGCGTGATAGTTACTCCTTGTTTTTTGATGGGGTTTCCAAAGGCAATTCGGGAATTACTGGGGCTGGAGGTGTCATCAGGGATGCAGGCAACATAGAGAACATGTATGCTTGGGGTTTGGGTCATAGTACCAACATGCAAGTAGAGGCCATGGCCCTATTGCAGGGCCTTAAGCATTTACAGATCTTGGTATTGAGAAAGCCATTATTCTTGGGGACTCCCAATCCTTGATTCGAATTCTAGTGGATAACACATCCCCTAGGGACTTTCGGCTAGCAAGAGTGGTTGCCAAAATAAGGAATCTAGTTGGCTCCTTTCTTCAGGTGAATTTTTTTCACGTTCTTCGACAGAATAATAAGGAAACGGATGCGGAAGCTAACAAAGTTGTCCTCCTTCTTGTTGGCATTCAGATAAGAGACGGGTTGAAGATTGGGATCGAATCCCTTAATTCTGTTTCTCATGTTTTACTGTCTTTTACTTCAGTAGTTTGTTTGTATTCACAAGCATGGGGAAATTCGGGAAATCGACTCATCTAACGAAGTTAAGAAGATCCAGAAAATTAAGGTTACGAAGTTAGTTTATCTATATGTTGAGGACAGCCGGTTCTTGGGCTTCCTGAATGTAACCGACCAACAAACTTTGGCTTTCTTTTAATACAAAGTATAACTATTTTCATTAAATAAATAAATAAATAAAATAAATAAATAAATAAATAAATTCATTCACCATCATTATTCATACGGACATGAGTGATAAAATCATTAATATTTATTTTCCCATTCACTTTATCCACCACATATGGTTTTGAATGAAATACCCAACTTTTAAAAATACAAGTCTTTTGCAAAATTCAAATTTGAACCTATTTTAACACTATACAATTATCTAATTATATATATATATATATAGATATTTATTTTTTTTTTTTTTATTTTTATTTTTTAATTTTAATTTTAATTTTTATTATTATTATTATTATTATTTTTTTTTTTTTTAAATTTTTTTTTTTGAGTAAAGACTATTCTATTATGTATAAAAAAGATGAAAAAATATTTACATAGAGGTTTTAACCTCTGAGGGGGCTGTAGCCTGCCCTCTGTCAAAAAAGCTGTTGCAGTCAGCTCTTAGCCGTCTGTTTACATAGATGAAAACCAAAAGCCCAAAACACAAAAGAGCTAGAGAGGATCTATACCTTGTTTCCCGCCACCCTGTTACAAAATGCATTTCTATGCAACTATTACAAAAAGCTGGAAAGCCAGACTTATAAGCTGGAAGATGAGAAAGAGCCATACTGAAAATACGAGAAATCATATCCACTGAGAAATACATCCAAAAAATACCGCAGTCCTGAGATGACTTGCTGAGACAGAGTGAGTTATGCCTGAGGTGGCAAATCTGTATCTTCTTCATTAGCTTTGCAAGGAGAGCTAACCCATTCAACCATCACATTGTCTTCTATTTCCATATTGTTGCAACCTGGAGGAGTCACAAGATGCAGAACACTACCTGAGAATTGTGTCGGTGCACAAGCAATGATATCTTCATGAGAAGAGGCTTGCTGTTGGCACGAATCCTCTTGATGACCTTTAGTCTGCTGCGCCCCTGGATTGTTGAGGACGTCACCTGCCATGCTTCCTTGAGAGTCACTAGAATTATGAGAGAGAGACCTGTCCTTAGAGTGTTCATCAGAGCCTGTGAGCTCATCTTCTTCCTCTGAGAAGATGACTGTAATGATAGCAGAGATAATTGGCCTGTTTAGCTTACTTTTGAATTTGAAACGTGAAGAGTGGAAAGAACTGTTAAGGGACGGACCGGAGTGGTCTGAAGACGGTGAGGCTGGCGAGACAGAAGCTAGCGGGGAAATGCAACGAGGACCAGGTCCACCCCTACCCCTCACACCTCCACGAGCTCCTGAACTACTACCCCTCCGGGAAATTCCACGACGCCGTGCCATTGCAGAGAGGATTAATAAACTGAAAGGGCGAAAGGATTGATGGAGGAAGAAAGACGACCCGCCCCAATCTAAAAGAGACAGCAAAGAGCAGAACCCTGAGAAGAAGGCCCCCAGGGTAAACTCCGCACAGAGATTAAACAGAACCACGAAAAAATCCCAGTACTGACAGACTGAACCCCACACCCTGCCCAGACAACTTCAACGAAGACCGAAGCGAGACTGATTGCAGAGATGGGCCAAAGGAAAAAAGACTGACCATACCAGATGCGAACCAGAAGAATCGAGACAAAATACCTGACGCTGGCTAGATTCGAACGCCTATGGAGCCATGGTGGCTTCCAGGTGCTCTGCTCTGCGCCTAAATTCTGAGAACAATTCCTTCCGAGAATATCTTTGCCTAAATAAACCAGAGAGAATGTCGAGGTCCGAACAATTGAATCGCTGCTTGTACCCACCATCTTGAAAACCTTACCCCGCATGCCGTGAACCCAATGCCTCATTAATGCAATTAACTGAGCTGCCATAAATCGCCTTCCTGATCTGCCGTGATGCCAGATGCCAGCGTCGCTTGCATGAGCATTAACAACTCATTAAGGCACCCGCATCCGGGTTTATCTAATTCTATATTAGAATGCTTTGCAAATTTTATTGGTATGTATATGGATGCACAAACCTACATCACTTTAATGGATGTGATGTTTTTTTAGAGGTTATCTTTTAATTATTTGTTAGAGAATGCAAAACAAAGTGAAATTTTCAGTGAGTTACTTCCTTGTGATATGGAGTTAGATATTTTGTTTCACGATCATATTTGAGTGTTTATGCAACTTTTATTGGTATGTACATGGATGCACGAACCTACATCATTTTAATGGATGTGATGGTTTTTTAGAGGCTATCTTTTAATTATTTGTTAGAGAATGCAAAACAAAGTGAAATTTTTAGTGAGTTACTTCCTTGTGATATGGAGTTAAAAATCTTAGATATTTTGTTTCAAGATCATATTTGAGTGTTTTTAGTTCATTTTTTTTCATCTGACTTAAATTGTTGTGATGATTTTTTTATAAAATGCTTTGTAAATTCAATTTTATTTATTTAAAATTTTTGCAATGAATTTTATATAGGTTTGTTTGTAAATTCAAATTTATCAAAATTTGAGTTAGAATTAGAGGTTTTTTTTATAGAAAAAACATATTTGTGTATGTAGACTAATCAAATAAGTTTAACATTATCCTCAAATAGATTTAAACTTGTTCTTCATTAAAATTTAATTCTTCAAAGTTTCTAGGATCCTTAAAAATTATTACATGGGTTATTTTTTCAAAGTTTTAGGATCCTTATATATGATTATATGTCAGCTTCAATGTTGTGAAAATCTCATAAATAATGATAAATTATTATTATTGGTGAAACAATTTATAAATTGGTCTTTAGACAATTAGATACTACCACATTTCTATTGTATAATCAATAAATAAAGGTTTAATTTTATGAAGAGGCTCAATCAGACAAGAATGATCATAAAAACACTTTTGTTTACAAGCATATCAATAGACATGTTGACGGGCTAAAATTCTCCGCTAACAATAAAGGGGATCTCCCCGGTGTAGGATCCCAATTAGACCCTGCACCGTTTGATTTAGGGATCCCGTTCGGTATGTAGGCCCGATTGCCACTCAGATAAGTTGAGCTTGCTTCAGACAAAAGTGTAAATGCAAGCTCAGTTGAACACATGAACTTCAATAAATACAAGGAAATAATCGAAAAACATCTTATAACATGCATACCATGAATAGCCAGATTATAAACAACATAAACCTTACATAAAGTAACTGTTAGCAGACTTTAGATAAGACTCATGTCCATAAAATAAAGTGCTTAACAACTGTAAAGCAGTTCACAGTAATCAAACATCTATAAGCGTAAGTAAACACACAGTCAATGATAAGATTATGCCAATATCAACGAAATAATTCACCAATATAAGCATAGAGTTAGCAAATCATATACCATCCACACGTAGCAAAACAAGGCTTGTAGCACGAGACAACACATGAACAGACTATATATCAAAGAAATCTTAGGAACATCCAATCCATCAAGCAAAAAATACTCATGGAATTATGACATAAAATATTTGTGGAATCCAATAGTGGAAAATAACAATTACTCCTTGCATCAATTAGAAGAGCATAAGTTCTCTCAAACAATATTGTCCTAAAAAGTCCTCGACTAAAAGTCCAATACAATGTGTCATGAGGGTGTATTTATAAAATGAGGGTGGCTCTTGACCTACCCCTGACTCTTGGGATTCCTCATGACCTTTCAACTACCTGGTGACTCTTTGACTCCCTTATGACTCTCTACATTACAAAAATGTTCTTGTCTATCTAATTGCCAAAATCACAAAATAAGCTGCTAATATAATTTATCAATTTAATAATAGTAAGTTCAGGGATGTCCAGGTTGAGCTGCTCTGTTAGGTATGTGCACCATAGCTTGTATTCGGTTACAATGGGGGTGATCTACGGTTTCTCTTCATCATGTCTATGTAGGAATTCAAGTGCATCCGGTATAAGGGTGGTCCTTTTGGCGTTCACCTGATTACTCAAGGTTACCAGTTTGGTATACATTCTTATTGGTTCCACCAAATAATGTATGATATTCTCTTTTGTAACAGGAAAATCTTTTGCAAGGGCTGCCTTTCTATATGTATCAACGAATGCCGACACTTCTCATAATATATCTTCCTGCTTCTTTACATGTCTGACTTCCCTGATGGACGAAACTCCATGAATTTCGATCATAGACTCTAGGCCACTGAAAAGGTGTCTGTATGAAGCCAACACCCTGTCCACATATTTGGCTAGTTTGTCCTTTGACTAGATCTTGATGCGGAGCTGGAGCTTGGCGTTTTTCATGGTGATCTAATCTTTCATTGGGACTACCGCTGGTGCTCCACTTGATGCATACTATATTGAGCGAACACGACTTCCTTCAGCATAACAAATCTCTATTTTATGTGAGCTTGTATAGCCAATATTGGGGCCATCGTATGGTGTAGATTTGACATCTCCTCGTAGACCATCGCCATGGCTTCCCTGAGGGTCTCCGCCTCTCTTTTAATTGCTGCCTGGAATTCCGATGTGTTGGAGTGAATTAAATGGAGGTCCACATTCTCTTCTTCTACTCTCTTTCTCTCCTACTCTACTTTAATGGCCTTTTGCTTAGATGCGTAAAGCCTATTCTGGAGGTCTGTGATCTGTTTTCTCATTCAGGCCACATTATGTTCCGTAGTGGTCATGAAAGTCGTCCCAGTCGAGGCAATCATATCAGGATTCACAGTGGTGTCAGGAACAATCTCCTTGGCTGTGGTGACCGATAAGGGCTCCGTTGGGTTTCTAGCATAATACTTTTTCCTCTCCTACATGATTTTGAGGCTGAATTGGTCGAAGGTGAGATTAGTGAGATCTAGGACTTTTTCTTCTTGCTCCTCTGAGTAGCCTAGCTCTTGTAAGGGAAGGTTCCCTCCAGTGAAGGGAGTAGAAGGAGGAACATATAATGGGCCTAGTTTGCCTTGTTCCGTGTCCAGCTCAGACATCTTACTAGTCTCTCCCCGTCCAATCTTTCTGCTTTCTTCTTCTCTTCTCTTCCTTAGTTCTTCCTCCAACCACTTCCTCTCTTATTTTGCTAGCGCCTGTTGCTTTTTGAGCTCTTCGGCTTGCTTAAGCTTTTATTCTTACTCCTTTAGCTCTTGTTCTCATCTCTTCTTCTCTTCCTCCTCTCTGAATATCTGCTCTTCTTGTTGTCTTTTCTTTTCTACTTCTTCCTCGGCTCTTTGTTCTTCCCTCGACTTTTATTCTAGCTATTTCTTATTTTCCTCCTTTTCCTGGTGCCTCTTCTTTTCGAGCTCACCTTGGCTACTGGAATCTTGTGATTGTTTGAGCTATTGCTCCCTTTTTCTCTTGAGATCTTGTTTCTTCTTTGCCAGAGCAACGTTCCTTTGTTCCAACGTTTAGTTATCATTCCCCTTTTCTGAATCACTTGGGATGTCTTCGACCTCTTTCTCTTTCTGCTTCTCAGATTTCTCGGTGGCTTTCTGTGTCTCCTGTTGTTTCTTCTTCAGGGTGGAGGATCTCTCTTGTATACTAACAATTTCCTCAGAGTTAGGGAGCTCCTCGTCTCTTGCTTGTGGCTCATTGGGGCTGAGTTCCCTAGTGGAATTATACTAATTCTTGACCCCATATTCATGATCTTGTCTGGCATGCGAGTATGACCAGTTAAAATTTTCCCTCTTGTAGTGGGCAACCACAACTTTCTCAGGGTCATATGTCTGATAGTTGAGGGTTACAAAGTGACTACCCTTCAAAGCTTCAACTTCTTCTTCTACTTGCTTGAAGTTCTCAACTACATATGCTCCGATGACAAGCGGGAAAGCTGACATGGTTTCTTCTTGCCTTTGCTTAGTACCCTCGAGAAACCTTGCGTCATCTGGTAGCATGCTTCTCGCATGAGTACTTTATCTATGACAAACCTGGGCAGAGCATGAGGGGCCTTATGGGTACCGAAAACTCTAATGAACGTACCTTCCTGGATGGGGAACCAATGTGCCACCTTGACAATGGTTTCCATGGCCCTCTTCGACATGCATGGTGGCTCCTCCCCAAATAGTCGTTGGTATAGTGGGGCGATAAAAGACTCATAAATAACATCTATCATACCCTTATAGGAAGTGTCCCAGAAGACCTTGTAGTGGTGGTGCACGGGGCTGGCTGCTGATGTATCCCAATTATAGCTCCAGTTATCCAACTAGCACCTTGTGTATATGACATCTAGGAGGTATGAAGCCCTGTAGAATTCTGGTGGCTGCTATGGCTCTAGATGCTTTGTTGAAATGATGTTTTTCCTTAGGTTCGACACAAGAATGCTCGCCTAGTTGAAGATCGTTCCATGGGTGTCGATAGCGTACATGTGAGGGACCTAGGTACCATGGAATATATCACAGTCTGCTTTTCCATACAAGTGGCACACCATGGTAGGAATCAGTTGATAAAATTTTCTTAGCCCTTCTTTCATGTACACCTGATCTATTCTAACCCGGAATTTAGATGAATCTTGCCACCATTCCATCTGGATGTCTTTGGTAGGTGTCAAAAATATGGAGAGCCACTAAGTGTTGAAAGTCTCCTGCTTCTCAGGGAGTTTGTGGTAGGTGGCAACATCTGTAGAAGAGATAGATATTAAGGGGGTGCCAGTATGGTCCCTCACTATCCATGAATCTGTATTTGTGCTTTGTAGGATCCAATCGATTGTTTCGGCACATGGAAAAATGGGAAGGTGTGACGCTATATTGTGGAGCTTAGACCTCTTGATGTTTAGGTACACTAGGAAGTCTTCCTGAGTTTCTAGTATGTTCGGCTTGGCGAACTCTTCATAAATGTTTTACCAGGAGAGCCTCGTATTCTTATTGATATTACAGGTCGTGTCTCCATAGATAAGCGATTCCTCATACTAATAGATTTCCAGTGAACTACTCTTCGAGCTTCTATGAGCGGCCTTTGTAGTTAGGGGTGCCATCTCGTCTTCGAAAGATGATTCGGATCTTGGGGGGAGGCCCCCAATATCTAAAAGATTGAAATGGATCTTGGGGGGAGAGACCCCCAAGATCTAAAAACTTGAATTGCCAGAAGAAAAATAAGGAGAATGACCAATAAACAAAACCACAAAGAAAATTTTATTTAAAATAATAATAGAAATAAACCAGCTAGGGCGATGGTAGCTTATCTTTGAGAAGAGATGTGGTGGCTACATGCCTCTGAACTGTAAAGGCTACATTGTGGCGGACAATCTGTCCTTTTACAAAATGTGACTTGTTACTTATAGTATTTTTCAGTTACAATACCACGGGTCAATTCCATGGGTGAATGAATACCATGGGTGGATTTTACAATACCACGGGCAAATGCCATTTACAATACCATGGGTAAATTCCATGGGTGAATGAATACCATGGGTGGATTTTACAATACCACGGGCGGATGCCATTTACAATACCATGGGTAAATTCCATGGGTCGATGAATAATATGGGTGGATGAGTACCATGGGTTGATGCCATTTTCCATTCGGATCATTCCTCCCTCCTTAAGAAGCAATGGTCCCCATTGCGTAAAGTTCCCTCCTGCAAAGCCTTTGTTGAATATGAAGAGCCACTGAAGATAAGGGTTTTATGTGGTTAACCCATAACCATGATAAATGAAGATCCGAG